>JAODTK010002887.1:0-330423 GCA_026419785.1 Sclerodactyla briareus | reverse complement strand
TTGATTGACATCCTCAAGGAGTGATCAACTGTGGCCATAAAAGCAAATTCACACCATGGCCTATTAATGGCAAATTTGACTTTGCCCTTCACAGGACAAAGATGTCCCAGACTGTCAATGAACGTTTTATCCAAGGATGTTTAGTCCAACATCTATAGAAGAAATTACCTGCTACATACTTTCACTCTAACTGGCAACTTATGCCAAAATCTGTTTGTACAAGCTGAAAGTAGCACCACACAAGAACATTATGACCTGATGTTCATTATAATGCACTTCGACGAGATACATTCTGAAATTGCACACACTCTAAGACCTTTTGACTTTTATAACTTTTTGAGGTTAAAGCTTCCCAGTGGCCATGAACATAGTCCAAGTTTCTTCAACCTGCCGCCAAGACGCGAGGAACCGGTTCAAAACGAGGCAAATGTTGACGGATGATAGATGGATGATAGATAGAATGACATGGCGGATCACAATAACTCAGCATAGCTGGTTTGAGTACAAATTATCTTTATCATCACCTTTATCCAACAGAAGTTACCTGTTATTTCT
Source organism: Sclerodactyla briareus (assembly GCA_026419785.1). Classification (NCBI taxonomy): domain Eukaryota; kingdom Metazoa; phylum Echinodermata; class Holothuroidea; order Dendrochirotida; family Sclerodactylidae; genus Sclerodactyla; species Sclerodactyla briareus. The sequence goes on along the minus strand of JAODTK010002887.1, from coordinate 329,868 downwards.
TGATATCTACCTGATAGGTTGTTAGCTGCATTTGTCTGTTCCCTTGATGGTTTTAATTTTTCTAGATTTAATCTGTCGCACTGGAGGAGTTTATGTGCACAGCTAGCTCTCCAAGGATAAACAGTGTATGAACTGTACACAGTGGTTTGAGCTGTACGCAATATGCCTAGTCCACTGCAGCCTCGCTTCACTTTATTGTTTCGTGTTCTCCGACTATGTAAAATGGAATGATTCCATCTTATGAAATGTCCCTGCCAGATTAGGAAGAAATGAATTTGATGGGAAATTGGTCACATTTTCATGATTTCTTTTATAACTTTTCCAGTTTGTTGTATGATGGGCATAAAAACAAACCCAGGCTCAGTTCTTGAGGCCAGAAGGCAGTTTAAAACAATAGCCTATTGTACCCTGTAACAATTTGGACCTTGATCTTCATAGGGCCAAAGATGTCTCGGGCAGTCCCCACTAGACCATTGTTTACTCATTTTCGCTCGGTCAATAACATCCATCCAGAATGAACCGTTTGAGAGAGATAAAGACAATTTCCACAGTTGGCCTATTGTGCACCCTACTAATGACTTGCGATGAACATGGGTGGTCACATCCATCAAAGAATGCTGTTTTGTCTCTTTTCCTCAATGTTCTGTTTTGATATCCTCATGGCAATATACTAATGTTGCATCCAAAATCTGCAACAAGCCTGAAAAGAGCACCCCCCCCCAAAGGAAATTATTACCACGTTCAAAAAAAATTTAATATCCTTGCAGATATACATTTTTGGATTTTACACATGATGGCCTATTGTGCCCTTTCCAAACCTTGACCCTTGACCTCAACAAGTCAAATATGTCCACATTTTGTTCAACAACATCCACAGAGAAGACTGTTTGGGGTCAAAAGGCAATTGTTGACACACCTGGAAGAGTAGATAGGCCATAGGGGCCTAAGTGGACCTTGGACCGAAAAATTCCTTCCTGAAGCCGTAGGGTATGGTATGGCTATCCATCATGATGATTGAACATCAGCACTGGGCAGCCAAAGTGTGTAGAGGAGAAACATTTTTTTTTATATGATTGCACATGTTGGGCCCTGGGGCGCACACTGGCCTCAAGTCCAAAATTCCTTGAGAACCCTGAAGGTAAAGCTATTAGACCGTCATTAGACAAGTACAGTCATCACGGACCTTTCATTAAATTTGTCAAGCTTTTTACATGGTGGGCCCTAGGTCCCACATTGGGCCTCGGTCCAGAAGTTTCCCCAAACACCCCTATGGACCAGCTACCCTGAAGCATACATGTAACTTTGAGAAAATCAATAGTAACTTGTGGGGGAGATTGTCTGAAGTTTCATAAAAATTGGCCTTCAGGCCCCCCCCCCCCCCCAATGGGACTTGTACCACAATCCTGTAACCCCCTAGGTACGGGCGTTCGACCATCACATGACCGGATGTCAGCCTGTGCTCACAATTTGTAGGAGAAAGCATTTTGTGAAATTCCCTTGATGTCAAACATGTCCTCAATGGTTGAATGACCATTGTGGTCCAATTTTGGTTCGACAGCCATCACAGAATGACTTTTTGGGGACCAAAAGGCAATTGATTGACACACTGGATTGATGGATGGATGGATGGATGGTGGATGGATGGAGGGATGGATGGATTTATGGATGGTGGCTGGATAGATAGATAGCAACATAGATAGATAGATAGATAGATAGATAGATAGATATATGATAGATAGATAATAGATAGATAGATAGATAGCATAGCTGGTTTGAGTAACAATGCTATGGCAGCTGCTCATGCCAACTTCAATATTGAATAATGACAGTCATAGTAGAAATAAACCTTTTCCCAATGGCGAGCATCCTAGGGGTGGTGACTACTGAAAAACCAAAGTCACTATAGGCTCAATCTCATGCGATCTTTTCATTTGAATGTTGCAGTTTAATAAATAGGTTCGCCGATTCGGTACCATTCAGCAGCAAGTTGTAGGACGTGGCTCCCAATGAATTATCTGCCTTATCAAACTAGAAAGTGTCGGGCGGGTAAACCGCCAGACGTATATATCCCCGCACTTCTATTCCATGAATTGGGTGAACATGAACCGGCAATATTCGTGGAAAGAAGACATTTATGACTTGTGAAGCGACAACGTGTACTGTTAAAAATGGGTCTTCCATAATGCACTTGTTAATTGTATGATGCACCCCTACATCCCCGGACAAGGTGCGTCCCTAAATAGGCATATTATTCCAGATCGACCGTTAACTAACCACATGGCCACCCACAGAGGTCAAATTCAGGTCAGAGGTCACAACATGCAGGTCAACAATTATTCCCAATGGTGAACCATCCCAATGCCGTTTTGCTATATTCAATTCTCCATTATAGTAGCCAAAAAACAGTTTTGAGATTGACCCTAAGTGACCTCGAATGACCTTTAATGATATGGCAGTTTTTATGAAAATTGTTACTCTCCTCCATGTATACATCCACTCCAGAGCATTTTGCATTCTGATGAACACACCCATTGCTTGCCGAAAAAGTACTAAACTAGAATCAGTTTTTGACCCCTAGTGACCTTAATGGACTGCCAATGACAATGGCGGTTTTTATTGAACTTGTTACACCCCATGTTATGCATCCCACTCCTAGAAGCATAATGCAGTTCCAATGAACTGAACATGTCCCATTTATGCGAAAAAGGTATAAACTTGAACTTTGACCCCTTGTAACTCCAATAGTAAGTGTCCGATCGAAGCTGGAGTTGTTCGCTCCATAAAAGCACACAAAGCTCAATCACTATCCAGAAATAAACAGTTTCTATTTTTTTTTTTGCCCGTACAACTCCTTAAATAAGCACATTTATTCAGAGTCTACCTTCACCCACATGACCACCAACCCGACAGAGGTCAAATTCAGGTCAGAGGTCACACACAGCAGGTCAACATATATCACAATGGTAACCATCCACTTTCGCAGATATCATTCGCCGATTCTAGAGCCAAAAAACATTTTTGACCCCTAAGTGACCCTCAAATGACCTTTCATGAGATACAGTTTTTATGAAAATTGTTACTCCCATGTGATACATCCCCTCTAGGAGCATTTTTGCATTCTGATGACACACCCGTGCTATTGCCGAAAAAGTAATAAATCAGTTTTTGCCCCCTAAGGACCTTTAATGACCTTCAATGACATGGTGGCTTTTATAAAAATTGTTACCTCCATGTTATTGCAATACACTCCTAGTCGCATATTGCATTCCAATGAACATGTCCAATTTAATGCGAAAAGGTAATAACATTGACTTTGACCTCTTGTACGACCAAAGTAAGTGTCCGATCGAACGGGAGTTGTTTCCTCCCTCCATAAAGCACACAAAGCTATCACATATCCAAAAATACCAGTTTCTTTTTTCTACTTTTTTTGTCCTGTAACTCCTAAATAAGCACATTTATGTCAAGATTCTACCTTAACCTAAACTACATTACCACTCACCAAACCCCGAAGTCCCGACAAGGTCAAATCAGGTCAGAGGTCACACCCATGGAGGTCAACAATCATATAGCAATGGTGAACCATCCACCTTCGCAGGATATTCAATTCTCCGATTATGGCCAACAAAACAGTTTTTGACCCCTAAGTTCATCCTTGAATGACTTTAATGACATGGCAGCATTTATGAAAATGTCATCTCTCCATGTGACATCCACTCCTAGGAGGCATTTGCATTCGAGGAACACACCCATGTGCTATTGCCGACAAAGTACTAAAAGCAAGTTTTTGGACCCCTAAGTGACCTTTAATGACCTTCAATGACTGGCGGTTTTTGAAAATTGTTACACCCATGTGATAAGCCACTCCTTGAAGCATATTGCCATTCCAATGAACATTCCAATGTTATGCGAAAAAAGTATCAACTCTCCATTTTGACTATCAGGACAACTAATATGCAAATTCGTCCCACCATTCACCCTCAGTGATCTTGATGCTATCGAATAAATTTATCAGGACTGGTAGTAGGTCCATTCACAAATTTCGTCAAAATCCCTAAAGTGTGAGAACATAATTGCCATTAATTATTCTAATTATGCTAACGAATATGTAAGTTAAACACACGTAATGACCTACAGTGATTTCAATGCAATTGAATAAATTTATCGGGGCTGTTAGAAGGTCCTACTCACCAATTTCCGTGAGAATCCAACGAGTTTATAAATTTGGAGCCTTATTGCTAATGGGCCAACTATTATGCAAATTAGTCATGCAGATGACCTCGGTGACCTCGGGCACATTAGGAAAATTCATCGGCACTGATAGTGGCCCAGTCACCACTTTCTGAAAATCCAATGAAAAGTTTGAAATATCACATACATCTTCTATAATTAGGCTACCGGCCAAAAATGGCAACTGGACCTCGGATGACCTGAAATTGCCCCCTCACCATGTTTTTCTCTCCAACAACTATACCCACAACCACCACTTTTCTTGTAAATCGCAGAACTTGAAAATTTTGTTGGCGAAAAAACCTGCAAGAATAAGGCCAACAAATATACGATATAGCCCTTTTCGAATTAATCCTAGACTTTACTCATACGGACATGGTGACCATTTTGGGTCACTCGGATAAGTGTTGAAGAATGAGAAGCGCTAACAACCGCCTAAAGTTTTCCGTCGGCGGCGGCGGCGGCGGAGCCCGGCGGCGGCGGAGAGTCAGGCACACTGCAAAACCATAATATCCCCGAACACTTACAGGTTTGCGGGGATATAATTAAGCCCATCCTCCCGAAACATGTCAACAGGCAACTGATTATCCTGTAGTTCTATTGAATTGTAGCCTGTAATTACAGGGATACTCGGCGATTGTTGCAGGACATCTGCAGTTTTGGTAATCATGGAAATACGAATACATTATTCATGATCAACAAAGTACTTTCAAGGCGTTTGCTCTACAGTATACCATTACTTTCTATTATCCAAACAATTGCCTACATTGTAAATACATCTCTACTTGAATATGCCTGTCTATGATATATTTTGGGGGGGCAATCGCTGAAGATCCTCCTACTCATCTCATTAAATAACCGTTCTCAACAACAATAACCCCAACTTCGATAGGTAGCAATTTCCACCACCGAGCCGGAAGTGGCGAGCCACGATGACAGCTTCACGAGGCTCTCAAAACTGCCAGAGCACAGATAGATAGAATGGACATGCATTACAATAGCCCATCCAGAATAGCTAGTTGAGCTAATAAAATGGGCCCTGGACCCCCCACTTCCCGAACCACCCTAGTTCTTATGGCCCTCTACCCAAGGACCACTACATGAAACTTCGACCGATGTCAGGGTTGTCACTGTGCCCAAAAATTGTGAGAGAAGAAGCATTTTGCATATACCCCATGTGGGCCCCCGCGCCCACACCGGCACCAGTACTTTACGGCCATAATCCGCATTATGACCAACACAGCACTGTGCCCCCCCAACAGTTTGTTGAGATACATGATTTTTGCAAGTATTTTCTGAATACCCCCAATGGACCTCTACCCAAGGACATTACATGAACAATTGAAGAAGAATCAATTGAAGCTTGTGGGGAGAGAGCATTTCAAGTACCATTGTGTGAAAATTTCAAAAATGGGCCCTCGGGCCAAAGTGGGACCTTGGACCAAAAATTCCTGAACAACCCTACGGTACAGCTGTTAGACAATCATTATGGACTGATTGTCAGCACTATGCACCAAAATTTGTAGGAGATACAAGATTTGCATTATTTCATATAATGGGCGCATAGAGCCCAAAGTGGGCCCTAGGCCCAATATTCCCCGAACACCCCCATGGCCCTCTACCCCACGGACCATTAAGGCTGTTAGACCATCATACGCCGGTGGTCAGCACATCCGCACCAAAATTTGTAGGGACAAAATTTGTATTTGGCCCATTATGCCCCTTGAAGCCATTGACCTTGACTTTAGGTAGTCAATGACCCATCAGTCAATAAACATTGTGACCAGTCTAGTCGAGAATCATCAAGCCAAACATTTCATGGCTCAAAAACTGAAAGTTTACAGACATGGTCATCACAATAGCTCAACCAGCATAACTGGTTTGAGCTAAAAATGGAATTTAATGCAAACTTAAGATCCATCTACAGGTATTTTCTTCATTACTAATGTGCAAAACAAATCAATAGATAATTCTGGAAACGGACTGCAATTATTTAAAATCATAGTATATCATATCATATAACATCTTGATTAGTGTATGGCCACTCGTATCATGGAAGGAGCAGGAGAGAAACTGGTGATATTCCAATTTGGCTATGTTAAAAAATGTCTCTTCTATTCATTAGGAAATGCCTATATGGATGTTGATTGCTCCATTGATAAGACATTCCATTTGGGGTGATGTGGCATTAATGCCGCTTTGGTACTCAATGAGCTAGTTGCATGATGCTCAGGAGGATTTTCTGCTGCCATGGAACCTATCTCTGAAACCATTGCCAGCTTATTCAGACACTTTGGAATCACTGCATCACTCAGATCCAGTTTGTTACCATGATTACTGATTAGTTTTCATTTTTTATGATCATATAACCCATCCTCATTGACCAAGAACATTCAAGAGTTGCACTTTACCTTGTCAGTCTCCACTTCCCCAATGACTTCATCTTCAGCAACAGCGTCTCCAACAACTGAATATGTAGAGAGGAAATGCAATATTCAGAATGTATTTGGACTTCTGATGGAGAACTGGCCAATGCTCCTAAAAGGAGCAACAGGGATTCGAACCCAGCTATAGTGAAAACATTTTGCCCAGAGCATCTCCTGGTTCACTGGGAAACATACTTCCCAAATCTTGAAACAAAATCAATGCAGGAGACAGCACTTCCCTTACAAACTAGTGAACCAATAGTTCAGTAGCTCAAACTGGACATATAACCATATGTACTGAACGGTTATTATATCCCTGGGACACTGTAGTGTCCAGGGGGTATTATGGTTTTGGCTGCACCGTCGTCTCCGTCTCCGCCGCATTTCTCGTTAGCGCTCTAGCTCTTCAACGCATTGTCCGATTTACCCGAAACTTGGCACCCATGTTTGTCCGATTTACTCGAACTTGGCACCCATGTTTGTCATGAATAAATCTCGGACAAGTTCGAAAGTGGGCATCGCCACACCGCTCTGGCAGCGGCCATCTCGGATTTTCGACTAATGCATTTCATTCTCGTTAACGCTCTAGCTCTCCAACGCATTGTCCAATTTACTTGAAACTTGGCACCCATGTTCGTCATGTAAAAATCTTGAACAAGTTCGAAACTGGCATGGCCACACCCGTCCAACAGCTGCCATCTTGGATTCTTCGACGAACGGACTTTCTTGCAGATATGCACGTTTCGGAACATGGCGATCGTTTTGGGACCAACTTTATTTTTCGCCCCATGACCCCACATGGCTGCCATTTGGAATTTTTTAGCAAAAATAACGCTTCATCCGATTGACTTGAAACTTGGTGTACAGGTCCGCCATGAAAAAATCTCTGACAAATTTGAAAGTGGGAATGGTCACACTCCTCCAACGGCGGCCATCTTGGATTTTTCAACGAACTGACTTTTTCGCAGATTTGCGCATTCCGGAACATGAAAAAATCTTGAACGATTTCGAAAGTGGGCGTGGCCACACCTCCAACGGCGGCCATCTTGGATTTTTCGACGAACTGACTTTCTTTCAGATATGCACGTTTCGGAACATGGCGATCATTTTGGGACCGACTTTAATTTCCGCCCCATTGGACCCCACATGGCGGCCATTTTGAATTTTTTAGCAAAAATACGCTTCTCCGATTGACTTGAAACTTGGTGTACAGGTCCGCCATGGAGAAATCTTAGACGATTTGGAAAGTGGGCGTGGCCACACCCTCCAACGGCGGCCATCTTGGATTTTTTGACGAACTGCATTTCAAAGTCACCAGAGGTCAAATGGACATGAAAATTTGATGTGCTTCTTTCAAAAGAGGTCCACGAAAGGCCCATGTTGGTGTGGGTATATATACATTTCAGGATGGGGGGGGGGGGGGGGGGTGTGCCGTTTACCTGCCGGTGCACATGTCTATTTATGTTATGGACTGTTGTGCAACCTCCACTACACTGACAGTGCTTGGCAATGCCAATTGGTCAATATCCATACAGACTGGGGGGGAGTATTTCACATGAGGCAGAGCAATCTGCGGCTGCGCTCATTATATCCCTGCAACACTTTTTAAATGTTCGGGGGATATTATGGTTTTGGGGGTGTAGCCGCCCGTCTGCGCCGCCAGAAACTCCAGGCGTTAGCGCAATAACTCTTTAACGCTTTATCCGATCGATCTGAAACTTGGTACACATATCTGTCCTAGGAAAATCATCTCGAATGAGTTTGAAAGTGGGCGTCACTGCATGTCTGCTGCCCTCTAATTTGCAGGTTTTAAACAAAAATATATAGAGTTTGGTCCAATTTACATGAAATGTGGTGGGTGGGGAAAAAAATGGTCCAGAAAAACATGTCGGTGATTTCAAGGTCACCAGAGGTCAAATGGACATGAAAATTTGATGTGCTTCTTTCAAAAGAGGTCCACGAAGGCCATTTGTGTGGGTATATACATGTCAGCCGTTTACCTGCCTGCACATGTCTATTATGTGTTATGGACTGTTGTGCAACCTCCACTACACTGACAGTGCTTGGCAATGCCAATTGGTCAATATCCATACAGACTGGGGGGGAGTATTTCACATGAGGCAGAGCAATCTGCACCTCATTATATCCCTGCAACACTTTTTAAATGTTCGGGGGATATTATGGTTTTGGGGGTGTAGCCGCCCGTCTGCGCCGCCAGAAACTCCAGGCGTTAGCGCAATAACTCTTTAACGCTTTATCCGATCGATCTGAAACTTGGTACACATATCTGTCCTAGGAAAATCTCGAATGAGTTTGAAAGTGGGCGTCACTGCATGTCTGCTGCCCTCTAATTTGCAGGTTTTAAACAAAAATATAGAGAGTTGGTCCAAATGTACATGAAATGTGGTGGGTGGGGAAAAAAATGGTCCCGAAAACATGTCGGTGATTTCAAGGTCACCAGAGGTCAAATCTGTGTTTTTTTTTTGAGATTTTTCTAACATTCTCGGATTTTAACGAAACTTGGAGAATGTGAACTGCAGTTGTCTGAACACCAGAAGGGCATGTTCTAAAGTCTTCAGAGGTCAAATGGACATGAAAATTTTATGTGCTTTCTTCAAACGAGGAGCACAAAGGCCATTTCTGCAGGGATATACACGTCGGCGGTTTACCCGTCTGCACATGTCTAGCTTCAGAGAGGTTTATATCCCTTTTTGGCCTGTGAAGATCTCCAGTAAAAAAAATTGAAAAATGATTCTTCAGATACAAACAAGCAATGCCCAAGAAAGATTCTGATATATATAATTTTCAAATTTCTGTAAGCAACTTTTATGGGAGAGAACATGTTTTACAATTTCACATATAATAGCTCGCAGGACACCTCAATGACCTCAGACCTTAATTCCTGTATTGAACACTAGCTAATGATTACTGACAGAGAAGTATCCAAGGCAATCTACAGTGTAGTCAACTCTGTAGCAGAAGTAGCATTTAGGATTTTGATCACTTTTTACATAAGTGTCCATTACGCCTCTTTAATGACTCTAGACCTGAAATTCCCAATGCCTCATTGGTACCACTAGTCAATGATGACATTGAACGAGCATCATGAAAATCCAACTCTATTCGTAAGAGGAGGTACATTTTAGTTCTCACACAATGGCCCATTAGCTCTTTAATGACCTTGACCTTCGGGTGGTCAAGGCACCCAGCAGTCGATGAATATTGTGTCCAATTTTGGTCAACATCTACGAGGCATTAGTATTAAAAGGCCAAAAACATGCAATTTGCATATTATTCTATGCTTTTAACAGAATCGCCTACCACCCCTCCTCTTAATGACCTTTCACCTCCGATCCTGTGGGACTCATCATAGGTACCACTAGTCAAAGAATACATTAGCTATGTATCATGGCAATCCGACCTAATTTGCAGGAGAAGTAGTGTTTTGCAGTCTTCCACATGATAGCCCAATGTGCCTCTTCAATGCCATTTTGACCTTGTCCTTCAGGTGGTCAAAGGTCACTCAGCAGTCAATGAATATTATGTCCAACTTTGGTCAACATCCATCAAAGCATGAGTATTTAAGGGCCAAAAACATGCAATTTGCATATTATTCTAAAATTTGAACAGAATTGCCTACTACCCCCTTTGATGACCTTTCCCTATCAATTTCTGAATGACACATAGGTACCACTAGTCAAATATTACACTGGTCACAAATAATGGCAATCTGACCTACTCTGCAGGAGTAGTAGTGTTTGCAGTTTTCCACATAATGGCCCATTGTGCCCCTCTAATGCAATTTGACCTTGACCTTCAGGTGGTCATCGATGACCCATCAGTCAATAAAAGTAGTGACCAAGTTTGGTCAGGTTCCATCAAAGCACAAACATTTGGTGGCCAAAAAAGCGAGAGTTCACAGAATGGATGGACAAATAGATAGATAGATAGAATGACATGGAATCACAATAGCTCAACCAGCATATATAGCTGGTTTGAGCCAAACAACATTGTCTGGAATTCGAGGGTATCACCAGGGGGGTCCCACAGGGTTGATCAACCCAGATCACCTCTGTGAAAGACAGGCTTGTCCTAAACCATGGATTTCAGACAATTATGGGGTTTCCAACCTACTTTGTGCAGAGGTCATGGGTTGCTTGTACCTCTGCTCTATAGCATATATTCATCCAACTGGTAATAATAATGCAGCAATTGTTATCACAAAAAGGAAACAACTAAATGAGTGACCTTGCAGTTGTTTTGAACAAAACAAGACCTTCATAAGTGTGGAAAGCACCTATTATGTTCTATGAAGGTATTTCCCCACAATAAATACTTTTTAATCAAAACTGACAAAAAACCTTGCAGCATTGTCTTATCGTCAAAATCTGGGAGTGGAGTGACAATAATCTTGTTTGAAGTTCTCTAATGCACTGTTGAATATTATTACTTTGGTAGCACTTTATTCAAAATGGCTGGTGAGTGCATTAACAAAATTATATTATGAATGGGAAGTAAGTCTGAACTCTGAAGAATTTCTCTAAATGGTCACTCAGATGTTGAACAGCTGTGGCTATATGGACACTGCATATAGATGTTCAAACAGTCTCAAGAGTTACATTGGAGCCCAATGAAGAGTCATTCCAAAGTACGTTGATTTAATTCTTAAAGATGCCAGTTGGTGCGAGTTTACATAATTTCTGACCATTTTCAGATTGGTTGAGCTGTGTTCTTAAAGAACACAGGCATCTGTAATCAGTTGGGAACTAAATTAGTAAATCCTTGGCCTATATATTTGTAGCATATGGTATTTTCCCCAGCATCTACAGACATTCACGATTGGCGCTTGTTTGGATGAATTGTAGGAGAGTATTGATGTGGTCAATCGATGTTACTTTCAAGCTAGGCTATTAACTCAAAACAAACAGGAGACGATGAATACCAGGTACTAAGTCCAAACGCCACAATAGCCACAGTACCACCACATTTAGAATATTCAAAGGCATTAAGGCCATGGAAGGGCACTGCCGGTTGGCCCTTTGGCTATAACAATACACAATTATATTTAGTGACACGTTTTTTGGTTGTATTCACTTTGTTCTTCACTGGTCTCGCTGGACCTTCTGTGACACTGATTCCCCTGCGGGCCCAAGTCACGTAGAGAGAAAGAAAAACGGAAGAAAGAGAGGATGCTTCCCGATCTGGCAAAATAACACATGAACAAACTTTAAAAGTCTCTAACTTTGTAGCAGAAAATTGTATGAATGTTGGGTTTTGACTGATACGTTCAGCTTTCTCTTAGTCATTATTTTAGCTTCCTCAAACACTATGATCCCCACTTCTAGATATTATGTTGGGCTGCTGTCTTGGCCATCACTAAAAGATTTTGTAGAGTGCAATATTATTGGTCCCAAAACATTTGTTCCATTGAGACAAAACTTGGCACACATGGATTGCCGTAGTTAAAAGCTGGGAATGGGTTCGAAAGTGGACATCACCTGACAGTTCTGATGGTGGCCATCTTGGATTTTCAGCCTTCTCAAACTTTGATTGATTAAATTTTTACATATGGTCTTCAGATGTAAATTTAAGATGGAATTTGCAAGTTGGCGTCGCCCCCCCACTCAATGCTATCTGACAGGACCTCCATTTTTCTTTTTTGGCAGAGTGATTTTTTTCACGAATCTGTGCATTTTGAAACATGGCGACCAATTGAAACCCCACCCAGTGGCCATTACCACTTCTTCTACAAAAAAGTTTTTCACAGATTTGCATGTTTTAGAACATGGCAATTGTTTGGCTAATTTTCACTGCAAATTTTGGAATCTCAAATAAGACAATGTTGCCCACTAATTGCTCAGAAGTTTGGATATACACGGAGGCAGTTTGCCCGCAGTCTACCTCTAGTTGACCCGGCAGTTGTACCTCAAGAGTAGATGGGGGTCTTTGCGTCATAAGAGGGGACCAAGTCTGGAAAAATTTTTCGTTTGAAAGCTGAGCACACTGTATTGATGCTCCAACGAAGTGTAGGGTATGCTGGTTTTAGAGCTGCCCGGAGCATGTACACTGTATTGTGCTATTGAGGTTAAGTGTTTTAAGTATCCTTTTCGAAGCTTGACAAGTCAACTGCTTTGTGAGAATATGGAGACTTGCCATGTTGCAGGTTGAAAGCAGTCGAGAACCTAACAAAGATGTAAACCTCGATACTGAACTCTGGCCAGTTGTGAACACTCTGCAAAATACAGAAGGACTGACGACCTTCGAAAAAGCTGCCAGCACAGGCTTCTTCAAGAGGAAACTGAGGCACACCCTCTATAATCTCACTTTCTAATTTCCCTTTTTTGTGAAGCCGTTCGAGGCTTGCATGTAAAGCGCTATATAAACATCCTCCTTTATATATAAATACTGTATATTATTATATTATTAAGGAATGCCCCAATGGCCAGTCAAATAATGAAATATTAATTGGCACCGCTCAGGGTGATAAAGAACTTGCTCGAGGGCACAACATGGCCCCACCATAAAAACCACAACCACTTGACAGCCTAACTGATGTGGCCACTGAACTCAACAGACTCACTGAATTGATATTCGAGATCACAAGCTGACTATTAGAACAAACAGTGACAATCCTTTGATTGGAGGTTGACATATGCCTTCACAGGACTCAAAATTACTCAAAGGCCTATTTAGGACACAACACTTCACAAATAAGTCAATGAATCTGAACCCTATTTGACAAAAAGGATTATTGAACCTATCCCTTGAGTTCCATTCAGCCCTCATTTCATGTCCTCCTTTCCAGCCAGGAAGCTATCCATACTGTGTAATCTCTATAATGACTGATATGAAAACTACTTTGAAGAAAAAAAATTGTCAAAACGATTATTAGGTCAAAAGTCGTAATTTTGTGGAATAGGTTCCTGTGACGAAACAAATATATTTGTTACTGCCGGCCGGCTCTTTTGAAAATTCACAAACTGATCACTAAAATAGAAATCTCTCGGGATCATTCGGGATCCAAGTATAGTCCAATTTGGGGTTCTCAGCATGGTTCAGGAGAAATCGTCCATGTTTAATCTCTTAGAAGTTATGGAAGATGTTACTAGCGCAGTTGACAATGGCAGTGCTGTTGATATAATTTTCCTAGACTTCCAAAAAGCTTTTGACAAGGTTCCTCATGAGCATCTCTTGAGTGGATTCGTCAGTGGCTTCTCAACTGGGAACAACAAGTTGTCATCAATGGGCGTTCGTCTTCTTGGCGAAAGGTCACTAGTGGTGTTCCCCAAGGATCAGTTTTTGGGCCTTTACTTTCTCTGGCATATATTGACAATCTGGAAGATTCCAGAGTTAAATAGTTTGCGGACGATACAAGTTGTATCGGGAGGTTGCTTCGAAAGATCAGGGCTCGATTTTTACGGTCGTCCGATCGTCCGAGACGACTAAAAATTTGAGGGACAACAGTTTTGACAGGGCGGGTGTCCGCTGCGACTACCAATTTTCTAGTTACAATTTAGCCTACAAGGAAATATCATTCTCATCGTTTGTAAAAAAAAAAATCTGTGCAACATTTTCCCACCCAAATACACCCCTGAAACTCTGATCACGATCATGGGCCTCACACTCAATGTCACGCAACCAGTCACCAGACTCGCGGGTCGGCAGATCAGACAGACTATTGCTGCATTCCGTTATCGGTGATTACCGTAATTTCACGGCTAAGGTGCGGGACTGCGCAAGAAAATCCCGCACTGGTTTACCAAACAGGAATAGAAATTTTGCCAGTTCTAACCAGTCACGATCTCGGTACTTCAGGCACAATGTATGCATCATTGTGTTTCAGACATCGTAACACTGCAGGACATGATGAGAATCGAGAAAACCTATTGTTATCGAACATCGATAACTTTCGTGATTTTGTAAGAATGGTGCATGCACACATGCTATGTTAACCATGTGGAATGGGACCAAATTCACTGTAGAATAACGTTAAAATCTGTTGTCTGAAAACATTAAAAAAAATCATCAAATAATGAAACAGGCATGTAGATGGGTGATACAAAACACATTTCACAAAAAAAATTGAATCATGTATTTGCAAGGTGTCTTCAGGTAGTCACTTTTCTGATCTACGCTAAGTGTGGTCCCTGTACAAAATCATAGCAAGTTCAGTAGCTTAGGCCTATTGCTGGCTACCTGTGGGAATTAGTAATGCCAATGAAGATTATAATTTTTGTTTCCTTATTTATTCACACAAAATACAATTTTGCCTGGAAAGACATCCACTATGGGTCAGAAAAAAGGTTGCGTGAAGGATTTGCCTTCCGCGAAAGTCATGTGGCTATGGGCTGGAAGCAGGAACAATATGGCATGGGGGGGGGGGGCATTATCTCAATGTACCCACTGCCTTACAGTGTAACTACTTGTACTGTAGCAATATAGTTGCAATGCAGTCGATTGGAGAAAGGAAGTCAGGAGACAAACTTGGGCCAACAACTTGGAGGCTATAAGTGTATAACCCTAGCCAACAACATCCTTTTTTTTTTCCTATTGTTAAAAACTGGCAATATTCGGCTGTACGCATGGTACCAAAAAATTTGCTGATCTATTTTCTGAGAACCCCCCCCCCACATTCTGGTACCTAGCGTAAAGAGTGATTTGCACATCTTGTAATTCCCACTCGTGAACGGGGAGGCAAAAACCAGAAAAAAATATAAAAATCGAGGCCTGAAGATGATGTTGCAATTGTCCAAAGGACCTTGATAGAATCTCCAATGGTCTTAGTTGCAAACGATTGCAAATGTTTTCCAATGCCGTTAATGCAAAGTTAGCAGGTTTGTTTCCACAATCGCAATGCTTCTTTCAAGTTAAATGGGCAAAATATTCATCAGGTGAATTCAGAAAAGAAATCTCAGCGTTCATTTTTAATTGTTCTTTGAGACCTTCTAACAGTGTGCTGAAGCTGCAAGGAAAGGTAACTGGATTCTTGGCTTGATTAGACGTCACTTCAGTTTCCTTGATAAAGATATTGATGTCAGGTTGTTTAGCGCTGGTGGAGACCTCACCTGGAGTATTCTGTCCAAGAATGGAATCCATATTTCTCGAAGACAAAGCAGGTAATCGAAAACTTTCAGCGGAAGGCCACTAGATTAATTCACTGTCTTGGAGATTCACCTACGAGGAGAGATTAAGGCGTCTCGGTCTGACTTTGATGGAGCTGAGACAAATTTGAGGTGATTGATCAGGTTTTTAAAAATTGTTCACGATTCGAGGGCCTTCCTCCCACTGTTTTCAATATTACCACCAATAGGGGTCAATGCCTCGAGCTTCGTGGTAAACGCGTAGGGGAATTGAACACGGAAAACTTCGTCTCCCAGAGAGTTATTAGTGGAATAGCCTTCCTGAAGAGTTGTTCTGTCTAAGATGTGAATGCAATCAAGAACAGTCTTGATTTGTTTTTCAGGAATAGTGGGCCAATTCTTTAAGCATCTAGGTTGTTCCTCTTTTTTGGGATGTTGTGGCTCCAAGGTCTTTCGTGAGGATTTGAACTTCCTGACGTCTTTTTTCACTAAACTAAACTAAACTAAACTAAACTAAATGATTTGAGTGTTGTAATTTTGACTGAAGTCTTTCTTGCAGATGAGATATCGAATGATAACATTTCATTTTCAATATCATTAATGTTCATTTTCTTGAATATTTCAAAGGCTGAATGGAGCTTGAAGGCGAGCTATCAGGAAAAGTGCCTTGCTCAATGACATGAATACCACAATCACTTAAAACTTCGTCAATTGATCTCAACATTGATTGATAAAGAGGACTATTAGACCTACTTCTTATTCAAATTAGGATAACGTACCTTGCTGAAAAGAGCACATCATTGCCTGTGCATGGTTGTAGTCAATGAGATAACAATGGTACGGTGTCGAAGGACATAGGATTACACTCGCTGTTCTACATTGCACAGACAGTGTGGAGAAAGATCTTTTCAAACTCCCCTGACAAACATGTTGCACCCTACCAGCACGGGACCTAAAATATTTGCCCCCATACTTATCGACAATAAACATAACACAACATGGGATGGATAAGTTGCAGTTTCGAAAAGTGGTGGCAGTTTGGAAATAAACCATAATGATAGTGCTTTGGGGAGAATAACGTCCATACCCCCAAACTATATAGATGTGAGCATGTACACTGCTGACTGTTAACAGGCTTAACAGGCCACTACTTCACAACACACTGAAGTCAACTTACTCAACACAGATTTGAAAAGGATATTTAGATGATATGTATTTGAGTATGATAAGTATGTGATCCAGCAGTTCTGATAAACTAAGGTATGGGAACAATCTCACCTTTATCCCACCTGACGTCTCCCTCTGACACAGATTCTGCGAAAGAGCGTGTCTCCCACTACTTAATGTTATCATCTGTGAAGAAATGATATGGAATCAAGAAATTGCACTATTTTGGTAGGGTCAAGATATATCAGGGTTTTGACACTGATATAGGGTGATGCTATAGGACAGTTCAATTTTCTTCTATCAATTCTACTTCCTTTTGCCTTATCTGCAAAGAGAGTAGACAAATTGGAATACATACCATTCGAGTAGAGGAACTTCTTGCATCCCTGGGTCATGGAGGGTGGGGGGGGGGTTGGATGGGAGGATAACCAAACGTGTGATTTGTTCGAAAATTTTGGATGCGACATGACCCCATTCCCCAACGAGGTTCTGTCAGAAAAAACTAATCAATGTAAATGGATGATGTGGGGGACATCACATATATCCCTTCAGGATCACCATCTGAGGGTTGAATCATTGAAAAGCCCACTGTATAGAACTAGCATATAATATAGGAAGAAGTACAAGTGAATGACAAAAATATTGACAACAGTAATGACTATTTTATCACACTAGTGTCATATACTTTATCATCAGGAATTTATAAAATGTTATGATAGAGAGACAGGGCAGTACAACAATCTCTACATCATGATACATGATCTTCCAATTCCATCAATCTAAAAAGTATGTTATCATTTGGTACTAAGATATAGCACAGTCATGGTGAACTGGAGGCTTGAAAACTCACAAAACTTGGGTTGTAGTTTGAAAAACATCTACGAGGCCAGACTGGTTGTGAGTACTTCCTCACAGCACCAATTGAGAGACACTGTCAAGACAAAGCAGAGAGAGAGGCTGTACAATTCACAGATAAGGGCAGGCGCGTACCAAGAGGTTTGTCTTGGGGGGGGGGGGGGGGGGTTCGTGGTCGTGAACCAATGGGAAGTGCGCCCTCATAAATGGCCTCACCCTTCCTATTGCAGATAGGTACAAGTTATGGGCCCCTAGACACATGCTGCTGCTGCAATAATTGCTAAATAATGGCTGCAAAACCTCTACTGAACTGCAAAAAAAAAGTTTTTGTGTTAAAAATTCATTGGTCACTTGGGTCATGGGGGGTTTACCCCCACCCTCCTCCCCATGGGTACATCACTGGACAAGGGTGATTATCGGCTAGCAGATGACAATATGAAACTCTCTCTAATATAGCCCTCATAATGAATGGAATTGGACACAAAGTATGGTATTCCAACCAGGGCTACTGACATACAAAACAGACTCACAGACACAGACTTTCAAAACAGATTTGGGGGGTATGAGCATTATGTGAATTCTCTGGAATTTTACAATGAGGGCACATAACACATGTGCATATGGACTTAAGTACATCAGAGGCGTTTTTCTCCATTCATTCATTTCGACATCAATCAACATTGATGGAAAAAAGTTATAATTTTTGCATGTAGGCACTAGTACTAGTAAAACAGTACAAATATAAAGGCAGCTAAACCTGAGAGCTATGCACATGACCAATTGATTGAAGGAGCTATTCACAAGAACAAGGATTTAGACAAACAACGTGGTATGCCTCTAACATCGGGAACATACAAATTGCTATTAGAAGTGAGTACAAGAAGTGAACCACAGAAAAATTGCAGAATACAGTATTCAAGCAACAAGTGAAAAACTGAAAAAAGCCAAAAAGCCGTTTCATGGTTGTAAAGTTACTTGCTCACCACTAACAGCATGGGGGTATAGTCAACATTCTTCTAATATTTCTAATATTACAGCAATTTCAAACTGTCACCACTCCTGAAAAAGCAAGCGACCATCCCATCTTTTGGATGTTATTCTTGATCAGAATGTGAAGAATCTGTGAAGTTGTGCTGTATGGGGTTTTCGCCAAAGAGTTTCAAAAGATTGATCTGCACACTGTAGGTGCAATGCAAGCAGTCAGTGTACCCCTATGGACCTTTGACACAAAGGCATCAACATCTCAGTGACTAAACTGTGAAAAGGCTTATTACAAAGGACAGCCTCCAAAAACAAGCTTCATAATATTTGCATGTTACTTGAATAGGAATACAAAACACTGTGCTGCAGTTCATAGCATTGCTATCAACGTGACAGACAACCACAAAATCTTGCATTGACCTGGAGCGCTCCTTTTTTCCCCCTGATTGCATTAAACCAGCAATATGGGCGCTTAGGCAGGAAAAACAGCGGTCCTCAAATTGACACAATGAGAGGAGAAAGATGTACATGCACACAGCCACAACGCATTTCGGTTTTATAATTGAATGTACGAGCACAGTTACAAATCAATAACTCCCAAGTTGGGCACGTATATTTATTCCAGGTATATGGTGACGCATTTACATAGGGACTGGATAACCATCAAACCAGGGGGCAAAAATTTTTTTGATTTCCCCCCAAAACAATTTTTTTCTAAAGGGGAAATTCAAGCATGCTGCATTGTTGGGCTATTGCATTTAACTTTTGAGGAATTCAAGGCACCGCAGCATGGATTTAATTACCTCAAAGTCTATTTGTTACAGGGTTTTCAGAAGTCCATGTGTTTCCAAATTGACATAGCATTGAAGGGGATCCTGCGTCTGCCCTCTGTGATACCAAGGGGAATTTGCAATAAGCAGCTCCGGAATTATCAGCTTGCAATTCAAGGTGGTTTTAGCTTTCCATAAATGATCACATTTGCGCTGACAAGTCAATGGAATATTGGTGGGATCCATGGTAGAAGTAATTTCAGATTGATGAGCACAAGTACAATGACATTGGCAAAGGTTTGCTGGGTAGGGACTCTGCCACTTGACCATGGATGACAGGCCTCAGTTTGGGATAAATAACATACCTGCCTAGAAACAAGGACTGCCGTTATGTAATAAAGGAATAATATTGTTGGACAAATCTAGTAGAAAATGGTCAATACGCTCTACCTGTACATTGAAAGTTGGAATGGAGCACGAGGTAGGCTTGGGTGTGAAAAATTGACCAGAGTCCCAGTGACTATGTGAGATTGGGCAGATGTGTGGAAGGGATTCAGTATAGAGCCAACGACAGAATTACGTCAGTTTTTGTGATTATTATAGTTCAGCGGAGGAAAACATCGGCACATTACCTTGTCTGCCTGAGTTTGCACTATATAAATGCACCCATATTGAGCGGTGGGGAGAAAATCAGAAAAATATTTCATTCTGCATAATTGTCAGGTTTTTTACCTCTTGTTCAAACTAAAAAACTATGCTTCAAAAGAAACAGTCAATAATGGAACACGCCAAGCTTTGGTATCTGTGGGTACACAGAGTGAAACATAGAATCCCTAATGGTACCTTGCAAAACAATGAGTGGCTAACACTGCTCCCTGTCAAAATATAACGGACTATACCCATGTAGGCAGACTGTTCTTACAAAACACACATACATATATGGTGGTGTGTCATCCACAAAGGCACTGGGCATGTGTAACAGATTACAGTATCCTTCGAACAAGCACATAGCAAAAGTGAAAGATGGACATTCGGACACTCGTATCTGTAATTGGTCTGGGGGCTGGCCGTAATATTAAAATTACAATATTAATAAAGTACCAAAAAGTCAAGTATAATGAAAATTGAAGATTAACTAATCAATAACCAATCAAGCATGACCTGTTTTTTTTAAATAACTGATGGAATGAACACAGAGGACACTAATTCAATCGGAATAGACAGTATCAAGGATGTTCCATATTCCAAAATGTAGAATAGGCCGTATAGTAAGATTTGTTAGGTTTTGTTAAAATGTTCTAATTTTGAGAATTGAAAAGATTTTGTCCCTAGCATGTTGTCATGATGAATCCCCTCAACAACTACAACTATTGCAAACATGCAGTTACGGCCATCACACTATGGTATAGGTTTCAGCAGATGATGATAGTGTGGAAATGGAAAACAATACGTAGCTGGTAACGGGCAACGCAGGCTTGAATACAAAGAGGTTATATCATGGAGAAAGGAAAAACTGTATCTATAGGTAAAACCCATTTCAATACGATGTTTCTCTGGTGGAGTATTGGCCTTCAAAGTTTTGGGCCATCCGAGAGGAATTGGGGAGCATCCCAATTGCGCAATAACGCATGAGCTCACACATAGACAACCGCAATGTTTGTTATGTTAAGTATTTCATTGTTGAATAAGTCAAATTAAGCAGAATTTCTGTTGGCTTTTCTCACCAGATGGCGAATATCAACAACCTACGTACCAACCAACTACAGCAATCCTCTCCATAAACTAAATGCTTCACAAAGTGAAATAATGTTTGAATTCAATAGAAAATAACACACTGTTGGCAGGTTGTGCAAGTATGACATCAAATATTATTGCATGCCTTCGATGTGCACAATACAGCATGCTTCACATACACGAACTTTTCAAAGACTGTACCCCTCCTTCAACGGGAAAGTCGTGAATGATTCGGTTTGGACTGACGCACTTAGTTCTCATCCAGTTATGATATTAGCCCCTTATTAAATCATCTGCAGTTTTGGTCCTTCAAGGTACAGTAGAATGGATGTATGGCCTGTGTCATTGAAAAATATGGATCGGCCTAGCATATTGGAGGTAGCCAGGGACCTAGGAAAGTGGCAAACTAGTGATAGTAGGGTAGTCTCCACCATAGGTTGGTTGCCCTCACTGCCTCCATCAGAGTAACCAAGATCCCAGGAGTATGTACCTCTTTGAGCCTCAAGGGCCTTTTCCAGACATACCAAATCTTTTCAGAGAGTTTCAAGACAAGAATTTTGGGTTGGACCTCATGCGACTATTGCCTTAAGGGACAAAGACTTAGAATGTGCCATGGTTAGCCTTAATATATGCTTGCTGTAAGCAGTAGGAGACTGCAAAGCACTCCGCATGAAGCCTGCAGCAAGTGTGGCACTCTATTTACAGGCGACGCCCCCAGTGTCTCGCCTGGTTACGCGATCAGTGTGTTCATCGATCGTCACCATGCAAACAATTACAGGCATTTAATGAGTTGCTTTAAGTTTCTGGATAACATTTGACAGAAACGACCTACTAATCAGTGACCAATTTCAATCCGTAAGGACTGACTTAGTGCACTGTCTACCATATAAGTTTTGTGGAAATGTGACTAGATGCCAAAATTATGCAAATTAGACAATAATCAATTTATGTTGAACATTTCTCACATTCACTTATGCAGGACCCTTGTGAACCACACATAAGACATTTCATCAGAAACTCAACAAACATTCAAAACATTCGCATGAATCAAGCAATTTAAACACATGCATAACCCCTAGGACCATGATCAATGTTTTAACATTTTGGCGAGACGAAGACTGCGTTCAATATGATTACGCACGGTCATCAGATAACGCAAGGGGGATCAATCGTCATCAAAAAGTGCATGTGAACGGACGCGTCATCGAGATGCGCTTCCGTGATCTTGATCACGGGCCGTCGAATCTCAAGATCCACCTCGCGTAATAATCCGTCATCAAAAAGGACCTGTGAACGCAACGCGTGATCCAGATCACTTGTTTACCAGGCTAATGTGACCTTGTATGGCGTTTGTTTACAATACAGAAATGCAACGCAGTGGCGGTAATTTCGCGGTAATAGTCACAACATAATTGGTGTAGTTGCAGTACAGTACATATGCGAGGGGTTGCTAGCTCGAATGCGCCTCCTTGGTTTCAGCAGTTTTCTTTTAGATTTACAGAATTACAGTACTTTCACATCCCTATTTCATATTTGACTCAATTCTATGCCGTAGTCGGTACATTTTGTTCAAAAGTTTCTGCCCTCGTTAATATTTTGGGGCTTCATCAGTGGTACGCCGATTTGGCGGGCTTCTTTCTTGATACAACTTCTGATTGTTGTTCGGGTAGTGGCTATAGTGGTGCGATCAACTCATGAGACGAGTCTCGTCTCACGTTCTGTTCCTTCGGGTGTAGGCTCGCGGGGAATTGGAAGTTAACTAGAAATCTCTGAGATTTTGTGCTCTTATGTAGGCCAATTAGGGGCTGAGGAAAACAGTGCCGAAAGTTCTGGGTGACGTTTACTAAGTGCAAATGCTTAGTTGAGGGCCTTCCAGGTCCGGTTCTAATATGGGGTGGGTATGTCAGTTTGAGCACCATGGTGGTTCTTACTTCGTGCCGTTTGTGCAGACTTCGCATACTCGCAATCCTTAGACCTGATAGCCATTGCGACACGGGGCCGAGCACCACTCTTCCTTTCGGTAGGGACTGGACAGAAGTTTTTCGTGAAAAATTGTGTTTTTTCTCGAGGTAGTCGGGCCCCGTTGGTGCAATAGGCAGTGCATACCCTAGGACTTCCCCTTTAATTAAGCCATTGAAGGTGGCTTGGGGACTGGGGGATGAGCCAAGTTTCGATCTAGCATTGTGGGCGTTTTCCGTAGTCTCGGTAGGTCCTTCGTCCGCTCGCCCAGACTGATGAGGTGGCGCCGTAGTCTCATCACGATCAACGCACTCGTAATCAATGTGAAAAACTCCGCCGTAAAACAGTTGACCTCGTTATTGGATTAGTGGTTTGATGACGCGCGCGTTATCATTTGTGACCGCGGGGTAAAGGTAGACCACAGCTCATAGTGGAGGCTAGTCCTATCTAATTAAGTTTTGTCTGTATATCTCAGTGTCACCCCTAACATTCCATTTAATACCAGCCCTCCCCTATCTCACACACCACAGCTCCTGCAGGTGTAACATGACCACTTCATTCTTGAATAGGTGCCTGGGAGTTGGTAAACAAATGACTGAGGGATTACACTTTATATGGTCAGGTCAGGGGGCCCAGAAGAGAGGTTATGACAGGACAGGAGTGAACCTATAGGTAAAAAGGCAGTGTTTGACATTAGATGAAAGCTGTCTGTTATGGATAGGAATACTAGTTAAGATGAATGGAAATAAAAGGAATGAGGGGTTGAAATGATGAAATCACTGCAACATTTTTTTTTGATAGCATGCTATAATAATAGTGCTTTCAGCATCATGCTGGTCAACTAGAGTGCCCCAAACTATACCCATTCTGAACAAGGCATTTAAGAGTGCTTAAGATTCTGGATTACATTTGACAGAACCACCTACAATCAGTGACCAATTTCAAAATCTATAAGGGACTGGATAATTGGACAATGGCTTACCATATCAGTTGTGTGGAATGTGAACTAAGATTGCCTAATTATGCAAATTAGAACAATATCAACTTCCGTTGACCCATTATCAGTTCTCTTATCTCAGGCCAAAAATTGTGAACCACATTAATACAATTCATGGAATTCAACAAACTTGAACATTGGCATGAATGAAGCAGTTTATACACACTGATAACCCCTGTGACCTGATTCAATGTTAACATTTTGGCGCGAAATAAAAGTAGACAACAGCTCATAGTGAAAATGGTCAATATATAAAGTTTGTCTGTATATTGTCACCCATAAGATTCCATTTAATACAAGGGGGGGGGGCCCCCATCCCAAGGGACGTTAAATCCCCCCAGCTATCTACACACCAGAGCTACTGCCAGGTGTCACTGACAAAAGTGACACATGGCTCTCTTTGAACAAAGTCCAGACGAAACAAAAAAATTCAGATTCGACCCCTACGTGACCTAATGACTTCAATGACAGCGCGGTTTTTATAAAAATTGTACACTCCATGTGAGGCATCCCACTCTAGAAGCATATTGCATTCCATGAACACGCCCAAGTCATTGCGAAAAAGCTATTAATTAATCGTTGACCCCTTGTAACTACCCAAGTATTTGTGTCGATCGAAGCGGAGTTGGGGGGGTCTCTCCATAAGGCATACAAAGGTCTATCACATAACCAAAATACCAGTTTCTATTTTATTTTTGCCCGTAACTCCTTAAATCAGCACATATTCAAGACTCAACCTTTAACCACATGACCACCCAACAGGGCAAAATTGAGGTCAGAGGTCACACACATGCAGGTCAACAATATATCACATGTTGAACCTTCCAGTCCTCACAGATATTCAGTTCTTCGATTATGGCCAGGAAAAACAGTTTTTGACCCTGAGTGACCTTGAATGACCTTTAATGAAAGGCAGTTTTTATGAAAATTGTACACTCTCAATGTGATAATCCACTCCTAGGAGCATTTGCCATTCTGAATGAACCATGCGGCAAGTGCTGGTGCCAAAAAGTTACTAAAATCAGTTTTTGACCCCTACGTGGGACATTGCTGACTTCAAGACATGGCGGTTTTATAAAAAGTGTTACTCGCCATGTGATGCATCCACTCTAGAAGCATATTCATTCCAATGAACACGCCAAATGTTATGTCGAACAGCTATTAAATTAAACTTTGGACCCCTGTAACTACCAAAGTAAGAGTGATCGGAAGGGGTGAGTTAGTCCCTCCCTAAAGCACACAAAGGTTTTTTTTCTATACATATCCAAAAACTAACCAGTTTCTATTTTTTTTGCCCGTAAATCCTTAAAGAAGCACATTTATGCAAGATCAACCTTGCAACACATGGACACCGACAGAGGTCAAATTGAGGTCAGAGGTCACACACATGAAGGTCAACAATTATATCACAATCGGTGAACCCTTCCAGACCTTCAAAGAAATTCAATTCTCCGATATGGCCAGAAAACATTTTTGACCCCTAATGAACCTGAATGACCTTTAATGACATGGCAGCATTTATGAAAATTGAAATCCAGGTGATACATCCACTCCTAGGAGCATTGCATTCTGATGAACATGCCATGCTATTGCCAAAAAGTACTAAAATAAGGTTTTGACCCCTAATGACACTTGATGACCTTCAATGACATGGCGGTTTTATAAAAAGTGTACTCTCCATGTGATTGCATCCACTCATAGAAGCATATTGCATTCAATGGACACGCCCAATTGATGCGAAAAAGTATTAAATTAAACTTTGACCTCTTTACTACCAAAGTATGCGTACGATCGAAGCGGGGTTGGTCTCCTCCATTAAAGAAGCACCAAAGGTCTATCACATATCCAAAAATAACAGTTTCTATTTTGTGTGCCCTAACCTCCTTAAATAAGCCACATGTATTCAAGAACTCAAACCTTAACCAAACATGGACCACCCGACAGAGGTCCAAATTGAGGTCAGAGGCACACACATGCAGGTCAACAATTATCATCACCATGGTGCAACTTCCAGCCTTCACAGAAATTCAATTCTCCGATTATGGCCAGAAAACAGTTTTGGACCCCTAATGACTTGAATGACCTTAATGAACATGGCGTTTTTATGAACTTGTAACTCTCCATGTGATAAATTCCACTCCTAGGAGCATTGCATTCTGATGAACATGCCCAGTGCTATGCAAAAAGCTACTAAAATCAGTTTTTACCCTAGTGAACTTTGAGACTTCAGACCTGCGGTTTTGATAAAAATTGTTACTACTCCATGTGATGCATCCACTCTAGAAGCATATTGCATTCCAATGAACACGCCCAATTTATTGCGAAAAAAGCTATTAAATTAAATCTTTGACCTCTGTAACTTACCAAAGTATGCGTCCGATCGAGCGGAGAGTTGGTCTCCTCCATAAGCACACAAAGTCTATCACATATCCAAAATACCAGTTTCTATTTTTTGTGCCCGTAACTCCTTAATAAGCAAATTTATTCAAGACTCAACCTTTAACCACATGACCACCCGAAGAGGTCAAATTGAGAGTCAGAGGTCACACACATGCAGGTCAACAATTAGATAACAATGGTGAACCTGCCCCAGGGCCTTCACAGAATTCAATCTCCGATTATGCCAGAAAACAGTTTTTGAACCCTAATGACCTGAATGACCTTTAATGACATGGCAGTTTTTATGAAATTGGATCTCCATGTGATACATCCACTCCTAGCCTAGGAGCATTTTGCACCTGATGAACATGCCCAGTGCTATGCCAAAAAGTACCTAAATCAGTTTTTGACCCCTAAGTGAACTTGATGACCTGGTCAATGAGCATGGCGGTTTGTATAAAAATTGTTACTTCCATGTGATGCATCCACTCCTAGAAGCAGTATGGCCAAATTCAATGAACACGCCCAATTGATGGCGAAAAAGCTATTAAATTAAAACTTGACCTCTTGTAACTACAAAGTATGGTCTGATCGAGCGGGAGGTGGTCGCCTCCATAACAGCACCACAAAGTCTATCACATATCCAAAAATAACCAGTTCCTTTTTTGTGCCTGTCACCTCCTTAAATAAGCACACGATTCAAGACTCAACCTTTAACACCATGACCACCCGACAGAGGTCCAAATTGCGGTCACGAGTCACACACATTCAGGTAACCATTAGCCACAATGGTGAACCTTCCAGCCTTCACGGATATCAATTCTTACCGATATTATGGCCAGAAAACAGTTTGACCCCTAAGTGACCTTGAATGACAGATAGTAACATTAAAATGAATTGGGGCCCTATCATATTGTAAAATTCATTGGGACTATAGATAAACCCATCTCCACCAATTTTCGTCAAAATCCAACAAAACTTCAAAAATGTCAGAAATTATGCAAAATTAGACTATTAAATTAGCATATATCAGGCCAGGAATCTGATGATTCGTGTACGCTTCATAGTTGGTATACCTGAACGGGCATCACCAATGCATTCTACCGATTCAAGAGATATCTTGTTACACAAGCTTGGGCCAATTTTCATAACATATGCAAATTTATGCCAATGAGAATGTCTTTGGTGACGAAAAAGTTGGATGCACATCGGCAATCTTCACCGTCGCACATCACAAGAAGGTCCAGCATGATGCTTCCACGGTCAGGAGATATCTAACCGCACATACGGAACGGACAGACAGGACAGACAGAACAGCCACACACACAACAAAAGTGACCACCATGTCTTCCTTGAACAAAGTTCAGGCGAGAAAAAAAGCGGTTTCAAAACATCAACGTTTCAGTTGATGATTCAAATTATGGCCACTCGGCCACCGGGATTGAAATGAGGCAAGATGAAGCGCTACAATTGATCAGCACATCAACTGGAGTATTGAGGTCTATAACACTGTAGTGTGGTCACAATCCCCGTAAACGTCTTCCTATTGACTGGTATTATGACGTAGGATAACAGTGCATTCATCTCCTGTAACTAATTGCGTATCTTTTTTTCCAAGTCTACTGTGCTCCAAATGTTTGCGGAATTGTCAGCTCGCTGTCCCATTATGATGGACATCGAAAACGTGCTTTCATTCCAACATCGGAAGAGTGGGGTTTTTTTTTTTTTTTTTTTTTAGATTTTCAGCTACTGTTTCAAAATAGACTCACAGAGTTCTTTTTTAAAGGTTTGCTACACCTCTCCACAGAAAAGTTACATTTCTGCTAAGAATATGATTAAGGGTTCTACACAGCGCGAAACTCTGACCACATGTCTTTTAATATAATCAATCATGTCCTTGTCCTGTTACTGAATGTGAAAGAGTGGTATTTGTGTTGGGTGTAGTAATGGAAACATAACATGCTATACTTCAACACATTAACCTTGGTCACACTTGTGCATGTGAAACGAATGCACAATTCAACTTGCAAAGAAGTTGAAACATGGGTTTAACAAAGTTTCTGGGGTTAGTGGGTTTTTGGGTTTTGCACTGATTCTCGTCTGTTTGGCTGGGGGTTGAAAAAGCGTCACATTGAACCTGAATCTCTGCTCCTCCAGGTTCCAATAAGTGGTCGGGTCTTGGAATTCACTGATAGTCCTTTCAGATGGGGACGTAAAATGGGGGTCCCGGAGGTAAAAGGTATTTTAACACTCCCTTCCCATTAACCTCTGCGCATCTAGTCCGAGAAGAAAAATATTTCTTCCTGGTTTCATTCATTGCGCAACCTCCCTTCGCAGTGACCAGTGAAAAAGTTTGTCAAACATATACTGTACCATGAAGAGTCCGATACTTCCAGTGGCCTTTGTTTCTTCTGAAATTATAGATATATCATTGAGTGGAATAGTCTGCATTCAAATAGAAGTCCCTGAAGGTAAAACTGATGAATTTATTAATGCCCCAGTCACACTTACTCTCAGTATCATGTCTTGATGACACCGCATTTGAACTGGTGAAATATAACATGCCTCAGTGCCCACTCCCCTGGATATCTAGATTGGCAATATTATCTGCAAGGCTTCAGGTCTCGCTTGATTCGTATACATCGCCATGTGTGACGCTGAAACTGAATTACAGCTTACATTCTCTGGTTTATCATCCCTGTTTGGAAATGTCTCATCAGTTAGTACAAACCCTGGCGACATGATTTAAAATGGTTCAACGCTGCTTTCCATTGTATAGCCTATCGATATCAACAAGTGTGTGTCAGGTCCAAAAATCGCCAATTGGTTGACAAACTCGTAACTCCCCCAGTCAGCCTTGTTGGTGGAAAATCACCAATCAGATCTTTAGGTAGTAGACTTAGAAGTTTGCATTATACTGATGCTTTCAATGACCAAGAACCATTCCATAGAATTGTACAACTTTCAAGCCATCAGATGCTGTCAGATGTAGACAAGATGTGCATGTGCATGCTGTCCCTATGCAGTAATAACAACTAGTTGGTGTTTTCAACTTTGCATAGGACCAAAAAGAGACAGTCGAGAATATTCCCATAGCATATCAGTGATCAGTACTGCTCAATTCATCAACTCTGCCTGCTACCGTATTCAAGTCAAGCCACAGGTCAAACAAGAGTGCATATGGGCAGCAGGAGCTCGCCTATACTTCTATGTGAGTAAACGTTTCTGTTATCAGTGTAATGCTATTTCAGGGACTTCAGTGTCCTGAACTTTGGATTGAATCTAGTTGGGTATGAGAGCAGGCAATTATTAATGTAATGACTCAGGTATGACTCCAGTCTGGAGATTTCTCCTGTTTGGGAGACTTCTGAAGATTCTCAGGTCAGGGAATCGTTAAGTTATATAACACAGTTGTTGCGGACCATCAGATACAACCAACACAGTCATATCTGCGCTTATTGATAATTTAACCTCAAGGCGAGCAGGCCGATGATACAGATTGTGGTTTTCCATTGCTGTGTAAGTGTTACCGTCTGTATTGACATCATGCTTGTCATGTAGTCCCCACTAATCACAACTGGAACTGCTGATTGGAAAGACGGTGACATACCTGATCCAAAAAGCTTACTCAAATATCTCAAAATTTGCAATGACAGCGACCATCCAAAAACTGCCTTTTTGTAGTTCAGACACCAGGCCCCGGATATGAATGAAAATTGAGACTCAGACTGTACAAATTTTTAGAGGGGTTGAAATAATGTCTCCTATAGATTCACATATAGGGAATGTTGCACTGTGGGAAAAATACAATATGACAGTCCCATGAATAAATAATATCCTCCTTAAACAGGAACGATTTGTTCACCTTGATAGGAGAATCTCAGGACGACTACCAAAATTGACCCATTCCCCAAGACGCCTGTTCCGGCATCTTCAAATTTTTGATGTCATCCAGATTTATTTCATCTAGCAGAGAAAATGTCCCACTTTTACTCTGCCGTCGCTCTTTTCAGAGTTTCAACCATTCGCCTCCTCACATCAATGTGATATGCATTTTTTTCAGCTTCCAGTGCATCCAGGTAATGACCAGAATACGCACAATGTAGAAATTAGGACCAGTTGCGCAATACTGGCGGGTAACCAAATTTTGGATAGTAATGGAATGTGAACCTCAAAAAGTTTATGAAACTATTTCAACTACAAGATTATGTCGACTGGAAGAACATGTCTCACACCCTCTGAATGTTGATTTTTTGTAACTGGGTTGTAGGCAGTTAATGCGTATCTTGGATCTGTGAATGGGTACACGAAAGTTAGCAAGATTGAGGGGGTCCAGGCTATAGCCTTTTTGCAAATAGCCTCTCGCAATGCATTGTGGTTTAGCTCAGGGGGCAAAGTGGGCAATATGGAAGGCCAAATAGGAATTGCAGCGAGAAAATATGCACAGAGAATGAGGAAGTTAATTTAAATTTACAAGGTTTCCCAATACATGCTAACACAGAACTGCCCCCTGAAGTATCCCAGCATGCATCAGAACTATCCCACAGTGCACCACAACATGCTAGTGCAAAGGTCTATGGCATGCTACTGACTAGTTCTAGAACAGAATGTAGGCCTATGACATGTTACGGTACACCTCCACAGAACTGTGGAGGTAGGTATGTGTAACATTGTGTAACACAATGTTTAAGGACACAGGGGCTTGTAACGTTGACTCACAGGCACTCGTATCAGTCGTAACGTTATTCAGCCTAGGCTATATCGTCCACCCCCTTCGATTTGTGCATCTGTCCTTTACCTAGCCACACTAAATTGTGGCCTAAGCTGGTAGCCTTTTTCTGAAAATCGGTAGATTGTTTTCAGCCTCTATGACTGTTCATCGTTCTTTATAGGTCCAATCTCAATTTGTAGTAGAGAATGAGATTAATTATATCATATATCTGTTCTATAACTTCGTGAGAAAATAGTATGAATTTAGTGGCAGGTCCGACCCAGTTCCAAATGTGAAATTGAGGTGGGTTCAAATAAAATGACTTATTTTGTTGTTCTTCTTACAGTTTCCTGAATTTTTACGAGATACAACCCAATTAGGATCATTTTGAAGAGCGTGAGGAGGTGATTCCAATGGTTGTATTATTCTTGGATTTGAGTCATAAAATAGAAAATATCGCAGTTAGAGTGCTTGGTGCATTGATGATGGACCATGCTACAATGATACTGAAAGGTATTAAGAATGCTATGTACTCAAGTCGAGTCAGATCTGGCAATGTCTCGGGGGCATACCTCAATTTGATGCCTCTTAATCTTTGAAATCCTGCATCGGTGTTCTAGGCTCTTATTCTTAAGAGGTTAACGAGGAACTCAGGCAAGAGGTATGTGTCCTTGCATTTCTAGATATTTTTCAGACATTCCTAATGGTGGTTTGATAGACTTGAAAGACCTCTGTTATCATTGTCACAGTGAATTCAAAGTCTCGTCCTTGGTTGCTAGTCATACCCACAGCGCGGTACAGTACACAGCGCCATGATTGCACAACTCTCAAATATCCCCCAATATCGTGACGAAGTCAACGACCAAGCAATCAGCATAGCCTCAGTGTGTGCATGTACGTACGTATGTGAGTAGCGCTCAGCGCCCCAGAAGTACATGTAGCAGAACGCCAGTTCATATCATAATTCTTTCAAACAAAGAATACTGTTAATTGAGAACAAATTGGATGCATAATTACACTGGTGGGGAGTATCCAATTCGTTTCTAGTGAAGTTATGGCCTACATCCGATTAGAAAATATCACAGAAGCAATAAATTGCCCACTCGCCAACAATCTTTTCGAACTCGCTCGATCCGACGTACAACAAAGTTATATTAGAGATGCCCATTGAGTAAGTGTATGTGGAGATAGATTCCACTGTACAAATTTCCTATGACAGTCATCGTAGAAGGCGCATAATCGGATTGGTCATTTTAATCATGTGACTGCTTGTTTTCGTCAGTTTGATTTATGTCGGCAAAATCCAGTCATTTGTTCGAAATTTTCGACAATAAATTGTGTGAACATGCTAATTAGAAAGGGGAAGGGGTAGTACAGATTATAAAGTATGATTGTTTCAACGAGGCCATGCTAAAACTTCGAGTGACGTGATCAAATAACAGTTCATAGTTGGACTGGTATAACATTGTTATCGTGTTATTCGGTTATAAATAGCAGTCTGGGTCGGCTTACGTCACAATTAAGGAGGATTCTCAATAGTCACGCTAAGATGGCGCTGTGCACAGTAGCGCTGTGTCAGGGCGCATTAGCCAAAGGCGGAAGTTTGAACTCAGTGTTTCGATCTTGCAGGGGGTCGTTCGGAGCACTCAAATACGGATGGAAGTGATTTGAAAAGATGCTGGAAAGTAGGGAAACATGTCTCTTGCCTGGAACTTCCCTTTCATTCCAAAATATACAACATTTCTGTTGATCTTGGGCAGTATTTGTGTATTTTCAAGAGAAATTATTTCACGGGAGGGAGGCAGTGTACCAGTGAAGTCAGACATAGACTCCTTGGCGATTGATTACGTCCATGTGAGGTCATTTTCTTTTTACTGCAATAAAATAAGAGCTTGTGATATGCTGAGCATACGAACATTAAATTTAAAAGCCTGTGTTCAAGAACTAGCCTAGCTACTGATTACAAACTCATCGCAATCACTCACTGTGACACAGTGACACTGTAGGGCAATGAATGTACCAACTATCACATGTACTGATGTAGCCTCCAAATAGTTAGGGTAGGATAGTATGGCAATCACACTTCACACCTGCACTGCCATTGGCATTGCAAAATCCGGCTGTAGTGCTGACTAACTGTCGAGTCAAGGTTCAATCACTCAATACGCAGACACGGTAGGGGCTAATTGGATCATGTTAGCTCTGTGAAAACAATGAAATAAATACTCTGGCTAACTCGGGTAACTTACCAAAGCCGGACAAATATTAAGCTTCTGCGGCGATAGTAGGCCTAAATCGCGAAATCGCAAAGGGAATTTTATGAGGAAACATTGGTCGCGCGTCGCCTATAAAAACGAATCATCTTCACAGAATTTTAGCAAAGAACACCTTCTGCTTGTGAGACTGCCACTTCAAGAATGAAAAAAGTTCTGCTGAAATGTGATAAGTGATAAGATCATAAGTGTTACTGATGATTCACAGTAATAAGGATCTATAATAATTAAATTCGTAGTCAAGGGGGGGTTTAAACAACACTGAGGTGGAATGAAATATTCTTACCTTCCATTCAAGAGCGAATTAGCGTGAATACCGTCAGAGAATTAGCGTACGTTGTTGCCACTCAGAGAATTCTGTGAGCTGAGAGGCGGCGATGGCAGACAATTTGGCGCGAATCAGAATATCACTTTCACGCGCCGTATTTTGGAGGCCCTCGCCCGCGCCATCGATCGTCTATGGCCTTTATTGGCGTACGTAGATGGGGGAGGGGGTGCCAACCCCCTCTAGTTCAGGCTTGTATTTGTAGATTTCAAAAGAAGTTTAACCATTGCTGAGTTTGAGAGAAAATATGTGGCGAACCAGAAAGCCAAAAGGCTTAGTGATTCCTTGACGCTTTCTGGCAACCTATAGTAGACAACAGGACCAAATGGAGTTGCCACCAGCTCTTCATGGGCAACATAACATCAATCAAAATTTCCCGTTAATCCCAACCAACCAAAGGGTTCCTATACTCTTGATAGGGAGTACACACTGAATTTCAGGATATTCAGACTTCGACCTATGGTGACCTCAGATGACCTCTGATCCTGACCACAAAAAACAAAGGGTCCATGTACTCATTGTGGGGGGACCACATAACAAGTATGGGCCTAATCATCCAAATGAAGTTGGTATCATGCTTACAAGCCAACAACCTTGGGCAAAATATCGACTATTCACAAATTCTCAGTTTTTGACCAAAGTGCAAACCCGGACCTAAACAAAAAACAAACGG
The DNA here is from genome assembly GCA_026419785.1 of Sclerodactyla briareus. Classification (NCBI taxonomy): domain Eukaryota; kingdom Metazoa; phylum Echinodermata; class Holothuroidea; order Dendrochirotida; family Sclerodactylidae; genus Sclerodactyla; species Sclerodactyla briareus. Next base: position 295,308 of record JAODTK010002887.1, on the reverse strand, counting down.
GTTCATGTACTCCCCATAGAAAGGATACACACTAAATTTCAACCTGATCAGAACGACCAATATTCTGGACTTGACTCTGGTGACCTCAGACGACCTCTCAACTGACTCCAAAACAATAGTGTCAATGTTACTATAATGGGGGAACACAACGTACCAAGTATCAGCTTGATCCATCAACGTGGTTCGACTTATCGAGTTATCGTGTTAACGAGCTGATGAAACTTCAATTATTCCCAATTTCCCAATTTTCCATTTTTTTTATTTTTTTTATATTACACAAAAAACAATAGGGTCTGTTATCTCAAAACAAAGCCTGCATACGAATTCAACTTGATCGGCCAGCAATTCTGGAATTATTGTGTTAAAAAGATTTTTCAGAATCTGGACTTCTCTGACCTCAGAGGACCTTTGATCTGACCCCAAAACAATAGGGATCATGTATCATTATGGGGAACCAATACCAAGTATGAATCGATCCATCCACGTGCGGGTCGAGTTACCGTGTTAACGAGCTAAAATTTGCAAAATTATTCAAGTTTCACCAATTTCCCAGTTCTTCCCGAATCTGACCTCCCCAATAACACCAAAAAACAATAGACTTCATGTTATCTCGAAGAAAGCTGCATACCGATTTTCAACCTGATGAAACCAGGCATTCTGGACTTATCGTGTAACAAGATTTTCAGGACTTTGCTCTAATGACTCAGAGACCTGGGACCTGACCTGACACCAGAACAATAGAGATAATGGTGTCCTCATTATGGGGAACCCATATACTAAGTATGAAACGTGATCCATCAAGTGGGGGTCGAGTTATCTGGTTATAATGAACCTCAAATTGGCATATTATCATTTTCACAATTTCCAATTTTTTTTCCCGAATCTGGCCCCCTGCTCCCGCCAATTACACAATAGATAATGTGGTGGTTTCCTGTACCCCCCAATCTGATCTTCCCGATTTACACCAAAAACACTCTAGAGTCCTGTACGCCTCATACGACAGCTGCATACCGAGTTCTCAACCTGATCGGAACCAGGCATTCTGGACTTATCGACGGGTTGAGTTAACAAGATTTTTAGACTTTGAACTCTCTAACCTCAGGGGGAGACCTTTTCCCGAATCTCGACCCGAATTACACCATAGGCAATGGGGTTCCGGTTGCTCCTCATAAGAAAGCGGCATACCAAATTTCAACCTGCATCGGACCAGGCATTCTGGACTTATGTGTTAACAAGATTGTCAAGCTTTGACCCTCTCCTGACCTCAGATGACTGACGACCTGACCCCAAAACACTAGGGATCATGATAACCTTAGGGGGAACCCATATAACAAAAGTACGGACTTGATCCATCAAGCGAGGTTGAGTATCGTGTTAACAAGGCTAGGAGTCACACACACACACACACACACAACACATGTCATGACTGCAGAGATTCCTTGACTTCGTCAAGGAATCAAAAGGGGCGAATGCCATAGGGGTTAAGTGGAGGCTCAATTCAATCTCAAAACGATTCTTTGGTTTGTGGGCAATTCAGGGAATTCGGTTGTACTGGTACATTCGGAAATTCAAAATGGTTGTCCACTGTACCCACTTTGAAATACTACACCGCGCATAGTATTTAAAGACAATTGAAGCGGTTATTAACCGCTTCGCTACCGTCTCTGCCCGCCGCTTGAAATTTGTTCTTGAGGTAAAGATCAAGATCGTCACAGAAATGGAAATGATGAAAGGGAGGGTATGCTGACAGTGTATATAGGCTAAGTTTCTATGTTTGATGACAATCAGACAGTCCTATTTTCAGTGTTGGAGGACTCGAGGCCGGCCGCCGGCCTCGAGGCCAGTTTTTGCCGGACAATATATTTTTGCTTCAAAAGAAAAAAAAAAAAAAAAAGTCACAAGGATGCTGCTGGATTTGTTTTGAATATTACCGCGACCAACTAACGTAGCATGGGATACCATAAGACGCCGATAAAATGTACTGGCGCTGCACTCGCCCGCGCATCTTGTGGGCCATGAAAGTCACCAGTGCAGCGCTGGAGTGCCTACGAGGCAGTGAATCCTGCACCGGCGCGGTCACATGTGAAACCTCTCACTGTCCGTCCCCCCTCATATCGTAGTAGGAATTGCGAGGTGAAATCCTAGTCTCCAGTGCTTAAAACTTTGCATAAGCCTGGACCTGACCATTGAAATACAGAGATGGGGTCTGTGATGCAGATCGTGGAATGTATTTTTATTATTTAATTATAAAAAATATTGCGGGGACTTTTCTAGGCCTGAAAGTACTTGCGTCTGCAGTGCTGAATTGCAATTTTGTATTTAAAAAGATTATTTAAACACTATTTAGTATTATCTGTCAAATTAGCCTAACTGACACTGTAGTCTGTACTCTGTAGTGTGTACATAGACTATTGATTATGATGACTTTAGTCAAAGGAATATATGCAGTCATGACAGTGTGTGGTGTGCGTGCGTGATGTGTGTGTGTGCGTGCGCGAGCGCGCGCGCCGGGTGTGTGTGTGTGTGTGTGTGTGTGTGTGTGTGTGTGTGTGTCATTGTGTGGGTACGTGTGTGTGACGCCTGGCTTGTTAACACGATACTTCGTCGACCCCGTACACCTTGGTGGATCAATTTCATACCTGGTATGTGGGTTCCCATATTGAGTGCACGATCCCTCTTGTTTTATGATCAGGCCAAAGGGTAATCTGAGGTAAGCAAACTTCAAGTATCATAAGCCTCTTGGCTTTCTGGTTTGGTTTTGTCGTTAGGGTTGAGTCACTGTATGTCTTGCATTGATTGGGTGAATGTATTGCTGACTGCCTAGCCAAGATGGATTTTGAAATGCTATTTTATAAAGATTAAAAACAAAACAATTATGTGTCGTACCCAAATTGATTGGATGGGCAGGAATCACGCAAATTGAATTCCACAACCTTTTAATTGGAAGCCAGATGGTGCGGCCAGAATCAATTACCTCTGCTCTATATGCCCTGGATACAAATTGTGCTATCTGTCCCAGCTAGTAGTTCGCCAGTGGAGAGAGTGTTTAGCCTTTGGGGCGGCTAATTCTGACCCACCCGCGGCCAAACCGCCTTTTGCCACAGCTGCTGGAATCTTTATGTTTTTTTTTTATGCAGTGCGCGTTTTTCGTTTTTGTCCTTATATCTTCTAAGGGCCAGTACCTGTACACTTATGAAATTCACAAACTTGTGTACGCTGGAATGGATGGGACTATGCCAAAGTGGTCAACTATACAAAAGCATTTTTTTTTTAATTTGATGAGACGCATAACCTTCATAGCAAATCACACAAGCATTAACATTTTCACAACTGAATTCATATTTTTTTTTCATTCGGAGTACTGACTTCAAGAATTAAATTTGTTGCATATCAACTTGGGTTTGTTCAATCCTCATTTTTTGGGACAAAACTCCTGTCTCATATAATATCAGAAGACTAGACTGTCGCCATTGGGGAAGACAAAACAAAATTATTTATTTATTAAAACACATGGTAATAATATAAATTTATTGACGGCCTCGGTCGGGATGCAGCGGCTTCGACACACATTGAAGATTTTGCACAGAATTTGAAAAAAAGAAAGTAGTGCCAGGTTGTCCTGGAATACTATTCTCAAGTGAAAATGAAATGAGGGATCATATACCATACTATTACATTCTTCAGAGTGAGGGTGATGAATACCAACACTGTGGAGGTCCATTACCCCACAAAATGTCACAATGTCCCCATACGATTTAGCAGGGGCGTCGCCAAGGGTGGGGGGGGTGACTGAGGGTAACATCACCCTCCACAGATGTGGTGGGCACCAAGTCCCCCCAGATGAAATAGGGGAGTATGCACAAAATATTATTCGGAAAATGTATATTCCAAAAGCTAATTTTACATAGAACAAAAGTAGATATGAGTCCCTCAAAAATTCCTCAAACTGAGGTCATTAGGGATTATTCTGAAGGAAATACTGAGTGGTCAGGGACGGTATTTTGGGGGTAGACATGATTGGTGGTTTGACCATAAGATGCCCTAAAAAGTGACATACATATACGTTCCCAGCTGTCCCGTTTAAAATGCTGCATGCTGTGCGATCTAGTCCTCCACTATGCAATAAAGTTGAAAATCTGGTGAGTGCTCTAAACTCGTTGGTTCGGTTGTTGAGAAGAATAACAGAGAGGGCCCCACCGCCCCTGTCTAACATCATGTTATAATTAAATTCCATAATAAGAGCGTTACTGCAAGTAAATCCAATATTTATAATTCTGAAATCGAAATGTGCCGTAACTCAACGCAGGACAGTATTAAATAACAAATCCTGGTGCCATATCAAAAGAAATATAGTATGTAGGCTAGGCTATGGCTCGTCGGGGAAACTTGGACCCCACGTCGGGGAACTCGGATCCCCGGTCGGGGAAATCCCCCCATGGCGCCACCAAGGCTGCATCATCAATTAAGTTGTGACGCAGAGAATGGGTCTCGGAGCTGCCATCGTATAAGGTCGAGGACCGTCACACTTATTCGTTTTGGTCAATGGTTGAACGCGCTCACTTGATTGGGACATTGGACATGCATGATGAGGCGAATTACTGAAAAAACATTGAGCGCTTAATCGGTCTTAATTCTAATTCCCCGCCCCCGCTTCACGAGACTGACCTTACTGCAAATCCAATGACACTACTAAGGGTCACCAGATCGGATTGGAGTTTATCTAGAACATGTTCAGAATTATTGGAAGCATATTCACTATCCCTGTGACCACATAATTTTGTTGGTCAAAAATAATCTAATCACGAATATGTCAAGGGTTCCGTCCAACGCTAGACCTGTATAGTCACTATCTTCTGCATAAGTACTCAGTGTACTTTGTGTATACTGTCAACTGTGAGGCGCCCGCCATTCCTGCACTACTAGTAAGGATCCCAGAAACATGGATTGGAAATTGTTTTTGATTCCTTGGCGAAGCCAAAAGGAATCGATGCAGTCAGGTGTGCGTGGGTGGGTATGTGTGTGTATGTGCTGTGTGTATGTGTGTGTGGGTGACACTCGTTTCCGCGATATTAACAAACGCAAGCATGTATTATGTTCATATCAGGTAGATAAGTGTCACCAGGGAAGGGATGACCCTATGTTGTTGGTACCAATCGATGGTCGTTCAAGGTCATGAGAGGTTAAACTTTGAAAAGTGTTTCCGCAAGATATCTAATGATCGCAAGCAGGGTATGAAATTCATATTGGTAGGTAGGTGTAACCCATGGCGGGGATGACCCCTATTGTTTTGGTGGTGTGAGGGTCAAGGTCTTTAGGGTCATCAATGGCAATCCTTATATATTCCCTTGGCCAACGAACACATTTCTAGAGTCGAATTGTGGAGGTAATGGAAAAGTTTTGTTCGTCTGGGAGAATTACATCTGGTGACCGGGACGTTGACATCATTTAACCTTTTGACCTTCTGACCTCACTTGACCTGACCTACCTAGATGATTTTTGCCTGTTTTTTTTTTTTGTATTGGCGGGAAAAGCGTCTTGTTAAGACAACAAAAAAGTCAATGACACTACCCATACTAAGATACTTTACACAAGCTATATCAACATGGGGTCCATTACCCCACCAACAAAAGGTCCCAATTGGCTACAGGATTTAGGCGAGTGGCGTCGCCCAAAGGGTGGTGGTGGAACATGAGGGGGTGAAATTCCCCCTCACCAAGATGTGGTGGTGCCCCAAGTCCCCGGTGAAATATGGGAGTATGCCACAAATAATTATTCGGAAAATGATATTCCAAACGCGAATTTTACAATGCAAAAGTTTAAAGTAGATATGAGGCCTCAAAAAATTCTCAAATGAGGGTCATAGGAGTTATTTGAAGACATCTATACGGAGTGGTTCATGGAAGGATTGTGGGAGACAGATGGTTGGTTTTTTGACCATAAGATGCCCTAAAAAGTGAACCTGCATATACGTCCCAGCTGTCCCGTTTCAAATGGATGACATGCTGTGGATCTCGTCCTCATATGCAATAAGTTTGAAATCTGTGAGTGCTCTAAAATCTGGGTTGAGAAGAGAATAACAGAGAGGGCCCCACCGCCCCTGTCTAACAATCCGTTTATAATTAAATTCCATAATAAGAGCAGTTACTGCAAGTATCCCAAGATTTAGGAATGATGAAATAGACTGGCATCACTCAACCAAGCACAGGATTAAATAACAAATCGGTTTCCCATCAAAAGAAATACTAGTAGTAGGATGAGGCTATGGATGTTCGGGGAACTTGGGACCTCCACGGTCGGGGACTCGTAACGGGATCCCGGTAGGGGGAAATCCTGGCGCCACACTGCTGAATCATCAATTAATGTTGTGACGCAGAGAAGGGGTTTCGGAGCTGCCATCGTTTATTAAGTTCGAAGACGTCACAAATATTCGTTTTTGGCAGTCCATGTTGAACGCGCTCTGCACTTGATTGGACCGGCATGATGAGGCGAAATTAACTGAAAAACATGAGCGCTTAATCGGTCTTAATTCTAATTCCCCGCCCCCGCTTCACGAGAGGACTGACCTTTACTGGCAATAATTACCTACTAAGGGTCACAGAATCGGGATTTTTTAGTATCTCCGAACATGTCAGAATTATGTAAGCATATTCATATTCACGTGAGCCACAAACGTTTTTGGTAACAAATATCTAATCACGAATAGTCAAGGTTTATTTCCGTCCAACGCTAGACCTGTATAGTACACTATCTTCTGCATAAGTTATCAGGTGTACTTTGTGTATACTGTCAATGGGGACTGGAGCCCTCCATTCTGCACTACTCGTAAGGATCCCACGAACACTGGATTGGAAAGGTTTGGCTTCCTGGCGAGCCAAAAGGCAATCATGAAGTCACGCGTGGGCGGTGTGGTAGTGGTGGAGTGTGGTGTATGTGGTGGTGTGGACACTTACGTTTCCACGCGATATCTAAAAAACGCAAGCATGTATATGTTCATATCAGGTAGGTAGGGGTTCACCATGGAGAGGGATGACCCTATGTGTTTTTGTACCAATCGATAGTCGTTCAAGGTCATGAGGGTCAAACTTTGAAAAGGGTTTTCCGCAAAGATATCCTAATGGATCGCAAGCAGGTATTGGAATTCATATTGGTAGGTAGGTGTAACCCATGGCGGGGGATGCCCCTATTTTTTTGGTGTGAGGTCAAGGTCTAGTTAGGGTCATCATATGGACAATTATATATATCTTGGCAAACCGAAACATTTAGAGTGAGTCGTAATGGAAAGTGTGTTTCGTCTGGTTTTGAAAATACATCTGGTGACCGACTTTGACCTATTGGACCTTTTGACCTTTCTGACCTCATTGGACCTCTGACCTAGTGATCTTGCCTGTTTTTTTTTGTATGGGCGGGAAGCGTCTGTTAAGACAACAAAAAAGGTAAATGACATACCATACTAACGTACTCTTACAAAGCTATATCAATGAATGTGGAAGGTCAAGACGACTACTAAAACAGTTCATTATATCTCGGCAACGAAACATTTGAGAGTGATGTTGTAATGGCAAGTTTCGTTCTTCTGGGGGAATACATCGGGACCAAACTTTGAACCTCATTGACCTATTGACCTTTTGACCTTCATGACCTTTGACCTGGTGCTTTTGCCTGCTTTTAATGTGTTGGGCCGCGAAGCGTCTTGTAAGACAAACGAAAAAGTCATGACACTACCATACTATCGATACTCATATCACAAGCTAGCTCAAGGACTGTGGAGGTCAAGACAGGCTCCTAAACCACTGGAATGTCAGGATAATAAAATTTTTTGGATTTGACATCTGCCTCGCTCAGCATGATAATCAATGAATGCAAGTATCGATCAGTTCATCATAAGTTGTTGTGGATTGTTACACATGATTGAAGATATAACCTGATTGGTTTGGATAGGTCAAGGGTCATTCAGTGTTCACCATAGGACAAATCCTTATATTCTGCGAACAGGAGGCGGGTGTCATTGTACCAAGGCGATGTGGAGAAAAAGATATAGCCAAAACAAACCAAATATTTCCCCCAGTGATAGACAGGATCAAAAGCGTGAAATTGTCATTTTATTGTTATCCTGATAGTTCGTATTGGAATAGCACCAAATATTTCACCTAGACAAGACAGTACAAATCTGCAATTGCATTTATGAGTATAGCCCCAGTAGTGCCCGCTATATGTAACCTCCTTGACCAGTAGTGGCTGTGCTAGGGTGGGGGTGGAATTTGGGGTCTTGCATGCAGACCCCCCGCCCCCCCCCAGGTTTCATAGGCAGATTATGAAAATGTGAAAAATGTAGCATGTTTTTGAAGCCTGCATCAATGCATTAATTGACAAATTCCGAATTGCAAAGCAGAGACAGAAACGCTCTTAGTGCGTATACCTCCTCTCTATTAGTGTTACATTTAGCACCACAAAGTGTGTGTTTGCCCTCTTCAATAAAATCTGGGTTGCTTACATTCCCCCCTCCCCTCTCCCATTCCCAATACAAGTATTCCACCCCAGTGATAGACAGTACAAATTCTTCAATGGTCATTTGATCTTTATTCCTGATATGTCTGATAATTGACTAGCACCAGGACCAGCCTATGTAGTGTATATACTCCTGATAAGATAAGGTGGTCAAGTGTGAGTATGGGGGCGGGGAATTGCCAATGGAAGAAGAGATAAGCCTCTTTCTTACACTTGCAACACACCCCCCCCCCTCCCGCAAGGTGTTCCTAGGCATGCTATGAAAATTGAAAAATGTAGCCCAGATTTGGGAGCCTGCATCGCTGTGCATTCATTGACAAATTCTAATTGCAAGGCAGATACGCCACTTCTTGCGTAGAGTACTTCTAATAGATATCTATGGATATCGAGGGAAGGGGTAGACAAACTGGCAATTTTCCATAGGCGTATATATATTTACTTCTAGGGGAGACTCGGAATGCAAAGCGTTTGTTTGGCTTATACATAATTGAAAAACGGTGATATGCTCTTCAAAACCTGTTCCCATTACCCTGTTATTACCAAAGCAGGAAAAGCAAACCAGGGAAATTCATGAAGTCTGAATTCATTTAGAACACCTATGTAGCCAAGCCATTATCCTCTTCAAACCACTGTATGCATTAGGTGTATACTATCATAAGCACCATTTGACTGGTCAACATTTGTCCCCCAATCCTCAAAAGGATTTAATCTCTCAAGCTGTGTGTTTGAGACTGCAAAGAAGTGGAGAAGTAAACAAAAACATAATAATATTAGACTTGCCTGTCAGGACATTCAGTGTAGGAAATGGTGACTGGGCCGGGCAATGCTCAAGAGGAGTTGAGAGAGGGGTATCCAATTATTCTCTGTGTGCCACTTAGATCTACTGATTCTGATGGTTTACACGTCCCTACTGCGGAATGCGGAAAAGCACACTCCAGGTTGTGAAGGACCTTGCAGGCAGGGACTGACATTGGGGATTCATTCCGTGATTCACAGACAAGCCCTAACGAGGGCGGGATTAACTGTGGTGTGTGTGTAGTAGTAAAGCAGTGAGTTGGGATGGGAGGAGGAAGAAGAAAGCAAGGTCAAGGAACTTCTGAAAGTAAGGAAGGGCACAACATCTGTGGCATTTTTGACTATGAGCAAAAAGTGAGGGCATTACCCGAGTACCCATGAGGCAAAAGTGAGGGCATTACCCTGTACCCCCAGGCAGAAGAAAGGGCAGGGTGTAAGTCGATAAAGTATCTCTCGTATCCCCCCCAGTGCCTCCTACTGGTGGTGGACTGTCACATGATGGGACTATTGGGAAAAAAAGGAATGCCAGGATAATAAACATGTTAAACATTGGCCAGAAGTCATTACTGATAACATAACTGGCCCACATAATTCTGATGAAATGTCTCAAATGGGCTATATTACTAGAAAATTACAACAAAAGACTTGTCTGTTTCATTATCTAGTTGTATTATTATCGTTGAGCCGGAGTAATAATTTGTTATGGGAGTGGCAGTGCGACATCCAATTCAGCGGGGCTGCATTGGCGTGGGTCATATAGAGAGACCATTCATAAGCCCCTCACCAATGTAGGAGGAGAAATGTGATGAAAGCCTTGTGAAAAAGTTTGGAACCTAAAAATAGCAATAATGACATTTGATGGATGGAAATGGCTATTTGGATACAAGTATTTGAACAGTTAGCATTGTCCCATTGCATACCCACCCCTTGCTCCCCAGACAGGTGGAGTCATTGCACTGCAACAAAAGATGCACCCCTCAGCAACTTGTGCCTGAAAAAAATAATGAACTATTGATACACCCACAGGTCCTTGGAAGCACCACAGACGATCTGCTGTACAAATTGAAACGATTGACTGGCATGACTTACCCCTCAGTCACAACTTATTGATTAACGACATAGGCACAATGACCAACAGTGTGAGGACACCATGCTGTTGACACTGACTGGTACCTACAAGGACTCGCCGTCCAGGGATAGTCGAGGGATGCAATTGACAATAAACAGGCCTGTATGCACTTCTCTTTCCCCACATATTCCCCTAAAAAGATATTTTTTCCACATTGTTAATGATGTTGGTGTCTGATTACAAAGAACTGCCACTTCATTCCAACTATCTGCTTTGACCACACAGTGCCTGATGGATTAATGAGAGGTTTGTCCCTAAGTGACAATCATCATTTAGCCTGCCGGGCGGTCTGTTGGACTTACGTGTTACGGCTGCTGGGGATTCCGACACTGAGATGAGCAAAAACATGGACTCGAGGGGTATGACTCGTGACTTCTTACCTTCATTCTCAAGAATACTACTTACCAGGGTTTATCGTTTCTGTGAGGTATTTCATTTCAATTGCCCGCAGATGAAGCGTTTGACATTGGTTCAAAGCAACAAGCTTCATCTCATGCCCTTTAGTTAGAAGCAAGATTGCAGCGTGATTGTTTTGGTCAAGGTTGTGGGTTGGGAGTTTGCAATCAACATCTGCATGGTTACGATATATCGCCTGAGTAAGGGGAACATGTCGAGAGAAAAGAAGGCAAGGAAGCAGGCACCGCCAGAGTTGCGCTCTTATTTTATTGTATTGAAGACAGATATATGATAAGGCATACTTTTACTGGAAATATGGAAAAATCTATCAGTCCACACATTAATGATTGACTACTAGTGGTGATTCCATTGATCTTGGTTGACTCCTAGGCATCAGATACTTCGTAAAGGGTAAAAGATGATCCTATGTTATAGGCCGGATGCCCAGCAAATACAAAACGTTGTTGGAAACGTTATTGAAAATGTTTCGTCCAGTTTCAATAATAACGGTATTTTGTTGTGTGAATAATTACTGTTACGAAAAAACCATATTGCCACACATTCCATTCGTTAGTAACTATATCTATCACATTATTTTAAAAACCTGTTCAAAATACATAGGGACAAGTGTCCATTAAGTAAAAACGTCTTGAAAAATGTTTTTAATCACACCATCACATTCAGTTTAACGCAGGGGCGTCGGAGCGTTCGAAAAGTGGGGGGGGGGGGACACATCGAATGCAAATGACCATCTAAGCGGAGCGCCACGATCGGTTGGCGCGGAGCGTAGGTCGAAAGTTCAGATTTTCATAACCCTCCAGATCGATGGAAACGCCACTGCAAGTTCAATGGACACCATGGACATGTGTGAATTTGAGTAAGGAAAAGACAGACAAAAAGTTACCATTGTGCATACTAAGATGATTTACCGAAAATCACACATGGTTATTTTTATCACATTTTCTACTCTGGTTTTGTTTGCGTGGGATCCAGGGGTGTACCGAACGGTCTCCGGTGGGATCGAAGGGAAAAAGCCATAGGGGTACGGGACCCGCAAATTTGGGAGCAGGAAATTGTACCGAAGTCGGAAACTACCGGCAGCGCGCGAAGGATCGAAAGAAATTACATGTTTCCGGCCAGCTTATCGAAAAAGACTTCAAAAATTCAGCCATTTTAACTTTTCCTTTTTTCTTTCCCCAAACTTTCCACGAATTTTCGCCCGAATTTTCCATCTTAGAAGAATGGGAGGGGGGGGTGGGGGAAGGTCTTCCACAAGGCTTCTGAAATTAATCGAGTGAAACGAAATTTCGAATTGGCATATCTCGCATATTAAACGCCTGGAAGCAGAACAACGCAATGCGCGCGAAACACTTGAAAAAATTATGCACTTTTGGCTATTCGATTTAAAATTCGAGAACTCGGTATGCATGGGTAATCCTTCCACTCGGCCCTAGTCAGGTGCAGATCTCACCTGGGGTCCGCACCTGGAATGAGTGGATTTGAGACAATTTTCAACGCGATTATTGTTTGGTTAGACAACAATTGAATCAGTTTAGAGTGATACAATATCGGGCATGGCCTATTATTTTTACTTTACGGTCCGAAAAGTGGGGGGACAAAAACGATATGATATCCCCCCACGTGGGGGGGACATGGTCCCCCCCCCCGTCCCCACCTGTTGACGCCATGGTTTTTAACGTTGTGAAGGGACATGTTCAAAAGCTCTTTTGGAAATTTATGATACGTTGTTGTGTGTTTGCTTGGTACTTAACCTTTGTAGGTAAAGTGCTTAGTGGCGGCGGAACCAGGAGGGCTTGGTGGGGCTCAGCCCCCCCCAGTGAAAAACAAATGAGGGGCAACGCTGATTAGCCCTCCCCCCCCAATATTGCAGAGTGTTCCAGAAAACATTCGATGCATGTGTTTTATTGCTTAGCCTGATGCTTAAATTATTTTCAAACATTTCTAGGAATACTCCGGAAGTTTAATGACAATTAATCATATTAAGCACTCTGCAGGTATATATAGCACATGAGTCCATCTTCCAGTTGCATCTTTGCGGTCCCCCCCCGTAGTGGCCAAATGTGATACTCCAGGCAAAGGCCGGTAATGGCGTTGCATCGGCATTCACTGTTTCTGATTCCTCACCCAATGCAACCTCACTGTAGCTAGGTACACACTAATAGTCCAGTATAGTCAACCGAGTTGTCAGGACGTAGAGCCTAGTACTTTTAATATAAATATACCCTAGTCAGATGGCCCATTTAAAAAAAAAAAAAAAAATGACAAATTAAAAAATTGTACACTTCGGTTTGTATTATACAGGCTACGCATTATAAACACTAGTGGTGCAGTATTATTTCCTTGATTTATTTCGCTGGTTAAATATGCCTTGTCAATGATTAAAACGAAGCTGAAAACTATTTCGAATTAGCAAGAACAAAAATGTTCCTACTCAGCATGGCTTCATTCTTCAGTGAGGTAAGATATGTGAAAAAATTAAGTAGTAGTAACTACTATGAAAAGGATCATTTTGAAAAAGGTATGTAGTTAGTTGATTGTACAGTAAGTTGTAGGTAGATTTCAGCAAAGAGGCAACCAAATTTAAAGAATAAAAATTGAGGTTGGGATCAACCTCAGCCACGATTTCCCCTCTGTGTAAGGATCACTTTGGTCGGGAATCTTCAAAATGTTGCAAGTTCAATGTGTTGTTAAACATGGGCCATAGCTATACATTCACGGAGACGACAGAGCATCTCAACCTGTCAACGCGTAGATACTTAGAAAGGCGTGTTTCAATGAAATGGGAATCAAATGAATACAATGTTCGGAGTAGTAGTGGACATTTTAATTCAACTTGTATTAAAACTATATTCAAATTGCATTTTTTCTTCTGATTTGTTCTTGATATTCTTGCAACTTCACACATGAGACCTGTAGTTTATGCCTAGATATTTGCAGCACATGCCACTCGGCAAATGCCGTTGCCGGCCATCTAGAGGGCTGGAAAACCCACCAAAATTTCGTGTACACTTCGCGCCAACCAATTGTGGCGCTACGCTTAAATAGTGAACATTCACATTAGCCCCCCCCCCCCCCCCATACAAAATACATTTCGCCGCGCCTGGTAAAGTGACTTTGTTGGATAGTCCCTTCATGTCGATTCAAAACAGGCGCGTAGCAAGCTACAAAAATGTGGGGCGGGCCAATGTGACGATGTGCTATCTAAGTGTAGCGCGCCTCCATCTTGGCGCGAGGCCACACAGAACTTTTGGGATTTAAGATACCCCGAGCTGATGGAATGCCAAGGGCGTCGATTGTGTTGGCATGAGGGATGGAACCAGTTTAATACTATCTCAATCGGAGCGCTATCACAGTTGGCGCGTATCGTACGAGGGAATTTTTCGTATGACGGACCCCCTAGATTGCAGGCAAACGGCACTTCCCGTGCCTTATGGGGTAGTAAGCAGCATTCCTAAAATTGATAACAAATTTCCATTTTAGGAACGGTTTCTACCAAACTTATGCCTTAGGGGTCAATTTCAAGATTTTGGATGAATGAAGCAAATTATACACACTCATTGACTTGACTTAGTTCAATGCCAACATTTCCGGGGACTAAATAGCAGGACTATACCCATTAAAAAACGAAACAAACCTCGAAAAAAACTCTTGGAAAAAAAAACTAGCAAAACGTAACACCTGAGGACTCCAGTCTATGTTGAAAATGCTACAGGTAAGAGGAAGCCAGAGTTTCACCACCAAGTTTCATGAAAATCCGACTAACGTGCGATTATACAAAAATTAGGCAAATTTGGTGATGGTGACTGACCTACTGTGGACACCTTTGAAGCACCATGATAAAACCAATTAGGAACTGAAGCAGTAAACCCATCAGTCACACCCCAGGTCCCCCGTTTACTGAACAACCCTCCACGACATCACAAAATCAAACGCACTTAGACCCCACTGCACCCACTGATGTGATCAATTTCGAAATGACTCCATTGACCCCGAAATTTGGTTAATGTTGGGAGGAAGGGTTAACCCATATTCACTACGTTTTGTGAAGATCCAAACGAAATTTCGCATAAAAATTATGCAATTAGACGATTAAATAAAATTTTGTACGCTGAAAATCCAATCAGTATCTACCTAATATCCTGCACCTACTGTGCCAAACAAAGTCATCATAGCATCTACGGTTTTCCGTAATCTTAACCCATGAAACCCGGTTGCTGTGACTTTCTAAAATACGAGTGCAAAGTGAGGTTGCGGTCATTGAAGGAGCTATGGAAAATGGGCAATGGCAATATTAACCACCACGTTCGCGCGAAGGCGAGATTTTGCAGGATACACTTTGAGGCAACAGACATTTGCACTGTACCCCTTTCCGACCTATCACTTAGATAGGCCTGTAGCTTGTCACTCGAAGATTACGGCCACCATTCTTATCTTCTTTGTGGACCACAGGCGGCATGGGAGAGACAATTCATTGGGGCCAGAAGGTGGCCAAATGAGGATAACACAGAAGTAAATCTGCAACTGCGCGCGAAGCGATTGAGAAAATTTTAGTCAGGCAATCTTGGATATAAACTTATTTCACCTGAATTTGGAATCATGATTTTGCACGAACTTGTGGCGTTTCCTGGCAGAATCTTCGATAGCTATTTCAAGCGGTTTTCACCCGAAACGGTGTGTTGCCTAATCTAACATGTGCCCAGTGTACCCACCCAACTTTCCACAAGTGGTTCCCATAAATTGATTGATGAGATACTCATTTTCAAATTGCAAATTAGACCATATGTGCTAAAAAAAATTCAACAGGTCCCGCAAAACGTGGTAGACTTACTCCAGCGCCTCAAACTCCTACTCGAAAAACAAACCAAAAAAAAAATTCACATAAAATGGAATAACAAAATCACAGTTTCTCCCCAGGTAGTAGACCACCCAGTCGCCTCATTCCCCCTCTCAACCCCTTCACCTTGAGATAGCGATTTGTATGTTAGTTTGTTCAATATTTAAAAGCTGATCCGTAGCAGAAATCGAACCAACGTCTGGTGGAGGAGAAACAAACGCAAACGATAGGGACTGAAGGAGAACCCTTCTTTCATGGTGGTCTAAGAAGAACCCCGGCTTAAATTTCTGGCATTTTTTGGTTGTTAGAGAGAACACCATATGCCGCACAGGGCAAATCATATGTTGAACACTAACGGTAAATAACAATACCCGGCGCGCGTAGCGGGCAAAAACAAAAAAATTCGAAAAAATGGAGCAGCATAATTCACTCAAATTGATCATTTAGGGTCATGATGCATTTGTTAAACACGGTTGCTGTAGATATGTGGATAAAGTGGCAACGAATAGCGTCAGGTTCCAATATGGGGGGGGGGGCCGTCCCCCGCTTAATGAAACGTTGAAAATGTAACGAGCATAGGGCATAGTTACGTTGAAATTGGAAATGACATAGACGGTAGGCGGTGTGTGCGACTCATCCCCTGGTCTCGCTAGAAGTAGTCAAAACGAGAAATGCAATTCAACTGCCCACTGTTTTTCTATTCGTTATTTTTTTCATTGCATGTACACATTTTTTGCACTAAAGCGTTCACGCCGCCTGACGCCATGCGGCTCTTTATTTCCCAATATAGTTTCCTGTTATATGGCTGACTAAAAAGTGGGGCCGAGTAAGCGCCGCCCCAGCCGCCCGCTCGAGACGCGGCATGATTCAAACCATTTACACCTTTCTTGTGTTTGAACTTAGTTGACCTCAAACGTATTACTCAGGTATGTGGTGTTTCGTTCATGACGTTCATGTTCTTTTAACATTCGACCAATGATCCAGTACAAAAAAGACTGTTCGTCAATGATTGCTTGCTGCTATTTTATTATTCTGTGGGGGTGAAGCAAATACTCCAAAAGGATCAGGGCTCTCTGCTGAGCTGGTCTAAGCCGGGGAAGAATACAGGCAGTCACGCGAGTTAGGGGGAAGAAATCTGGTGCGGTAAGAACTTGAAAAATGGTGGGCGTCATACCAACATGACCGTCCTCAAGAGCTTGTAACTGTTAAGATGATCCGCGTTGGAATAGCCAATTTTATCGAGCATCAGGAAACGCCGGGAGTGTCACGTTTCTCAAGTTCTTGAGACGCAACTTCTATCGTTGCTTCTCTGACATCTAGTCGCTCTGCAACTTTGTTGCCACACCTGGATTATGCGACTGTTTGGTCTGGAAAATCTTACATGACTGTAAACGTTTCAGGGAGCATGGGACTCTAGCATGGATTGAGGCGAACTCTGCACCTGATTGGCCGCCCACCCCCGCTGCCACTCGGCCACCTGCATTGTGAATTCGGCCTTGGACGTACTGATCGGAGTTTGAAGAAGCGAGAACCTTCTATGTTAAAAGGTTTCGATCCATAGTTTTAAACCAATGAGTCCATAGCAGACTAACCCCCTGTCTGATTCAATCATTTCCAACATCCATGTTGTTGAGGGCCTGGCATACCAATATGTTGATTACATTTTATTATAATCGCCTCGGATTATTAACTTACATTGGGACCACTGAAATGCAACTTGAATAGCAGTGCAGGGGTGGTAAACCGCAAACGTGTATATCCCCGCAGAAACGGCCTTCGTTGACCTCGTTTAAAGAAAGCACATGAAGTTTATCATTGACTCTGGTGACTTTGGAAACCAACTCAGACCAATGTAGTTCAATCTCGAAGTTTCGTTCGAATCTGACAAAGTTAGAAAAATCTCAAACAAAACAAGATTTGACCCTTGGGACCGTGAAAATATGTTTTTCGGGACCCACATTTTGTCCCCACTCATCCA
The DNA here is from genome assembly GCA_026419785.1 of Sclerodactyla briareus. Lineage (NCBI taxonomy): Eukaryota > Metazoa > Echinodermata > Holothuroidea > Dendrochirotida > Sclerodactylidae > Sclerodactyla > Sclerodactyla briareus. The sequence continues at coordinate 277,650 of JAODTK010002887.1, read as the reverse complement.
GTTTCATGTAAATCGACTAACTCTGTATTTCCCCCCCCCCAAAAAAAACGACGAATTGGACCTACGGTGACCTCTAAATCAACCGTCATGTTTTCGGGACATTTTTTGTCCCCACCCACCAATGTCATCTAATTCGGACCAACTTTGTTTTTTTCGTTCAAAACTGCAAAAATAGGAGGGCAGCAAACATGCAGTGACGCCACCTTTCGATCTCATCCGAGGATTTTGCTAGGACAGACGTGTACCAAAGTTTCAGATCGATCGGATAAAGCGTTTAAAGAGTTATTGCGCTAACGATAGAGTTCCCGTGTCCGGCGCGGCGGCGGCCCCGGCGGCGGCGGAGAACGGCGGCTCACCCCAAAACCCTTAATATCCTCGAACATACGTTTGCGGGGAATAATTACGCCTATGTTGAATTCATACGGATCTACAGCATACTCCTGGCTCACGCGCTTTAGAGCATGCCAAAGCAGACGTTATGAGGGAGCCGTTCCTGCGGAAAGAGGGGGCTTCTCGCCAGGGCGCTTTGGTGTATACCATGGTCTTACCAACTTATTGTTTAGACAAATACCCGATTGGTAATTACGTCAATCCTGCACTGGAAGTTGATGAAGCAGGTGGGCAAAGTCAAAACGGTACCACTCACGCGTTCGATTTTTTTACCTCGGTAAACCGGCCTGTTCACAGTTAAAACATGATGCTATGATACCTATATAGTGTCAGAGGCCAATCCGGTGACAGTACACAGAACAATCATTGCAAATACCACCCCCCCCCCCACACACACACACTCAAGGATAAAGTGCTGGAGGTGGGATGCATTGGATTCGTTCTTTAATCCTTGACTTCAGTCAGGACACCGGTCATTTTTGGTATGAAATTGGGGAAAAAATTGATTATTTGGGCCAATATCTAGCTGGAAGAGCATCTCAACTCACTGGATGATGAAGCTCAGACTTTGTAGTGGGGCTCTACATATGCATACATGATCCCTATTGTTGTGAGTCAGGTCAAAGGTGATTAGAGGTTCCAAAGTCTGAAAATCTGTGAAGAGGATAAGTTCCGGACGTTTGGTCCGATCAAGTTGGAAGTGGTGTGTAGCGTTTATGGGGAGTACAGGTACCATATTGTTTTTTGGTGCTGGACAAGGGATCATTTTTTGGGGGAAAATGGGAATTATGAAAAAAAAATATCTTGGGCAATTCAGCTTGTGACAAGAGCAATAACTCGACCCCACCTGGATGGATAAAGCTCATACTGACCTGCAGTGGATGTGACTCATACTCGGTGCGTACCGTAATGGGGACACCGATAACCTATACTTGGGTTGAAGGTAATCTGAGGTTAACGAACTTTAAGTGAAAGGTCATGAGGCAGTCAAGGAACACTAAGCCACTTTGCTTTATGGTTCGTGGTAGCTGGTCGGAGTATACGTCGTAACGATATCGCTATCGCCGAGTATCGGGGTCATGGATAACAAGAACTCAACCATGCTGGTTATATTAGACCTTTCAGCGGCTTTCGATACGATCGATTATGCGCTGCTTATCCATCGTTTTGAACAAAGACTTGGTGTTTCTGGTTCAGCACTTAGGAACTTCGGTGTCTACTTCGACGAGCAAATGCGATGGATGAACAAGTCACTCAGTTATGTCGGGGCATAAATTATCATATTCGGAACATCGGAATGATTCGGAAAGTATGTCGATGCTGACACATGTCATGCCGTTCATCGCTCATTTTGTCCCGCCTTGACTCTTCTTTTCTTCTTCGGTGGGATGCCCCACATTCCATAAGGAACAAAACGAGCAGGGTTGGGTGTGTGCAGTGCTACTAAAATGGGGGGAGTGCTAGTCCCGATGCTGAAGCCTTGTTTTTTTTCAGGTGTCGTTCAACAGCAGCTTTGAAGTTCGCTGGCCTGACAATACTTGGTTATCTAGGTGGCAAGTGGTACAGTCCCTGGGGTTCTTGGACTGAAGGAGTATTTGTAGCAGTCCCGAGACTTGTGTAATGCTCATATAATTGTTCGAGTTGGAGCGGCGGGTTCTACGTTGGGCTGGCTGAAGGTGATCATGATAGGAATGGCAAGGTGCCCCCCTATGGCTTGGAAAAAGTAGAGAGCCTGTTAGTCTCCCTCCTCGTGGTCAAATGATCGCACTGAAGGTTTTGAACAAGGCCAGATGCACTGTGGTCCCAACCATAGTTGTTGTGCACCATTGCAACGCACTATTGTATGGTATAACAAACAACTACAACGTCTGGCAACAATTAAAACAGGGCGGCCAGACTTGTTCTCCGGAACGGAACGCCGCCGTGATCCACGCTGCACCGTTACTCTGCAACCCTTCACTGCTGCCCGGTTGCCCAACGTAATCCAGTAAAATTGCACTCACACATTTAACGTCCCTATCCGGCCAACCCCCAGCTACATCAGCGAGGACTCTCTTCCATCGAAGCTCAGAAATCTCCGATCCTCCAGTCAGTGTCAACTCGATGTTCTCTATGTCCTTCCAGTCTGGAGATCGTGCCTTTAGTTTCCTTCCGCCTCAGTGGCCCAGCAGTCATGGAACCTCTCCCAGCAGAACTGAGGAAATGTCGGAGACCATCGACCATTTCAAGAGCCCTTAAAACGCCTACTTGTACACCACTTATGACCTAACTTTACATCATGTTTGCACAAGCGCTTTGTATCCTTTTTTCGTCGGCCAAAAGCGCTATATAAATAACCTTTATACTTATTAACTCTACCCGACTACTGCCCTTCGGTGTGGAGTCATGCATGCTAACTTTCTTCCCGAACAGGCCTATTTATTTTGCAATTTACGAGAACAGAATTAAGAATAATTTACTCTTGATTACTTTACCTTAGTATGAAAAGCCTACGGCAAACTGAATTGAATAGGTCTACTTGACAAACGTTATTTGAAGTTATCGTGTCTACAACTTATATTCACTGGCATGCGATACTGTGGCCCATGAGTCAATCGTTTATGACCGTAATATCAACCATGGAGCTATTATATCAACAAACATGACGTAGAAGATATTGTTTACGTGTGTCGTTGATGTTTTATCGAGACGACGCGACGTGGTTACTGGTCAAGAACACGTATCCACTATCAATGATTAATAATGAAATATTATTCAGTTGTCTAGCTATTACTCGCCTGAATGAATATTCCCAGCAGTTACTGTATTAAGGTGGAATTGGAGAATGGAATCGAAAGATTCCGCGATGAATACACGCTTTTCGTGTTTGTCTGAATTTTTGACTGTTACGAAATTCTAAAATGTGGACCTCTCGTAAGAGAGAGTAGCTGCACAATGGTGCTGCCAATCTGTTTTGGAAGTGCATTGTGGCACTTTTTTTGTGATTAAACATATGTGAACCCTGTCAACACAGAAGACTTGCCTCGTAAAATACCGTTGCCTTGATGACAATTGCAAGGGTTATTTGAAGTTCCTAAGTGTATTATTTGTGGTGCTAATTGAAATATCATACTTGCACGATAGGCTCTTCAGTCTCGTTCAGCTGGAACCATCGACACTAACAACCCGAACACGAGGCCTAGCCTAGGCCTAGCCTAGGTTCCGCTTCTGACATTTCACATAGGCTAGGCCTAACGTTACAACTTTCACAGAGGAAAGGCCTTGGCATGATTGGCATAAAATGTTATAACGTTCTATCTGCAAGTGCTCCGATATCCCATAAGGTGAAAGGAGTGCATTTTTTTGATGGGTATGTATTCGGAAACTTGGTGCAGTTGGGGCAAGTCTGCCAGAGGTTCAGTGAAGATACGGAGGAGGAAAAATGATAAATTTATTTACCAAAAACGAGATTCATTGCTTTTCCTTCTTGCTTTGGTTTTCACGGTTCTGTCCTGATTTCGGAGATGCATTGCTGCAGGGCAACGAGCGAGTGGCATACTGTATCCATTTACCTTGTATATATGTAAGGGGAGAGCTGTGTACATGGCCTGTATGGAGTAGTTACGAACATACGGTCGTTGATCTGGAACGCAACGCACAGTGTATTCTGGCGAATTAGTTATTTCGCTGCGTTTTGTTATTCAGATTCTGGGTTAGAAAAAGTGATCTGCTGTTCTCTTTATCGATATTAAGGTACAAGGCTGAATATTACTCATACTGATCATTTGTGCTAATATACAACCTGAAAGTGAATGTTAACGGGTTTTAATTTTTGAAGATGTATTCAACCAATTATTACATCCATACGACGCACCCTAACCCATCACTGCTTAAGACAAGACGGCGAGGTACATGCAAGTCTCGGCCTAGGCCTTACCATTTGCGACGCAAAACATCCTAAACAAGTGAGTATGTTATTTCATTCTGGGAGATTATATATCCTGTTAATTGGAGTAGGATTTTATTTTATGTTTGAGGGAACGTACGCAGGCTAAAAATGATTCAGCAGAAGTTAGGCATGATTCCTGCAGCATTTCACAACGGTTTAGACATATGCAATTATGCTAAGCCTTTTCGCAAATAGCATTTGCGATGAAAAGGAGCGTTGACCAGTATCTACTGCAAGGTTCAAGGCTTTGCAGTGCACTGGGGGAGGTTTGTCAAGGGCGGCGATTTTTGTGTTGGCGGTTTGGAGGGCACGGACAAGGGGAAACTAGATAAGCGGAGCGGACACAGGTGGGCGCAGAGCGTACAAGAAAATTTTTCGTTTGACAACCCCACAGAATTGCAGGAAACGGCCACTTCCCATGCCTCAAGGGACAGTAAGCACCCTCTTAAAATTGATAACAGATTTTTTTTCAGGAAGAAGTTCTCCACAAAAACTTTTGCGAGGGCATACAATTTCAAGGTTTTGCGTTTGGGTGCTGTGACATTCTGAAAGATGATGCAAGTGAGGGGTACGGTCATGCAAGGAGCAGTGGAAAAGACAATGGCAACAAAGTTCTACGATCGCGGCCCGATAGATACGGCCCCCATTTTTTATTTCTTGGGATCACAGGCGCAGGGAAGGACACTTCTGATTGGGTCCCAGACTGTGGCCAAATTCGTCTAAAAGAAGTAGAAACCGCACCTGCGCGCGAGGCGCACACAAAAATTTTACACTTTTGAACATTCATTGACAAGTCAGGCAATCTTGGATATAAACTTTATTCCACTGGTTTGAATCATCTTTGCACGCAATGGTGGCGTTCCCTGCCGAATATTCAATTGCTATTTTAGGGGTTTCCCCCGACCGTGGTGCCTGCCCCTTAGTTGGGCACCGTGCTGACACCCAACTTTCAAGGAATGGTCGCACCCATAAATTGGTTGCCGAATACTGCATTTTAAATTTGCAAATAGACCATATTTCCCATTTATATTTATTTGTTTTTTTGCAGAAAAAAACACCAAAAGAAAAAAAAGCAGGTCCGCCGGTGAGACTTTACCCCCATTGCATCAACCCCCTTCACTTCACAGACAACAAAGTTTACACTTTGGGGCATTCATCGAAAATTAGCAATATTTGGAATGCACTTTCGGGACAGCCCTTTTTTCACTTGTATCAGGTCTTCTTGACAAAGTGGAGTATCCCTGGCTGCATTTGATGCCGCAACGTTGTGCCCTATAACAGTCACATAAGCTCGATAGTATGTGCACCACGTGCACGCACCCAGATTTCAACAAGTGGTCGCACACCATATAAAGGATGAAAAATCACATTCCCAACATGGGGTATAGACATACAGTACCCCCATACCCCACTCCTCAACCCCATTCACCTCAAGATTAGCCGATTTGTATGTTAGTTGGTTGTTTATTCAACTGGTTCCCTAGCAGGATATCGACAATGTTCCAATGCAGGAGCGACACACCAAGATGGTAAAGCTGAGTCTTATGTAAACGATAGATTAAGAAGAAACCCTTCTTTCATTGATATTATATAAAAACATCCCGCGGGAAATTCAGGCATTTTTTTGGTTAAGGATATGTCTGAACAAGGCACATCATGTATTCGAACACTTACCGATACATGGAATACCATGTGCGTAAGTGCGGCAAGAATTCGAAAATGGAGCACCAAAATTCACTCAACTTGATATTTAAAGGGCAACTGCAGGATGATTTATTTCAAGGGGCTAATTTAATAGCTGGATAAAAACTAAATGCGTCGGTCCAAACCGAAAGTTTCATACAACTTCCCGTTACAGAGTTATAGTCATTTGAAGTTTGTGTATTGTGAAGCATGTGGTATTGCCAAGATCGAAATGCAATCCCATCATGCAATAATAAATTTAATGTCATACTTGGACAAACCTTGCAGACATTCTTGGTTTTCTATTGAAATTTCAAACATCAATTTCACTTTGAAAACATTTAGTCTATGAGATAGGATTGCTGCAGTGGGTTTGTAGGTGTTGTTTGATAGTTACTTTGGTGGAGAAAGCCTACCGAAACTTTCTGTAAATGTTTGATTATTCAACAAAAATGAGAACAATCAACTACATAAATCATTTCCTGTGTTTTGTTCTGTGTACCATCATGCGTTGTTGCGCCATTGGGATTCTCCCAGTTCTTCCCTCTGCATAATGGACTCCACTTTGAAGGCCAATAAACTCCACACCGTATTAGAAATGGGGTTTGGAACCTATAGATAACATTTTTTTCATTTTCACAATATCACCTCTGTTTTGTAACCACGCCTGCAGTGGTTCTTTAAGTCACTATGCATTTGTTTAAACCTGGTTGCTGCTGGATCTTTCGGATATATAACATGTCAACAAATAGCCGTTGGGGCCAATATTGGGGGGGGGACAAAGTGCATTGCATCCCCCCCAAACAAAATATTGGGGGGATGGCCGCCCCCCCCATGATCATCGTCCTTGGTTTTGAGGCATTCTGGGATACTTCAGGGGGCAGTTTTGTGTTAGCATGTAATTGGAAAAACTTGTAAATATATATTATCTTTCTGAGTTCTCAATTCGTTGTGCATAGCCTATTCTCTCAAAGTTCAACATGAATGTTCCGCCATAAATTTTTACATCTTCATTGTGACAAATCTGACAGAAACGTGCTATTTTGTGCCAAAAAACCATTTTATCTGCTGAAATTTCTATTTGGCCTTCCATAATTGCTCACTTTGCCCCTCTGAGTAGACCACAAGCTGCGAGAGCTATTTGCGAAAAGGCTAATGAAAACCTAGGCATTGTAACACCCATCCTGATATAGGCAATGTGCGAAACTCTTTCCAAGGGGCACTTTGTGTTACCAGGCATGGACAAATCATGATATTTCACTAATTTGTGGGTGTATTGCCACCCAACCTTATATTTTGTCTTGTCTTGCCCCTCATATCTGGGAGTAATATTTTGGATTCCAGGTTGTGTCTGGCCTCCTCAATATTGATCACAATGCTGCTAGGCTACAGGTCATTAAATTTCCTCTCAAGAAATTTCCAAGGTTGTCCTAGCCATGTTTAAGAAGCTGCTTATCAATATTTACCTGCATTCCTCAACTAAATGATGCCTCCCAAGTTTGGTCCCCTTATAGTTTTCTGCTGTTGACTGGTAACACGACAAATCGAGAAGGTTCCAAACGAGCTGGTAGATTGCACGTGGCCTGCTACAGGCCGTGCCGATAGCCTAACAAAATTATCTCTGAAATGGGATTCTCTTGAACATAGAAGAGATTTGCTGACTTCATCACCTGCCATAAAATTCTTCATAGCAAATTAGAAGTTCCCACTCATGGCATTTTCGTTTCCCATATGAGTGATACTCGTTCGAACACATAATCCTTCAAAATTATATATTGCCGGGTAGATGCCGCGAAGTGCTCCTACTTTCCAAGAAACCGTTACATGATTCAAATGGAACAAGGCTTCCTCCAAGCATCGTGGACTGGATGATGAGAATGCTTCAAGAGCAGTTGATACTTGGGACATGGCCAATAAATTATGTTTCGCACACCAACTATCGTCAATCAAATGCCTTATGCGTGCACTTGGAGTAATATGAGGAAAGAAGAAGATTGTTATCAGCAAACACACACAGGGCATGAGGTAATCAGGGGAATTCCCAGGTTTGGAGACGTTAGGAAGGACCAGTAGTCAGAGTCTTTAGTATATACCATGGATTTTTAGCATTATCTAGACAATCTCACAGTTCGTATCTGAATCCTATGATGGGTAGCAACAAGGTCATTAACGGGCAATCAGCACTCCCTTTGAGTACTAGTTTTCCGTCTTTATGAATTAATACAGTGAAAGAGCTCGCTACTAGCAATACTACTTGTGTTTTGTGGCTTCTCAGTATATACCTAAGATAATATCAGGATGATATAATTATCAATCAAGCTGCCATTTCCAGCTACCTTGCCACGTATACTACCAGAAATGTGATACCCAAGTTTTCCAAAGGAATTCTATGCCTGTTACAAGCTAAGTTAGGCATAGTAGAAATGCTGGTAGAAGCAGGGGTCTTACCCTGGGACCTCGATCTATTGTACCGACTATTAGGGGACGCCCTCTGGGGGGGTCACAAGAATAGCCATAGCAGTTGCACAGATTGTTTTTATGTTGCTGCATGTAGTGTATAGATATCCATACAGATACCATACAAGTACTGAATTCACGTAGTCTATGCATGAAATAATCAGAAACTGTTACAACATGATGGCACAATCAAACATCAAATATAACGCTGAATGTGTAGATCTTACGAAGCTCGAAATTGAGTGTGTTGCAGTCCACTCACGTGATTATACATGGAAGTAGACACGTATCATGAGTAATAGCCTTTACCCCATTGTTAGGTTAGTAAAAAAGGGTCAGGAAGGACAAAATCCTCATGAGAGACCTTGGAAGCCAAACATCCCAAAAGAGAAGAACAACCCAGTGCTTAAAGAATTCGCCCACGGTCCTGGACAATAAATAAAGAATTTCTTGAATGCATTCACACTCTGAGACAGAACAACATATACAGTAGGCTATCCCTCATTGATAACTTCTCTGGAAAAGAAAGATTTCCGAACGTCCACTCAGGAGTTACCACGAAGCTTGAGGGCAATGACCCCTTTGAGGGAACTTTGGAAAACCAAAGCAAATAGTGGAAGAAAAGGCCTTCGAATCCATGAACAATTAAAGACCTGAATCAAATCACCTCAAATTCGTCGCAGCTGCCAGCGAAGGTAGATTGAGACGCCTTAATCTATCCTCGAGGGTAAATCTCTAAGACAGTGAATTAATCTAATGGCCCTTGCTGAATGTTTCAATTACCCCCATGCTTGTTCTTTTGGAATATGGATTCCAGACTTGGACAGAATATCTAGGTGAGGTCTCCACCAGCTGCTTAAACAACCTGACAACAATATCTTATCAAGGAAACTGAAGAGTGAGTTTGATCAAGCAGAATGCAGTTACCTTCCTCGCAGCTTCAGTCAAAGCTTAGGAAGGTTTGCATGAGAAGAAATCAATTAACACAGAGATACTTTTTTGAATTCACCTGATGAATAATTTGCCAGTTAATGCTTAAAAGAAGCGTTGCGATTGGGAAAATCAACAGCATAAACTTTGCCACATTATCGGCATGAAAAACATTGTCATCGGAGGAAGATCATTGGAGATTATATCAAGATACCTTTGGACAATTGCAAACATCATCGTCAAACAAAACTCCCGATACCACGTGGTAAGTCCGCACTTTTGTAACTCTGTAATTCAGCTTTACACTTTGAGTCTTCTGAGTTTCTCCTTTATTCAATCTTCGAAACATACCATATTACCACTAGATGGCACACCAACCACAAAGTCGTTGAAATTATCAAGTGTTCCTGAGTGAATACGGCGAAAAAATAGTTATTAAGAATGCTAGCCATCTCTGGACTCTCGTTGGTTGTATTCCCTGAATCGGACAGAAAGAAGAATTTCCCAGAAAGACTTTAGCCAATGTTTAATGAAAAACAGTCTGGTTTCAGGAGGGAAATCATGCGAGAGAGGCATAGCCAGAGTACAATGGGGGAGATAGAGGGCAGCCCCCCCCCCCTACAGTTTTTTTAGATCAAAAATTCTGGCAGGAAACTACCAAACTTTGGGCCAAGAAGAATGTTAAACCTGGTTAGAGATATCCTAATGCAAAAGTGGAACGATTGTCTGAAATTTGTAGTAAATGGCCGAAAATTGATCAATTGCCCCGTTTTGCCAGATCCGTCGGCACAACATAACTTTTACACCCCCACCCAATTATCAACCTTCGCTATGCCCATGCGTGACGAGTGCAGTGCATGAAAAACCTAGGGGAACGTGCTCCTAAAAAATCCCAAACGGCACCCATTCCAAGTGTGTTGTCATTTTTTTCTACTCATGTTACGCTTCATTTATAATGGTGGACGTTGTGTTACATTCAGAATGCCAGTTGGGGAGGACGACAACACAACAAAGTCTGAAAACCTGCTCTATCTATAACAGAACCTTGAGGCAGGGTAGGAAGGAGGAACAATTTGGGTGTCATTCGGGTTGATATAAAAAAAAAAATCGCCACACCTCAATCCCATTTTCGGGTGTACTTGGGAGATTTTCAGGTGCTTGTATGCCTAACCATTGAAAAAGGGTCCCAAAATGCATGCTAAAGCCAGCGATGGGTTAGCTATCAATACGCACACACTTTAGTGGTCAAACAATGCAATGCAAACATCTTTTCCACATATACTTGCCAAGCTGAGTGGATTTTTCCACCACAAAATGATCCATTTTGGCGCAGGGCATGTTATAGATTGTTGGAGAGTTCGATACTCAGTACATGGCCCGAAATGGTAAATTCAGGTAGCCAACTTGCAGTACTGGCGCGCACGCACTTGCAAGATAGAAATGAATTTCCACCTCCCATTTATCGGCTATAGTTATCCAGTCTTTTCAGTTTGTATTTCTTTGCTGTCAAGTTTTAGCATTAGTGGACTTTGTACACTGCTCCGCTTCTCGCGAAATTGATCAGACCGTATCAGCGGATCTACCTCAGGCTCTGAAGTCACTCATAATGAAAAACGAGTGTAACATGGATGGAGCCAGCACTGTTTCACACGCGGAAGTCGGAACAAACACTGGTATTCGTGAATGAACAGAAAAAGGTGATGCATGCATTGTACTGTACGTACACACAAGCGAAAGTAGGCGATGGTGTATGGTGTTCCTGTGCTCTGATACGAGGTATTAACGTAACAGAGCTGACGTGGTACTTATACCAACGGCAAAATCATGGGATTACTCCCCCGCCAAGCCTTCAATTAAGCGGCCAATGACCATGAGACAGTAAATACACTATGAGTCCTGGTCCCGGTGGTTTGCTGGAACAGGAAGGTTTTCCCAGGACAGGGCCATTTGTTAAAATTATGTTATGAATCGTGTTTGATAGTTTGATAGTACGAGTATGTATGTCAAAACATAGCAGTCACATTGCTCAAGTGGTATTGTGAATATAATGACCGTAATCAGATGAATAAGCACTGATGCAAGTTAGGCCTCCCAGTGACTACCATTGATGTCACTCCACTGACATTAGCTCAATGTGCCACCCTAGTTTTCTGCAGGCACCTTGATGAATGAAAGTGTTTTGTTTCTCTCTTTTGATTGATCACTGTGCATTGCTCCCCCCCTATGGCCCCCTCCCCTCCCCACCCCTCGACATGCCCTCAAAGTACAAACCCAGTATCAGGCCTATCAATAATCAACGATGGAAAAGTAAGAAGAAATTCACCAAACCCCAAAGAGCAAAAATTTATTGTCTTCAATCCTCATCCAGTATTTGCTATATTATGTTCATGCAACTTTTTTTAGTACAGTATATGCACAGCTCATTGAATATTTCCACCAAATAGACCTGGGCGCCCGGTGAGAAACAGATACCTGTTGAAAAACCCTAAAGTGATCGGTTGGATGAATTTACTACCAAACTTTTTCTCAATGAAACAGGTTCGCCACATGCGCAAGTGATAACTAACAAGAAGAACATCTATCTATTTAATGGTGACTCCCATCAACACACTCTATCTAGTACTGTATTGTTGATAATGTGGCACTGGCACATAGTGGTTCAAATAAAACCAAAAAATAATCATGGATTTGCTGACTGGAAAAGAGGAAATCTACTTTCTCTCTTCACAGGGCATGATGCGTGATCATTTATTCTGTTTCTGAAGTTTCAGTATCTGTCCATGAAAATATGAATGTCATATTAAAAATGTTTTGAAGCTTGGGAGGTTGAAAGAATTTATAGCTAAGATCGCAAAATTTGAGGTTGAAAAAACGTATCCTAATTACACACTGGAGCATATGAAACGTAACATTAGGAAGATACATAGCAATCTTCCGAAATTTGTCTCATTTAATTTCCTTTGATTGTAGTGTTTTTAGTATGTGTTTGGAACAAAACACTTCAATCCGGCCCTATACCTTATGTGAAGCATGCCATCAATTGAGTGTTTCGGCAGTATTATACTTACAATTCTTTATCGCTAATAATTTCCATACTATATCTGAAAAAAATTCCAGCAAATTTGGTTTGCTGCAATCGCCGCGCAAGCCCGCATACAATACAGGTTCGCCATGCAGTAGTTTGGCAATTTGGTGGTTGCTGGGGCCTCACGGCACTGGGGTCCGCCCTATAGTCCCCATGTCTCATGGTCCCCCGTCTCATGGTCCCTAATTGACACAAAACCTCTCATGGTCCCCCGTTCTCATTGTTGCCCCCCGTCCATGATTCAGTTCATTGGTCCCCCGTCTCATTGGTCCCCCCGCCAGTATTCCGTCTCATTGGTCCCCCGTCTCATTGGTCCCCTTTCTCATTGTTCCGTCCATTGGTCCCCCGTCTTCATTGGTCCCCGTTCATTATTCCGTCGCATTGGTCCCCTGTCTCAATGGTCCCCCCGTTCAATATTCCGTCTCATTGGTCCCCCGAGACATGCGGGAAAATAGATCAACTGATTTGCCCGAACTAGGGTTTTTAGTTCCGCGGTTTCCAGTTCCCCAATATGTGGTAAGAGACGACGAGACGAATTTACACAGATGTAAGAATCATTCAAATCAGACCAAGGGAAGGGGGAAAAATAAAAGTTAAAGGGTTATCTGACATAACACCTGTTTCGGAATAGTGAGACGAGGACCAATAGACGGGGGTCTAATGAGACGGGGGACCAATGAGACAGGAATGATGATGGGGGACCAAGAGAAGGGGGACCAATGAGACGGAGTGATGGACGGGGGGACCAATGAGACGGGGACCAATGTGAGACGGAATAATGAAAGGGGGGGACCAATGAGACGGGGGTCTAATGAGACGGGCGGTCTAATGAGATTGGGGGCAATGAGACGGGGGTCTAATGAGACGGAGGGACCAATGAGACGGGGGTCTAATGAGACGGGGGTCTATGGAGACGGGGGGGCCCAATGCGACGGGGGGGTCTATAGACATTACACCAACGGCACTGCGAGAAACAAATGATTCTTTTGCCACCCAACTGGGAAGATGATCGAATGTATTTGGAATATTATTCAAAAACACTATAATGCAACCATTCCTCCGTGCGCATGCAACTTTCCTGGGAATATCATCAGAGATATTTATGTTTCAATTAGCGAAGAAATGAGTTTCAGTTGTACTGTCTAGTCCGCAACATCGTTACCATCAACTCGACTAGACTCTCGTAGATCGTGCATTGCACAGCTTGGTATTAAGACGCCATGCCAGCTTCTAGTCGGTACTAGATTCTGCACCGTATTCACCACGTGTGCAGTGCCTATAGTTTTTTTGCAATATGGTGAGTGGAACGATACAGTAGAATGGCATGATCGCGAACATCGTGCATGATTGTTCATGTTCTACGCTACGATCGATGTCAGCATTTTTTCTGTATGCAGTGGACGCTCGGTATCCAATGAGAAAAACTTCAGCTGCAGATTACGGAAACTCCGAGGAGTAGCATTATTAACCATGAAGTCATTATTAGTGCTATTATTCCGATTCATTCGACGGGCCGCTTTGTTGACAAAAATAAGGTGTCGTCCTGGGCATGCAAGAAGGAGCAACACCAGGGCGCAAAATACCGAACCCCGGGTAATAAAAAATCGCCCTGGCGCCCGGTTATGGGAAGCCTTGTCCACTGCGCTGGTCACAAGGCTTGATCACGTACGTTACATTGTGTCGCATTATGGTTTCGAGTGAAAATGAATGCTATTACGGAAAGAATGGGTTTTACAGCCAATTTGAGACAAAAACAAGCAGCAGAATGATTTAGTTCACGTAAATTTTGGGCTCTTGGGCATTCCATTTTATGGATGTTGGTGCGCGTATTTACGGTGCGATTTCGCTCAATATGTCAATAATTTCGCACCCCTCCATTCGATTTCGTGGTGCTGTTTTTGACCTTTCGGGTGCGGAATCGCACTCGCACCCCTGTTTTCAGACGGTTGCCTTGAGGGGGTACAACAGACAGAACCATATGGTCTGAAAAGGCACTATCAATACAAACACACCTATTACGCCTATCTTGTTAAGGGATTTTACATCATTCCAGCACTGGGCTGCAGATTCCGAGGAATCATTGAGCCTACCATGGTGAATTGATCATATCGAAAGCTGCAGTGGTATCTAGCATACAAGCAAGGCAAACATTTTTTTGTTAAATTACACTTTAAACACTCAGCAAGAGCCGTTCTGTGCTGTGTTTTTTTACAAAAGGCAGGACTGTGAGTGTGATCCTTCTCTTCCAAATACTCCTCAAGTCTAGAAGAGACAATAGACTCAGTGACTTTGGCCAGGAATTGAATATTGAGTATTTGAGGTCTATAATTAATTAACAAGAAAATTGAACAAGGTGCCGTTTTCTCAATACCAGGTGTAATAATAGCCTGCTTTGTGTGACCGTGTGTCTGGGACAACCCCTGAACTGAAAGAAGCATTAATAATAGATGCCATGTGTCTTGAAACCAGTCATTATCTCTTGACAAGAAAGTTGAAGGGCTCCATCATATTAGCTACGTTGGAGGGGAGAGGTTATTGATTCGGACAGGGAAGCCCAACCTCAGTAGATGGGTTCTCAGTGGGTATGTCACACGTGAGCTCTCTGTGAATAGCAATGGCAATGGAAAAATAGTAAATTCTTGCTAAGGCCTAGACGCACAGAGTTTCCATTTGGTGAAGGAAGCCTGACAAGTGTTTAGTAGGGTATTCACCTTACTTTACGATTTAGTACTGGAGCATCAGTCATATGGATTAGCTTTAGACATCTGATTGAGGTTTTTGACATGTTGAACCTTGCTGAGATACTCGATCTCATGGGTTTGTGTTTCTGCCACCTCCTCTCAAAAATACCAAGTTTGATTATCATGTGGGGTGTACCTGTACATTTCACACACATTGTATAGATCAGGGACGGCAACAGTTAAGTACCTCCTTGGGGCCACCTCCTATTATACCGACTAGTTTGGGGGGGGGGGTCACTGGTATAGTTTTCGGAAGTGGATTGCTACATACCTATGGAAAGGTCTTCTGACTCAAGGCATGAGGTGAAAATTGCCCGAATGGGGTTCTTATGTGACTATGGCTTCTACCAATCTCCTTCTTGTTATCCCCAGGAATATGATCTCCCAGGCTTTCGTGAAGGAATCTTTTGACTCGCGAGATGACTTCCTTCTTACACACGGAAGAACGATTTACTCAAAGTTCTTGGCAAGGATGTTGATTGATTGGCGCTAGGGCGAGTTAAGGTATTAATGTATTTACATGTCTGCTTTGCTATACCTGTGTTAAAGATGGCTCACAGATGGGGCTGGTGTGATGTTCGTAGACCATGCTGCCATGGCATCAAAAATTTTATTAGGGACTGGACCATCAAAAGGGGTATGGCAGCCATTGTCATCGGTGCTGGCGGTTCTCGAAGCCGGCCCAGTGTCTCAGCTCCTGTTTAACTCTCATTGTTGTAAGTTTTGTTTACTACTGTAACGTCGAGCAGACCGGGGCTGTGCCCAGTCTCTCGGAATGGTATGCAAGTTATGAACAACTGTATTAGCTGTTCCGAACCCGCGGATGAAGGCGACACGTTCTGAATAGGGTATACTATGAGATTATATGGGTATATCACTCACTACCTATGGTTATACAATAAGGCAATCAATCTGACGAGATCCACTAGCTATCCTAACGTACTCCGCGGCTACATATACCGCGACCTTAACACTTAACCCTATGCTCAGCGCGATTCCATTATTCCGACTCTCAGAATGTATACCTAATAATTTCCACAGCGCAATAAATATACCGCAATTGCCCTACCTCGCTTAATGTTAACAGCCGTATACAGCGGAAATACACACAATCTTCTCCGTACGCTTAAACTTACTGTGGCTATCTCCCGAAAAGTTTCTATCCACAGCATACCTCGGTCGATACACAAACTATAATTGGTTCATGTTTCAGGCTATATCAATGTCCGGACCTAAAACACCCCCTAACTGAATGTACGGTAATTGAGTTTGTACACAGACTTTCCCTATGCTTTACGAGTCTCCAATGTTGGCATATTGTCCTGGTACCAAATAGAACAATATCCTGTATCACTGAATGGCAGTAATTGAGTTTGGTGTGCGTTATGTCCTCTCATATACTTTGATCACGTATCCTACAGTGTAGGACGGCAATCAATTTTGTGTGAGACCAAATCCTGCGGAGGTCGTTACCCACAGCACGTACTACACACTGTAAGTACGGAAACTGACCTTTGTGTGTGACCAAATCCTCCCGTACCCACAGAACGCCTACACACTGTAAGGCGGCAACTGACTTAGTGTGTGGCTAAATCCTCCCGCACCCACAACACGCACTACCACACACTGTAAGTACGGCAGCCAGTTTGGGTGCGGCCAAGTCGCTACTCGCTCTCTCTCGCGCACTATATTACGTCTCCTGCACTGTAGGTTATGCTTTCTTGTGCACCAGAGGCTATTGGCAATATCACTCATAGCGATATTCATATGCCAATCTACCCAATGCCTCTCCACACGATCTGTAGGGAGCGATCCTATTGTTTTAAACTGTAGGCGGCAAACGACGGCCAGTGCAATCGCCGTGACGAATCACGTTGCCTCTTTAACTTCGCTGCTCAAGGCACGGTGACAAGGCAGCGACACTGGCATGGGATGACTGTACTGCAACAACGCTATTCAATTAACGTCCGTTGACTTCACACAACGACTGTCGTCTCCCTGTTCGATTCGTTGGCGCTATATACGTAAAGCTACCTCATCTAGCTCTCTACTGTCACCAAACCAAACCACAGGGGCCTATAGCCTGTACCTAAACTACATATAAGGTAGACCTTAAACAACCTTTTTGATCATAGGAAGAAACGCTATAGCGACATACTCCACACGAGAACAACACTAGTTCCCTTGGGCAGCCGTTTCCGCACCGCAGACCTCTAGCAGACCCATCGCAACCATATTGGCAAACGTTTGGGTGGTTACCAAATTCCCAAACCAGAATGAACTGTGTATCAACTTAGACACTCAATTCCCTTACGTATACTTATATAACGTAATACCAAATAGCATACACATACATCCTGGATAATAACAATGTTCCACCATACTAATAACAGTAAATACTATGTACATTGGAAGATTCTAGGCTCAAAATACTAGCTCCCCTCCTAGGTATAAACATGCTCTAACCGAACTTACTGTTCCAGTATACAGTAGTCCTTGCAAAATATCAGATCATCTTAACGAATACTCCAAGATTAACTGTTATATCTGTACATTGTTACGATGTTCCATTATAATATTTCGATTCATATCCCCTGCCCTACGATGATAAGACTAACACTAATACGACAAATGTTATAATACCGATCGTTATACTGCAATAATTATTACTACTACGGAGTAACCATCAAAACCCTATGGAATGTCTCCCGCAGAGTGTTTGGCCCGGGCAACAGTACTCGCAAGCGGGGTGGCCTTGTGACGTAGCCGTACCATGCCAACACGATGGCACTGCCAGTGTTCTCCTACCGTAGGTGTCCATCCATCAAACCCGAAAGTACTCCCTGGGGGGGGGGGGGGGGGGGGGGGGGGGGGGGGGGGGGGGGGGGGGGGGGGGGGCTTCCCGGAGCTCTGGCAAAACCGTGGCGCTATACAAAATCTTAACAGCAGCCAGTCAAACTATTAGGGAAAGATCGCTATTTCTCCCTACAAACCTACCCTACCACCCAACTCTGGATCCGAACTCGTCCCAGTTGGTGAGCATTATATTCAATATTCAATGCTAGTATGTACCACAATAATGGTGAATACACTCAATACGAACTCTCATCATAACACTATCACGAATTCTATTCATTTCTACATCAATCACCTCGCACAAGTCAATGCATAACGCTGGAAGGCTTCCTCCTTCGCTGGGACCACCAAGTCGTAGCTCAGGAACGTCTTTGACGTGGCAATCCTATTCCCGCTGGAACTGACATCCTCACCACTGCATAGCTGGCGTAGCCCTCCTCCGGTCGACTACCACACTAGCCTGAAAGCTCATCAACGTCTCTACTACGGCGGTGTGTCTTTTCCATCGGACACCTAACCACATCAAACCAACGGGTTTTAGTGGCCAACCCGTATACGGCTTCAGCCTATTATGGTGAACTACCTCGGCTTAGCCCGTTGGCTCACCTGGACCCTGTGCG
Source organism: Sclerodactyla briareus (assembly GCA_026419785.1). NCBI lineage: Eukaryota > Metazoa > Echinodermata > Holothuroidea > Dendrochirotida > Sclerodactylidae > Sclerodactyla > Sclerodactyla briareus. The sequence goes on along the minus strand of JAODTK010002887.1, from coordinate 258,960 downwards.
TCACGTCCGCTATCCTTCAGGACCTTGCACGGACCCTTCCAACGGCGCTCCAGCTTAGGGTCTCCCTTCTTTCTAGTGGTCGTACCACATACAGCATCTCCTTCATTATACAAATGGCTATGTCGAGATTTATCGTAACTCTTACTCTGGTGTTTTCACAACCCTCGTTTTAATATGCTTGCGAGCGTTTCTCAACGTTACCTTCTGCAGTTTGTGTTCGACTCTTGCCCATACTCCTAGGCGTTGTCTCTGTCTCAGTAGGGGGTTTAGCAATCATCCTATTCTACAGGAGTCTATCTCCTACCTAACTTATCTCAGGGGAGACATAGTTAGTGCCTTCCTGTGTAGAGTCCTATATGCCATTAAAAATGGCCAACCATCATCCCATCTCTCTGCGTTGGGGCAACATACAGTGACAACATGGCCCTCAATCGGCCCTATTATTAAACGTTCTGCCATTCCGTCCGACGGGGTGGGTGAAGACGGCGTTGTACTGTCTTTTCAATATTCATCCAATTTACACATTTCCTGAAATACTGCCGGACTCAAACTGAACTCCCTTTGCTCAGTGTGAGCCTCAATAGGTATACCATAGCTACAGATAAACTCCTTAACAGTACAGATTCGGCCACTGTGACTGCTTCCTGATTCGGCTACGCAGATGCCTCAGCCTTAGAGAATAGTCCGCCACGACAGTATTTACTTATTGCCCTTATCAGATACTGCAGTGGCCCCATTATATCCATTCACACCTGCCTTGCTCCCCCACCATTATCGCTTTTCATGCGGCCTCGTTCCTTTTCGGGGCCTTCTTCGCCGCGAACGCACATACTAGCACGCCGGCACTGACGCTCACTAACGTCCTTCCTACTGTATAACCTACTTCAGTAATAGTTTTCTTTCTGAGAGTTCATTGCCTTTTTAAACCATAAATGACCTGCCAGGTGGTTTCTCTATGCACTGTGACGTACCTTTCCTCGTAGAGACTCTGGTACCAGTGTCTGCCATAACACCTTGTCCCCAGTACGCGACTCAACCTGACGTTCAGAAACCCCTTGCGGACTTCCAGGCTGTCGAACTGTAGCAATAGTCCGAAGCTCAGGTTTTCCACACCAGCACTTGTTCCCAGTCTGGTCGTTTAGGCACCGTTACGCTTCCAGGAAAGCACCTTCTGTAACGCAGAATCTTCCCCTTGTAACGTCTGTAGTCCTGCAGTGACCATACTTCTAACCACGATGTTGTGGAACCTGTGGTGGACCACTGGAGGGAGAGTACTCGCGTAGCCCATCGCCATCCACTTGCGGTTCGTCACTACTACTGCGGGCCGTTTCTGGGTTACCGGCCTATGCCAACCACGCTTGGTGTCCTTATGCTCCTGCCGATCCACAATGACTGCAATCAGTAAGGGCCCCTAGATAACCCGTCTGCATTCAAATGCTTCAAACCCTGCCCTATGCTCTATCTCAAGGGCGTATGTGCTAAGAATTCTAATCCAGCGAGCTCCCTGCCCTCTGGATTCTTGACGTTCAACAGCCAGCGTAGCGCGGCCATGATCTGTCCCGAACTAGAAATTTCCTACCATACAATAAGTTGGCAATGCTTAACTTGATCACATGCCACCAGTTCCTTCCTATTACACCATAATTTCCGCTCTGTCTTACTAAGGTCTTACTGAACTATAATATGCCAGTACTACTGCTTCTCCATTTGCACTTGGGACAATACGCTTCCCACCGCAAAATTACTGCAATCCGTGTCTAGCACGAATGGGTCTTCCCTAGTCGGGTATCTCCTAATACAGTGCTGATGCCAGTGCTGTCTTCAACCTAAATTCAAAGGCATCAATAGTTTCAGCAGTCCAATCAAAAACTCTATTTGCCTCTCCTGTTAACCTGTGCAATGGCTTCGCGATTTCGGCGACCCCTTGTAATGACCATACGATGTAGGTGCACAATCCAACAAGCTGCGCACCCCGTCAGGTACGCTTTGCGGATAGGCCAATTTAAAACTGCGTCGACCTTTCGGGATCAGTCGCCACAAGGTACAAAACCGTCTCATGACACACTGTGCCCAAGAACTCAACCTCCTTACGAAAGGAGGTACATTCTTAGGGTCAGTTTCAGACCTCCTGCTCCTAATGCTTTAAAACACAGTCTGCAAGCGGACCCATGCTCTCCGAATGTCGGCGCATCCAAGTATGTCATCTATGTAGACTAAACATGTTTCCCACTAGCCCATGCCAAATGCGTTTCCATAAGTCGCTCAAAGCTACTGGGTGCGTTACAGAGGCCAAATGCCATGACAGTTGAACTGATATAGTCCATGATAGTGATAAAACGCAGTTTTCTCTAATCCGCGTCTCAACCTCTATCTGCCAATATCCACTCGCTAATCTAACTTCAAAAACCATTTCGCCCATAAGCTATATCTAAACGAATCTCAATGCGAGGGACTAGATAGGATTCCTTAATGGTCACATCATTAAGCTTCCTGTATAGTCTCACAAAACCCTCAAGAGAATCCTTCTAGCTACAATACTATAGGGGACCCAAAGGACTATGTACGGTTCTATCACACCACTTGATAACATTTGTTCTATTTGCTGTTCGCCTCCTTATACTTATCATGCATACGCCGGCACGCTGGCGTATGGGCTTACTCGCCCCTGTGTTGATTTTGTTTTCACTAGATCAGTCCTACCCAAATCAGTCTAATGTCTTGCGAATAAATGCTGTTGGCAGCCAACATTACTCGTAGGGCTTCTTTTTGCTCATCACTCAGGTACTGTGCTGACGACTCGTACAGGCTTCAAGTTCTCTGGCACAGTGTCGGTCTGTACATACCCGTTGGCCTTCATCCACTGCACCTACTAATTCTGTAATCTCTCTACCGCCCGGCTCCTCACATGTGCTAGGCTGTTGTGCTTTATACCAGCCTGGCTCCCTAGATGGTTCACTACACGTATTGGCACCATACCTCCTCAGGTCTACTAGCGCCCTGCTATTACAATGGTTGTCTTTGCTTGAACCCTCTATGGCTCTACTATCCCAATTCAAACCCGACTGTACCTCCGTACTAGGTAGCACCCTCTAATAATCATTCACTATTAGGGTACCTAGAGTGTTATGTTCGGCAACCACTCTGCGTACTACACCTGATCACAACAAAACTTAACCCTAGTAGCATTCTCACTATACACCAGGCTTGCTCGCACAACCAATGGCCCTTTACTAATTCGATAACACAGTACCCTTACGAAGGAAATCTAGGCCCAACAACTCATCAGACTCGATTGTCTGCAATCCAAATCTCCATAGTACCTCAAGTTTGCACCTATCTCAATCTACACTGAATATACCCACATTGGTATAACGTTTTGCCTCGCGGACGTAACCGAATACATGTCCAGCAATGGGGGTTCGAACATTATCAGGGATACTCCCAATATACCTCACTTTTCACTACTGTTACATTAGCCCCAGTTCTAATAACAATTAACAGTTGAGCCTTTTATCCTAACTTTAAATGTGAGACCGTCATTACTGGACACCGTTCGATACGTCGATCTTCGGCTTCTCCGTCGACCCTGCGTTTTGGCATCCGACCCCGCCGCAATCCGGGCCTCGACTCCGGTCTCTTGTCGTTTGACGTCGCGTTCGCGTCATCTCGCTCAGGACAATTACGCTACCCCGCGTATGGTCTCGGCTGCCAACAGTTGAAACAAGCGCGGTCCGTCGCCTCTCCCTCGATCAGAGCGGTATCGCGGCGCGGACTACCTGAACCGGACTTGTTGCACTCGGTCCCCGGTATTGAGTGCATCACTCGTATTCGTAATTTCTCCAGTCGCTTTCGCTTAACTTTCAATAGATTTTCAGTATCATGCGATGGTCAGTATTTGTTTTCATTCTTGCCCGCTGCCCTGGTGTATAGGTAGCACGGGCATCCCCTTTCGTCTGATGTCGTTGCTTCTCTGCGTTGTGGAAGGTCCTCGAATTTCTAGTACAAGAATTCAACGCATGCTCCGAGGTGATGGACGAGCCTGGTTTACCCCCAGTCGAGATCAGAAATCGTTCACGCGTCGATGAACGTGTCACGCGACAGTATTTCAAGCAGGGGTATGGTGCGATAGGGTACGCCTTACTTGTCCATTCTGCGCACCGATTGCGCAAGTTGGGGCAATGTTTCGTTCCGTTTTACTGCAAGTTTTTCAACCTGTATACGTGCCGTTCAGGGTTGGTTGCCGGTTTAAATCGTTGCTGCAGGGCCCCAAAAGCATGTTGAAATCTCGTTTCGTTTCATAGTCCAAGATCGGCCATCACAGCTTGGGCCATCACCTCGAGACTAGCGGCCAGGTACATGGCGGTATGTACGCTGGTCCCAGTTTATTTAGTTTCTGACAATAGTTTCAATTGACTAACATAGTCATCAAACATCGTTGTGCCATCATAGGTATCAGGTTTTACGTTCGGGTCTACTCCCGGTCGAACAAACAGCCGCGCGCGGGGGTCTGTTGTAATAAATTGGTTAGCGGGTTCGTCACCAGGTAAGCATCGACTGCGCAACCCCCAGGCGTTCGCGGCGCGGGGTCTGTAAGGGGACTCGTCGCTGCCCTCATCGGTACTTCCGACTAACGCTTCAGGTTTCTCGGGTCCAGGTTACCCGTCGGTCATCCGATGTGTGGTAGGGGCTCTCGGTATTTGACGGTAATCAAACACATTACCCTTGTCATTCCTAGCATTACCTATACATTAGGCTCATTCATCTTCTACCTAATGCTTTACTACGGGAATCAGAACGTTTCCTCTCCGCCATCACGCATGCAAGAACAGTACACATGGTTCTATTTATTCAAATGCGGGAAAGTAGCCCACCGCTGCCACCAATATAACGTCGGCCGAACGGGCTGTGCCCAGTCTCCCGGAATGCGTATGCCACGTTACATGAACCACTGTATTTAGCGTGTCCGAAACACGCGGAAATAGAGGCGACACGTTCTGAAACGGGTATAAATGAGATTATATTTTCGGGTATCTCATCACTACATATGTTATACAATAGGCAATCAATATGACGAATCCACTAATCTGATACTTACTGTTACCTAACCTTACTCTCTACTACTCTTCCGCGGCTACATATACCGCGACCTTATACACTTAACCCTATGCTCAGCGCTATTCCAATATTCCGACTCGACTGTTATTCCTAATAACTTTCCACAGCGCAATAATAACCGCACTGCCCTATCCCGCTTAATTAACCCGCCGCTACTACACGAGAATACAACACACATCTTTCTCCGTACGCTTACTACTGTGTCTACCCCGAAAAGTTTCCCTATCCTAACCAGCATTACCCTCGCTATACACAACTTTCTATTGGTTCAATGTTTCAAAACAGGGCTATATCAGATGTCCAGGCACCTAATAACACGCTCCTACACTGAATGTACGTTAATTGAGTTTGTACACAAACTTTCCCTATTGCTTCATATTACTCCAATGTTGCATATTGTCCTAGGTACCTAAACTATATCCTACACTGATGTATGTCATTGATTTTTGTGTGCGATTATGTCTCTCGTATACTTTATCACTTATCTACAGTGTAATGTACGTCAATCGATTTTTGCGTTTTACCAAATCCTCTCGGTACCCCCAGCACGTACTACACACTGTAAGTACGCAACTGACTTTGTGTGTGACCAAATCCCTCCGTACCCCGCACGCACTACACCCTTAAGTGCGGCAACTGACTTAGTGTGTGGCTACATCCCTCCCGCCCCACACCACGCACTACCACGTAATTACGGCAGCCAAGTTTGGGTGCGGCCACGTCTCTCGGGGTCGCGATCCTTAGTACGTCTCCTGCACTGTAGGTATAGCTTTCTGTGCACCAGAGATCTATTGGCAATATCGCGATAGCCGTATCATATGCCAATCTACCCAATGCCTCTCCACACCTATCTGTAAATGGTAGGCAGATCCTATTGTTTTAACTGTAGGCGGGACGACGGCCAGAGCAGTCCGTGCACGGGAATCACGTTGATGCTTTAACCTTCCTGCTCAAGCACGTGACAATGACAATGCAGCGACACGGGCAGTGGATAGACTGTACTGCAACAACGCCCCCTTAATCAATTAACTCCGTTGACTTCACACTACCGACTTCCGTCTCTTCTCTCCCTGGTCGATTCGTTGTGGCTCTATACGTGTAAGCTACCTATCATCTAGCTCTCTAGCTGCACAAAACCATGGCCACAACCTATAAGTAACGGCTGTACTACTATAAGACCTAAACAAACCTTTGATCATAGGACGAAACTCTATAGAAAGCGACATACTCCACAAGAGGAACAAACACTAGTTCCTTGGGCAAGGGGGCCAGAACCGTTTCCGCACAGCAGAACCTGCATAGCAGACCCAGCGCAACCATATTGGCAAACGTTTGGGTGGTCACAATGTCCCAAACCAAATGAACGTGTTTATCAACTTTAAGACACTCAATCTTACGTAGTAACTTAGATAACCGTAATACCAAATCGCATACACTTAAATACATGAAATATACATGTTCCACCATACTAAGCACGGTAATCTTAATTCATTAGGAGAGATTTTAGGCTCAAAAATACATAGCTCCCCTCGTAGGTATCAAACATGCCCTAACCGAACTGTCCTGTTTCCATATCCCGTAGGTCCTTGCCATATATCGATCATCTTACGAATACCAAAGATTAACTGTTTAATCTATACATTGTTACGCTAGTTCCATATAATATTTCGTCTATCCCTGGCCTCTACGAGTAAGACTAACAGACTACGACAAATGGTTATACCATCGTTAGAAACATGCAATAATTATTTACCTACTACGGAGTGCAATTCAACCACTATGGAATGTCTCCCGCGGAGTGTTTGGCCCGGGCAACATTACGCGCAAGCGGGGTGGACTGTGCCGATAGCCGTACTATACCCACACGATGGAACTCCTAGTGTTCTCCTACCGTAGGTGTCACCCAGAACCCGGAAGTACTCCCGGAGCTCTGGCAAAACCGTGGCGCTATACAAAATCTAACAGCAGCCAGTAAAACTATTAAGGAAAGATCGCTATTTCCCTTACACTACTATAACTATATTTTAGTTGTTGCATGGCGAGGGTTGTTTTTTAGATGTTGTATGTAGCTGCGTCTTCAAAAATGATTCTGTGAAGGATATAAGGGTTTTTGAAAATTGCTGTTGTATGGCCTTCTCTCCTCTAATGTATGGTGATGTTGTTCACTTTGTTGATCTCAAGGCCAAGGTTCAGATGCCAAAGAACCCTAAAAAACAGTTCATTTCGAAATGATGGAAAAAAAAGATAAGGAATGCCAGCAGGATGTGTGGCTATCACTCCAAAGACGTAAGATGAGTTGCGAAAGTCCTCTTTCCTCTGCACCATCTGGCAGAACTCTTTATGCCCTCCTCCCCATGTTGCAGGAAACTCAAGGGAAAATAGGAGTGTATCTATCCGTCCGTGTTCTAGTTCTCCCTCTCCCCTTGTATGTGCGGTACCTACACTGTAGGCTAACTGACCAGGATGCATCACCTCACCTCACATCTGGCACTCGAAACTACATGGGGCATGTTATGATACCATACTTTCCCACTTGTATTTTCAGCATTTCCATACAGGCCAGGTGGGCTTCACTTCGCGAGAATATTGAAGGAAGTTCACGTGCTAGAAGAGAACCCGGAACAATCGTGGAACTTGAGGTATGCTGTACATCCTCTGTCATGGGCATGGCAAAAATATGTGTGATTTTGAAATAGCACATCAAAGTCTCAAGTTATATTGAATGAACACTTGAAGTTATGGCCCCTGACACAATTTTGACTTCATCCAATGTTTGTAGTAGTGTAGCTGCTGGGATTCGTGTCGAGAGTTTATAGGCTAGTCTCGGAGGCGGGATTCACTCACCTAATAGGGAATTCCCTTCAGAATGGGTGGAAGAAGCAGGAATTGGAACAAATGTGATTCAATAAAATGATAATCCCCAAATGACCCCTGTGGGATAATGTCCCTCATGTTATGAGTTGCTTGACTACATGTAGGTAATGTGGAGTGATTTGACCAACATACAGTGGTGTTTCACTGCGATGCCCTATAAGTCTATCCCTTGGAGTTTGTTGAATACGGCAACAGTACTGTACTCCCCTAAAGATACCAGTTTAGCATGCAAGTGTTGATTTGGTATCAAACTGCCTAGCTACCTACAGTATCTGCCCTTGCCTTCATAGCCTAGATAATCTTGATTCACCCACATGTGGATGTCACTTGTAGCTCTTGTGGAGACTCTAGTCTAAATTCACTTATGAATGATTTGAGCACTCATTGGCCAAAATTCAAGAAATCCTGTCACATATGGGTGGAGCTTAGAGCCGAACTCTGCCTTCACTGTTAAAGCACTATTGAGGTGTGCTTTATTACTTTAACTCAATCCGTTGAAATGTTGAGATTCCCAGTCCACAAATAATTGGGGGGGGGGGGGGGGGGGGGGGGGGGGGTCTGAGGCAGTCACAAGGAACGGTTTGTGTGTGGAAAAAAAAAAAAAAAAAATGATTGTAGGGACGGGATTCGAGGGGCTACAGTGGCTGTGCACTTGAAAATTCAAAACGCACGTTAATGTACCATTTGCCCCCGCCTGAAGTGCAGTACCGGAGAGAAGGACGGTCCGGTCAGTAACTGAAAATGCAAGTACGAGAATTAAAGTGATGTGTATATCTATTATTGTATCCCCGACAACCACTTTTTTTAGTGTCACGGTAGATTATGGTTTTGGGGTTGCAGACGCCGTCTCCGCCGCCTTCGGAAACTTTGGGCGTTTATAACTCGTTAAGCTTAATCTGATTGACTTAAAAACTTGGTACACATGTCCATCATAGTAAAATCTCAGATGATGTTCGAAAGTGGGCTCGCGGCTTTGGTCTGCTGCCTCTATTTTTGCAGGTTTACACAAAAAATACAGAGTTAGTTGACTTTACACAACACTTGGTGGGGACAAACAATAGTCCCGAAATTCATGACAGTTGATTTCAAGGTCAAGGGCGGTCAATTTGTGTTTTTTTTTGCGAAAATACAGAGGTAAGTCGGATTTACGTTAAAACTTGGTGGGGTCAAAAGTTGGTTCCGAAAAACAGCGGCTGATTTCAAGGTCACCAGAGGGTCCAAAAAAATTTGATTTATTAGTGATTTTTTGGTAACTTTGTCGGATTTGGTTGGTCTGAAACAACAGTGTAGGGGCATGTCAAGTCAACAGAGGTCAAATGGAAAGTAAAATTTTAATGTGCTTATTTCAAAAGAGGTCCACGAATGGCCATTTGTGTGGGATTACACTTGGCGGTTTACCGCCTGACAGGTCAGTTACAAAAAGCTCTCGCTGAAATTTGATTGGGAATACCAGGATTTCAAACATCTCTGTAAGGAAGCGACACTCAGCATGTGCATCACTTGCTGGACAATACTCCTGCATAGGTGTTGCTCTCAAAAGGCTTCACGCTAAAAATAGTTCACGACCACACAATGCATAATCGATCAATGAGGCTTGTCTATGACATTCTGTAAGACACACTTGCTTACTAAACCTGCTGACATCTGTTTCTGATCTTAACCTTGTATAAAGTGATCCATGCATAGAGGTATAGCCTCGAAGCATGATTAACTACGGCTATTGCCGTGTGGGGAGATGTCAACAACATGTCTGCATATCAAATATCCTTTTCCTTTTAGACGGTGTATCACAACATAGGGGTGACAAAGCAGAGTGATGAAAAGAACAAACTCAACCCACCACCTCCACCAGATGATTCCCCACTCGATGCTCATCATGACAGCCCCTCTGAAGGTGCAGGGCCTCCTGGCGATACCCCTGCCCGGGGGTTCACCAGCAGCAGAGACAGTGCAGGCTTGGCAAGGCAAAGACTCTCCGTTCGAGTGTTCTCAGTCGAAATCCCCAACCCTCTCGGAGACCCAGGCCAAGGGGAGATCTGCAGGTTAATTTATTGAGAAACAAGGATGGTGTGGAAGCACTATCACTGATAAGTATATTCCAGGTTCCACAGATGCCGGTCAAGATTTGAAGACTCCCAGTGGAGAAGAAGAAAGAGAAGAAAAATCAGGACGGAGGTGGGGAAGATATAGATCCTGCATTTGAAACTCTGACCAGGAGCTGATGATGGCGGAACATCCCTTGGTGATATTATGGGGACACTCCAGCCACCAGGAAATGTCCAGAGACTAGGAGGACAACTCTCAGAATCTTGCTGAAGAGAAGGTTGAAGAAGATGAACCGCAGATAATAGACCCCCATTTAGGTGTCAAGCAAGGAACATAGAAGAGAACAAGTAGGTCACATAATCTCTGAAGAGGGAAAAGGGGATGCGAATCGAGAATTTGGGACGGGATGGTGGTTTGCCCAGGGTGGACAGCCTTAATAGAACCAGTGGAGGATAGTTGCGTGTGAAGCTGAACCAGCAGGTGTGACTGAACCCAGAAGTGACATCAGTGAGGGTGGTGGTCCATCTAGGCCTCAACACTGTGTGAATGAGGAGGATTCTCCCCCAGTACCAGAGAGATGCCTGAAGGTAGCTACTAACAGGGTGGAGGGTCCCGGATGAGAAGAAGGATGAAAAGTAGTAGAGAGAGGAGAGGAGATGAAGATGGAAGAACTTGAGGATGATGACACGTGGTTGATTATGATCTTCTTCAAGGATGGAGAGAAGAGGACAATGACGATTCCTTTTACGATGAGATGAATACCCAGGACACGAGGGAGAGTACTAGCCCAGAACATCACAGGCTGGATGGAATGAAGGAGGAAAAGAGGAAGAAGAAGTCCATGAGATACCATCAACCATAGAGATAAAGATCCACGGACCCACAGAAAGTCTTGAGAGTCCTCATGAGAATAGACAGAGTGGTAATCATCAAACGCAGAAGCAAATGGTGATAACCAAAAGCAAATCATGCACTGAGGCATCGGTAGTGAAGGACATCCATTCCTGACACCAGTCCCAGTTCAGGGGGGGGAGCGAGTGGGGACAGAAGAGGAGGGACCGGTGAAGTGGTGAGGAAGACTGAGACGGGTGATTGATGCTGCTATCCAGAGACAGCTTCCAAATCAAGCAATTCTTGCTCGGACAACTTTAATGAGCCCACAGATAAATCAGATGGCAGAAGATCTCATAGGAGATAGAGGTGCAGAGGAGAGCACGAATCCCCTCAGCATGAGGAGAGGGAGAACGCACTGGGTAATAGACGCCGAGGGAATCTTGATGAAAACGATTGGCAAAAGACAGTGAGGAAACTGTTACGGAAAATACCCATCGGGAAATAGTCCACAGTTGAACATTTCAAGTAGAAGGGCATTACCCCGCCTCTCAGAACTTCGATAAGTTCAAGGACTTCTTCAAGATGCTAAAGCAGTGTAGTTCCCTCAACAGTTCAGATCTCAAAGAAGCTGGTCAGAAGAAGATAGCAGGAGACATCTTGCGGCTGAGGAGAGGAATGGAAATTTCGAGGCTGAGAGGGGCACTCCAACAGGTCATTGAAGTTGCATCCAGAGGAAGCAACCAACTGAAGTCGAGGTTGTGAAGCAATCCCTGAAACAAGATCGTCAAGAAGCAATCTGGGGTGGAAAAATGAGCCCCTCACTCAAAGACATGAGATCTTGCGTAACAAAATATTCACGGGGAGCGGAGAGGGAGGCGGGAAACCATTTGTGGGATGCACTAACGCCCAAATGATACTAGAGCACTATCATTTAGGGGTTAACCTTGAAGCACAGACAATCATTATCTAGGGGGAGGTCAGAGAGGGTTTTTGTTTATCCTGCTCAAATGTTTATGTGAATTTTCACTATAACTTGAATTCCTATGAACATTAAATGCTGCTTGGAAGCCTCTAGAGGCTGAAATGGGGTAAAGACTGATTACATCTCTCTGAAGATTGCCAGCTGTCATTGCTTTGGTCAATTCCTGTAACTTGATCCTGTGATTCTGCCTTTTTCATCTTTAATCCTGGGCAGTGAGGATCGGTATACATCTGATAATTCGAGGAGAAGAGGGACACTTGGCCTAAACCCAGCCAGTGGAAAATTGAATATGACATATTTTAGGAAACCAAATTTAGGAAGTACAAGAAATAATCCTGTGGACCGAATAATACCAGTGCACAACCGATGACAGCACAGTCAAATTTCGAAGTTGTCTTTTGGCAGCCTTTGATTCCAATTTTGCTACGAATGCTGGGCTATAATCGTCTTCCAATGTTGAGAGACAGAGGGCTGCCCTGAAAAATGGTAAATAAAATTAACTCCAAAACAGAATGTAGGTGTGCAATTTGTCCCGGCCAGTCATTTTTGATAGAAATATAGCATTTCAGGATTCATGATAAGAGAGTTTGCTCAATTGTCCCATTGGATTAATGATGGCAAAGTAAAATATATTTTAGCTACACAATTCGCATGCCTTTTCTGGTCCTGACTTACCTAACATGCATTTTTTTTATACTTACGCTTTATTATACATTCTCTTGATTTTATTCAGTCAATTTTCCTACTAATTGTGCAGATTAATATCATTCGTCTTTCCCAGCATAGTCATCTTTTATTTGTTTTCTAATGGACAGCTAAGTTACATTACCCTTAAACGGCTAACACCATGTGAACCTGCACACACCCTCATTCACATTCTAGTAAGGTAGGTAGTTTGTATGCATCCTTTCCCATCCGTCACCTAGTTTATGCATGTAGATAATTTATTCAGTTATTTCACAATTGAAGTCAGGGTGATAAGTTAGTTTCTTTCTCAGGGATCTCTACTTCAGTTTTCCTTCATATTTTGTTTCTAAACCGAGAATGGTCATTACATTAAATAACTTAACTGGTTGAACTGCATTCCCTCTTTTTTTCCCCTCCTTCCCCTCCCCACACCAAGTCACTGTGCCTATGTAAGTCAATCAAATTGTCCTTGTCGTGTCTAAAAGTTAAAATTGAAGAGGTATAAGGTGCATGTGGCTCAGAAATGGGATTGGCACAGGCTTTGTTCGACATCTTCTTCTCTTTTCCCTATAACAACAAGTTTTGCATTAGTTCCCTGTTATATTGCTGCAGCTGTAAAAATATATCTAAGCCTCCATTAATATTAAATATAATATTTTAACCATTCGCAATCAAAGTGCTTTATGAATATTGGCCCACGCTCATTATACACCCCTTGCTCCTGACCCCCAGTTTGCACCATTTCATAGTTGAAAGTCTCTTCCAGTCACACTACAGCTATATCGATAACAACAAAGCAGCTCCAATAAAATTTCGTACAGTGGTGGTCACCATCACAAGTTTGTCGCATATTGATATCTCTATCCAGTAATGATAAATTTGAGGTCGATCAGGCGAATGTTTAACTCTGGCTGCCACTTCACACTCAATATATTTTACAATCACCTCCCAAGATCTCCACTAGCGCTTACGTTAGCTATATCAGTAACAATACTCTTCCTTGTAATTACAGGCCTTCCCAAATCTACAGTGTTGTCTGCAAGGTAATGGAATCCCATCATTCGGATCATATGGCTGTTATTTCATACGACAAGTCTGATTAAGAAGATTCTCAGCATGGTTTAGGAAAATCGTTCGTAGTTTGACTAATCTCTTGGAATTTTATGGAAGATGTTACTGTTGACAACGGCAATGCAGTTGTATTTTTCCTGGACTTTCAGAAAGCGTTTGACAAGGTTTCTCATGATTCGTCCTCTTGCTCAGATTGCGTGAGAGCTTTTGTATTGACCGATGTTCCTCAGGATTCGTGAGTGGCTTCATAATAGGGAAACAACGATTTCATAATGGCTGGAAAATCAACAAAATTGTCCAAGTTGTCGTACAATGTGCTATGTCTTCTTCACACACAGTCCTCCCGCCAGCTTCACAAGCCAACACGATGAAGTGGCGGTGGTTGTTCTTGAGCCGCTCCGGCTGTCTGACATATATTGACGATCTTGAAGGTTCGTATTCTCAATTGTAAGACGTTCGCAGACGATACTAAGTTAGATCGGCGGTTCGAATGGAATCGCTGCAATTGTTCAAAGGGAACTTGATATAATTGTCCAATGGTCCTCCGACTGCAAAATGTTTTCCATGTCGACAAGTGCAAAGTTATGCATGATTGTTTTCACAATCGCAACACTTCTTCAAGTTGAATGTCCCGAAATTTACACAGGAGGTGATTTCAGAAAAAGACCTTGGGGTTTGTTTTGATTCTTCTTTGACACCTTCCAAGCAGTGTGCCGAAGCTGCTAGGAGAGGTCATTGGATTCTTGGCTTGATTAACACTTCAGTTTCCTCCCTTGATAGATATTGTTTGTCAGGCTGTTTAAGCAACTGGTAAGACCCTGACTAGAGTATCCTGTACAAGTGTGTAATCCCTACGTTGCAAAATGACAAGAGCGGGTATTGAGAACGTCAGCGTAGGGCAGCTAGAATGATTCACTGTCTGAAAAATTTATCTACGAGGAAAGATTACGGCGTCTCGTCTAACTACCATTGAGCCTGAAGGCGAATTTCCCGGTGACTGTGGTGAATTAGGTTTTCACATTGTCCATGACTTGATGCCCTTCCTTCCACTACTTCTTTGAATTTTCCAATGTTACTCCTATCTACTACTACTGTCAAAAGAAAGATGTCACTGTCGCAAGCTTCGTGGCAAGCGCTTGGGCAGAATGGACATTCGATAAATATTTCTCCTCGCAGAGAATGATCAATGAGTGGAATTGTCTTCCTGAAAATTTTTGTTTCTCTAAGAGTGGTGAATTGCTTTCAAGAACAGTCTTGATTTATTTTTCAGGATCCAGGGTTATTAGTTAGTTCGATTTTTTGTTCATTTTCTTTCCTGGGATGTGTGTGGCTTCGGGTCGTTTATGAGGATTTTGTCCTTCCTGAACCCTTAGTTCGCTAAACGAACTAAACTAATAAATAAATTGCCACAAAACAGCAGCTCAGGGACTGGATAAGCTTTGACTCATCTGAACATTTCTCCTAGATATGGTCCACAATCTTATTGTTCAAATTTAATTGGATAGATTATCGCTCACGGATGGATTCTCATTTGATGTCCTTGTTTATGTTTGACGCAGTGTGTTGGGTTTGGTGTGAGCGAGACGTTTTTTTGGTCATTGTACAACAGTGTGATTGGGCCTTTTACATGTTATTGTGAAACAATTGAAGAGGTGCTGCACCCCAGCACACCCTGTTGTGGGGGGAAGCCTCTCTTTCTGGCTTTGAGAGGGTATAATTTTCAGTCTATTGATCTCAAGTCTACCAGAGCTCGACCAGCTGAGCTAATCCCCCTCTCTAACTACATTCTCTTACTCATACTTTGACTCATTGCATGATAAAGCGTTGGGTGGAGTAACAAAACCTTTTTTCCCTCTTGTTGCGACTTTCAGTACAGTATAACTCTGAAATGGACTACTGATATTTGGTGTAGTTCTTCACAAAATGTCGCAGTGTGGTGTGGAGTACAACAAAACAAGGTTGTTTTTATTTTTTATTTGGGGACTGGGAGAATAAATTTCTGATGCTTTCATCAAGGAAATGAGAACACATCTGTATGAAGAAAACAAGGATATGAGACAATTTCTCTTGAATTATTCGCGACATGGAAACACCAACCTATGCAGGGAAGGAATCAAACAGAAAGGTCTTAAATGGGGAACTGGGCACTGGTCTAAAACTAGATGGTCGTCAGCCAGTGGCCTGGGCCCATTTGTGGGCATCAGTGCAGATTTCTGGTGTGGACCAACAGTTCATGACCAAAAAACTAATAGAGTGGGCCAGAAAGCAGAATGTGGAAACAACAAAGTAGGTCCAGGAAGTTGCAGTATAAAAATTCACACATCTCACAAGAGGCATATGAGCATATGAGATTAGAAATGGTCCTGGTGGCTGGATAGATCCTTGAGGAGAATTGGAGCATTCTCCCTGCGTATCTTCTTCTTACTGGTTCCTAATTGATTGCATCAGTGGGAAATCAAATTAGTATCCCTTGAATGGCGAAAGAGGGCTAAATTTGTTTGCATTGCTCCGGCTCCAACAACACCCTCTTCCACTTTACCAACAATGCCTTTCACTTTACCCTGACATTACTGTGCAGCCCTAATGAGTCTATATGGTCAAAACTTTTTTGATACCTTCAAAGGCCTTGTTGAAGCCTGGCAATTAATGTATGGTGCTGGTGCTGTTCACCTGATTGCACAATAAAATGTTCTAACGGTGTAATGGTCGTTCTAAGTTACGGATTAATTGTGAAATATAAGCACATCACCACATTGTTCCTCGAAAAGGGACGTAGAGAAAAATGCTTGAAACTCCTACAACAAAATTACCCTTGCATAAATTCAATTGTTGCAATAAAATGTGCTTTACCATTCCACTCACTCACCTTTCACTTTATGGACAAAGCAGGCCAATTTGTGTGTATAGGTATTGTGTCTTTGGCTATGGAATATAGGTCCGTTACTTCTGACGAATAAGGGGCTCGGGCCATAGTCTAGCATACTATAGGTGACCAAATTGATGGGTTTGAACTGTCTGCAAGGGTTAAATCAGGCTATAGGCTTTTTGATTCCTTGAGAAGTCAGAGGAAGCTATGCAGTCGTGACATTGTGTGTGTATGTCTGTGTGTATGTACGCTGGCTTTGCTTGGGACACGAAACTCGGACCCACCTGGATGGATGAAAGTTCCTACTTGGTCTGTGTGTTCCCATGATGATTAAATAAACCCTATTTTTGGGGTCAGGCAGGGTCATCTGAGGGTACAGAGGTCAAAGTCTGAAAACCTGGTGTTGGAACACGATAAGTCCAGAACGTATGGTCTGATCAGGTTCAAAATTGGTGGTAGCTTTTCTTATGGGGAGAACAGGAACCCTATTGTTTTTTGGTATAGGTCGGGGGTTGAATTTTGTTCAAAAATGGAAAATTGTGATGAAAAAAGTCAATAATTGGCCAAATTTTGGCTTGTGAACACGCTACACTCAACCCCACATGGATGGATGAAGTTCCTACTGGTATGTGTTTTCCCCATGATGAGTACATGAAACCCTGTTTTGGGGTCAGGTCAGAGGTCAATCTGAGGTTACAACAGAGGTCAGAGTCTGAAAAACCTTGGAACACGTAAGTCCAGAATGGTTGGTTCTGATCGGTTCAAAGTGGTTGTGTTAGTTCTTATGGGGAGTACAGGACCCCTATGTTTTTGGTATGGTCGGGGTGAATTTTGGTCGGAAATAGGAAATTTGTGATGAAAGCATATTTGGCCAATTTTGGTTGTGTACACGATAACTCAACCCCACATGGATGGAATGAAGTTAATACTTGGGATGTGGGTTCCCATGATGAGGACATGAACATTTGTTTTGGGGTCAGGTAAGAGGACGTCTGAGGTCAACAATCTGAAAACATTGTGAACACGAGAGTACAGAATGGTGGTCTGATCAGGTTCTAATTTAGTGTGTAGCTTTCTTATGGGGATACAGGAACCCTTTGTTTTTGGTATAGGTGGGGAGTGAATTTTGCGTCAGAAATAGAAAAGTGTGGAGAAGAAAGTCAATATTTGGCCACTTTGGTTGTGAACACGATAACTTGACCACACCTGGATGGATGAAGCTCATAGTGGTATATGGGGTCCCCAGATGAGTACATGAACATGTTGTTTCGGGGTCAGGTCCGAGGCAGATGAGTACATGAACCCAATTGTTTGGGGTCACCAGAGGCAAAGTCTGAAATCCTTGAACTTAGTGTTTAGCTATCCATCAAGAGTTAGGAACTTTGGTTGGTTGGGATAAAATGTGAAATGTGTCAGACAAATCTGTTTCCCCTGATGAGCACTCCTCCCATTTGTTCTTGGGTTGGCTATGGTTGTCAGAAAAGAGCAAGGAATCAAGTAAGCGACCTTTTGGCTTCTGGTTAGTGAAGAAACCTAGAAAATGGCAATTCGTTTGTAAAAATCTTTTACCGAGAAGTTAGTAGGGAAACTCTTGCTTAAAATCTCCAAACTGCAGGGTGAATTGTTTCAAGGGAGTGATGTGTGACAAAATACCCTCCGTCATCATACTTCCTTTACTCCATTGACAGTGACGGGAACTGTTGCAAAAGTTTAGGCATGATGTGAGAGGAGATTCAAGGAAGAAAACCTAAGACCATAGTTTATCTTGGATACACTGGATTGTATGTACCACCTCATATGCTCCCCAGGCTCTGGAAGTACACGGTCTAGACCACAAATCTAAGACCCCTATGACTAATCATTCCTTCATTTGGCCAGACCGAGAGTCTGTATTCAGGATCATTGGCTTCTTGGTCCTTCAAAAATGTTGTTTAGAGTTGAGCAGTTGGGTGATGGACTGGGATTTGTGATAAAGGCATATGCCTTGATAGCATTTAAGGGTCCAGTATAGGGTAAGTATTCATAGTTCATAGAAACCATTACATTTGTTGTCTCCATAGTGGTATGTCATTCACCTAAAATCGATATAAAACAGAACTACTCAATATGTACCAGAAAGAATTTTTAATTTTTCATTCTCTCCGTAATTGCAGATGCTGTAGAATGAAACTGATAAGCCAAAGAAGTAGGGAAGAAGACCTGAAAAATGAAGCAGCCATCTGACGGAGGCATCAAGTCTAATCAGTTCTTCCATCAGATCCGATTGAAACAGAAGTTATTGGTGGGCCATGGAGAAGTTGAGGTTTCCCCTACCGACCTGAAAGAGATGAATGGATATGATCTGGAATTGGGACGTCACCTGATGATGAATATATCCCGTTTGAGGCCCAGGCTGATGAACAGGAGGATCCTTCATCTAAAGACCTCAGGCAGGAAGAGAATGGAGGTCTAAGGATCCCGCCTATAGTAGAATTGAGCGCCTACGCCGCACTTGAGGTGAATCGATGGACGACCATTTCCTGCAGGATCACGGTGACTTTGGTTTTGAGCAGGAGCAAGTGGAGCACAATAGAGATATCTCCATCCAAGTCCCAAGGTCCCTGCTAGCCATGAAGGTCACCGCCACGCCACCCTTACAACAACCAATCAACAAAGTCCATCAGGCTCAAGATATCAGAGTGGTCCATGGTCTAGGGATCAGGAAACCCCAGATACCCCCAACTGAGACCTGATGACTCAACACCTCAGGGAAAACGGGATAATCCAACGAAGATGAACTCAAGAACAGTCTGATTCCCAGGGAGAATCCGAGGATACGTTCTGGCCACTGCCGATGAACTGGCCCTGCGAACTTGAAGTTTCACCAAATGGCTCCCCGCAACCGGCAGCCTCGATGTGTTTTGACTAGCTTGCGGGCTGATAACCCAGAATCCTGAATGATAAAATAGGCTCCACATGGAGCTCTCTCGGATGATAACACCCAGAATGGCATGAAGAGGGGGTGATGAAGAGAGTCCTGGCTCCTTGGGGATTACATCCTCTAACTACACTGCTCATCCGAACGAGGGGCCACCTGACGAGGTACTAAGAACGAGGAGGGGAAATCCAGCAGACCTTGTCGGTGATCCTGAAGTGGCTCAAGATATTTCCTAGGGAGTTTTAGATGAGGACAGCTGATGATTCCAATAATGCAGTGCTTGCCAGAGATGAGTTCCACATGGGAAGAACCGGGGATGTGCTGGATGAGGTGGCCTCGATCTTGAGGGTACTCAAGATCCAGTGCTTGTGGATCCCTATGACTTCAGTCCAAGAAGGCGATACTCATGTTAAGGATGATGCGGTGATGATCAGCGGGAAGCCAGCATGAAGCTAGCAGCCTGATCATCCAGCCCTTAGGTAGTCCCCCAGAATGAGGGGTGGTTGTTATATACATTTCTGTCTCCGCTGAACTCTGTTCAAGGGAGATACCATGTTGGTCATCTTTGTTGTATATGTGATGTGATATCTTCTGAGCTGTGATGTTGCATTTCACCTGTTGAGTGAGGCTCAGATTTTCAGATCCCAATGACAAACTGATTTGCATATTGAATTTTATATTGATTGACATCAGCCCCGTAAGTTTGTTATGAGATCTCATGATCAGTACTGTATTGTGAATGCTGGCTGTTCTGTGTCTATATATGACAACTATAGAGGTCCATGCAAACTGATAAGATTCAGCAGGGCAATATGTGTTATTTTGAAGTAGTCTAATTTCATGGTTCACACATCAACACATGTTTCATCAGACGGATGGATTCTAATCATACTGTATTTACTGAATCGGTCTAACCCTACCTCCAGTTTAGAATAATTTTGAATCCAAGTCAAGGTCATCGAAGGTCATTTAGGGACAATTTGCATAAAACTATGTCAACTTGACTTCACATGAAACATAGTAGGATCTCTCTTTGTTAGTGAGGTCATTCCATGTGGTGGGGCATATGTGGATATAATCCCATACAATTGAGAACAAAATGGGAATTTGGTTTTACAATTTGCAATACTCATTGATCACAAATAATCTTTGGAATAGACAACATTTGTAGATCATCCTGTCCAGGGTATAAGAGTTGGTTGTTGGTATTACAAATTGTGTTTTTCAAGTTTCATGTGGCCCATGTCTTATCTTGTGAGTCATCTCTTTAGGACCCTGATGAATGATTTAATAGCGGGATCCCAATTAGCATATTCCGCAGCCACCAGGAAAGACCGCAGATCCCTTACACCAGGGGTCCCCAACCTGTGGTACGCGTACCACCAGTGGTACATTTGGACTTTCCGGTTGGTACGCGGGGTGGTACACAGTGTGCTCATTTTTTTTTTTCAATTCTCTTATTTCCCTCAGCATCTTGCATGGAGAAAATTTACTTCTATGATGATGCTAAATTGCACCAGATTGCATATGAGGGTTACTTAATATTCCAAAAAAAAAATTACAGAGGGGAGGAAGATACCCCCTCACATGGACACGTCCTTCATCGGCCACCACAATCCGGGCGCTGCTTGTCGGCGATCGGTGGTCATCAAAACACATCCCTCTCACTGACTGGACCTGGAAAAAATATTTTTCTGATAACATGTTTCTGATCATACAAAATTTGAGAACAAGAAATGCTAATTAAGAGATAGTTTCAAAGCAGAAGAAATGTTCCTAGATGCAATCTCCTGGCATGGCATCTGGGAGCTTTTTGGGGGCCAAAAAAAATATGGGACGCTCCGCCCGCCAACCTATGGTGGCGCTACGCTTTAATAGTAAACTATCAGTGGTACTAAGTGGCACAACGACAATGTGGAATGGTTACCATAGTTGGAAAAGGTTGAGAAAACCCTGATCTACAGTATTCTATCTGATCCAATCATTGTAAATAAGTATAGGCTAACTTTAATTTCCAAAGTCCGTATGTAATAAATTAGCTGGTTGTGAAATCTGGTAGATAAAAGTTATAAGTCTGGTTAAATCAGGAAAGAAGATTAATTATCAAAATGATATGTCTGCTGCCTTGTTTTATGAACACATTATCTTTGTTATAGCGACTTGAGATTCCTGGCTGTGCTGCTCAACAACGTTCCGTGCCTGCGGCAACTTTCCTTGCTTATGACAATCTATTATACATCTGGTTTGTTACTGGGTAACTATGCTGAATAGCAGTAGGGGTGCAGGAAGTTAGCCTTCTTCTTGTATTTGACTGCCTCATGTTGGTACGTAGACAATTGTTACTAGTTCAGGCCCTACTGTATGTAACACCCATGTGACAAGGCTTACTCACTGCCCTGCTAACTAATAGGGCTATCGAACTACCAGGACAAAGACAATATTGTTCCCCCAAGTGAGTCCGCCCAATAAATAGTTTCACACCTCCCATGAGAATTGTGTATTTATTCGTCCTGCATTCAGTAAATTCTATCAACTTCTTCTACCTTTCCTGACATGAATGCCATACCTTGTTTACCTTCAATATATTCCCTTCCGGGCTCCCACAAATGTGCAAAGATTTTAGTGAGCTTCCGTTCACATAAAAACTGTAGTTATTATCTGTGATTGCACATAATTATTAAGTTTACCCTGTCCTCCTCCACTCCTTCCACCCGTCTCCCCCTCCCCCGTCTACCCTCGCCACTCTTTCCGTACCACCCACCCACCACTTCCTCCTCCTCCCCACCTTCCTTTCCTGTCTATCCAGTACAGGCAGTCTCTTCATCTCAGGACTGGATGGCAATTTTCAAAGTTAGGTGGAAATGTGACAATGACTGGATTCACCATTTCACACCTATGCTATTTCTTATTGCTGAATCTCACTCCACAACTAGAGAACGTTTTGGGGCTACTGCAGTACCAGAAGGTTAAAAGTGGTGACACATGGTATCGTCATGGTAAATGCACATCAGCATATCAATCCCCATAATATATTTGTGTCCCAAACCCCCCCCCCCCCCACCCTCTCATTTGCATGACCAGGATTTTTATAGCACAACATTTGGGAGTGGGGCGGGGGTCATGGAAACCCCTTACTTGGGGTCACAAACCATCTGTGGTGTGGTGGGCATAATTTTAATTGTGGATTTTCAGCACCCTTTGGCTATTTCAACACTCTCTGAGAGACAGAGGAAAAGAACATTGATTTAATGTTGATCACACGATGAACAGACTCAATGCACTGTGTGCAGAATCCACTTATACAAATGTAATTAATTCTTATTGGTGTCAGGAGACTTAACAGATTTTTAACCGGTTTGGCACACTCCAGCCGTTCACAGTGAATATATATTATTTATGTATCTAACATTGAAATTATGATGTGGAATTCTGCTATACCGCCACTGCCTGCTCCAATGCCCAACTTTGATGAACAGCTGCCTGCCTGCCACATGCACTGCCAGTGCTTATAGATGAACGCTCTGCTGCCCCAGTCAGAGATGCTGGCTATATGGACATTCTGTGAGCAGCGATCAGTTTCCCAATATTGATTGACACACAGCTTTCTCCGAATCAACAAGATTATTGTGCATACTCGAGGACCACACGCTACATCTACGTGTACGGTTCAGTGTTGCCCAATAGCTGCATGTTCTTTTGGATTAATTAATAGTGGTAACTAATTGTAGTGTAGACTGTAGTGTAGGAGGATTACTCCATCAGAAATGTACCAGGAGATTGCAAAATCAATTTCATTATGCCGGGGAGGACGCTGAGGGAAGGTAACAGGCAAACAATAGATCAATAGATCGATGGGACAGAAACCTAACTGCAAGTATTTTTCTATTTTCATATAGTAACGCCTTCTCCAGTAATTGTAAAGTTTGGTTTGTTGTAGTGCCAGAAAGATTCAAATCTGCTTCATCTATAATTGTTGTGGTACAGGCCTATTACAAGTTACTTGTCATCTGCCAGGAGTGAGGTTGAGGTAATAACCTGTGAGCCAAAATCCAGGCAATAGCAAAATGGCATCAACAATGTTCTCCTAGCCTATTCCACAGATTTCAGCATAATTAGGCCTATTATATATATATATATATATATATATATATATATATATATATATATATTAGATATGTTGGAAATCGCTTGTGAATGCTGGTAATCAAAACAGACCAACTCGCAGACTCGTGAGATCCATTGGTAATATTGTTGGGAATGGTAGACTATTCAAGTCCAAAATCCATTTCAGTACCAAGTTCCTATGTGGAGTTTTTGACCCTCAAAGTGGCATGGGAAGTGGTATTGCCCCCACATGTTGTGGCAATTTGTCAATGATCGGCATTTTTCATGCAGTAATTTGGCTCTTTCAGGGGCCCCATTCTCTATGTTTGTCACTGCGGTAGTTCAAACAGCTTACTGATTAGCCCGCGTCGTCCATGGAATGGGAAACAGGGTGATTGTTGTGCAGCCTGACTGCATGGAGATTTAGACTTCCTTTGACTAAATGGTTATTTCTGTTTGTAGTTGTTTTGTTTGTAAGTGGGCATGATAGTATACAGCTCCATGGAACTAGGTATATTTATTAGGCGAGTGTGTTAGGCATCATAGCACATGGTTATTGGTTCAAATCAAATTAGGCCAGTGGTTTTGTTGGAAAAGATGGTGTATGAATTTCTAATGACTCTGCTAACAGATGGTTCTATACTGTGTTTTGGTATCTGGGGCTATTGTAGATTGAATTTATACACCATGCTTCTATTGGCTAGACAAGAATTCCCCCTTGCTTTCCAAACATCAAATCTGCTTCTTCAGGGTTTGCTCATCGGTTTTGCTCCTAGTACTGAGAAGCACTATTTTCAGCTTTTGAAAGAGTATGAAGCAGGGAAATCCTGAACTACTCTAGGAGGTATTATAATTACTGTAAATATGTTAGGTGATCGATCGCAAGTGGGCCAGCAGGGGCAATGGTTGGAGGAGGGAGGGAGGGAGCGGGGGGAGCTAAAGGGCATTGCTCTCAACCTTTTGATAAGTCCCCAGTTGACAACGTCTTCACATCTTTGTATGTGATACTGTCCCCTGCAACATGATGTAAAGCGAGCAGAACGGGCTGTGCCCAGTCTCTCGGAATGCGTAGGCAAAGGTTACACGAAACCAGTATTAGCGTCCGAAAAACACGCGGAATGAAGGCGACACGTTCTGAATCGGGTATATATGAGATTATATTTCGGGGTAATCACTCACTCATTTGGTTAGACAATAAGGCAAATCATATGAGAATATCCACTAGCTAATAATGAACTGTTACTAAGCGGCTACCCCCATTGTTTTTTTTATACCGCGACTTATACAAGTAAACTTACCCTATGCTCAGCGCTATCCAATATTCCGATAGGCTCTTCATACCTAATAATTTCCACGCTCAATAATATACCGCACTGCTTCCCGCTTAATTAACCGCCGCTACTACAGCGGAGAATACACACAATATTTCTCAGTACGCTTAACTACTGTGGCTACTCCCGATAAGTTTCCCTATCCTACAGCACTACCCTCGGTCTATACACAACTTCCTAGGGGGTCATGTTTCAGCGCTATATCATTATGTCCAGGCACATAAATACACGCATCCCCACACTGAATGTACGGGTAATTGAGTTTGCTACACAAGACTTTCCCTATTGTTTTCACTATTACTCCAATGTTGGCATATAGTCCTCCCGGGTACCTAGAACATATATCTACACTGAATGGATATAGTAGGTTGAGTTTTGTGTGCGTTAGTCTCTCCTATATCCTTATCCACGTATCTACAATGTAGGTACGGCAATTGATTTTGTGTGTGACCAAATCCTCAGGTACCCACAGTACGTACTACACCGTAAGTACGTCAACTGACTTAGTGTTGTGGCTAAATCCTTAAATCCTCCTCCCGCACCCCCACTGCACGCACTACACACTGTAAGTACGGTAGCCGAGTTTGGGTGCGGCCAAGTCCTCGTGCACCTTATAGTTACGTCTCCTGCAGTGTAGGTATGGATTTCTTGTGACCAGAGAGCATTGGCATATCGCATAGCGATATCATAGTGCCCAATCACCCAATGCGCTTCTCCACACTATTCTGTTATGGAGGCAGATCCGATGTTTACTGTAGGCGGATGAGTCAGTGCAAGTCCCGTGCACGGAATCACGTTGATCTTTAACCTTCGCTCCTCAAGGACGGTGACAATGCAAGCACACCGCTAGTGGGATAGACTACTGCAACAACGCTATTCAATTAACTCAGTTTGACTTCACACACGGGAAATGTCGTCTCCCTGGTCAATGCGTTGGCGCATACGTAAAGGACAAATCTTATAAAGACACCTCTTCTGAGCTCTCTACTGCACAGAACCAATAGCCACACCTACGCTGGTTACTATATACAGACCTTAAACCAACCTTTGATCATAGGAGCAAACGCTATAGGACATTACTCCGCAAGAGAACAACAATAGTTCCCTTGGGCAGCCGTTTCCGCACAGCAGAACTGCCACACGTATGTCCGCGCTGTGATTTAGTTACGGCGCGTGCGCGCGTCGGTCTGTTATTCAAAGCCCTTTAAATTCAAACGCTCGAGTGTGGGCGGTAAAAACTACCATTTGGATCAGTCTATTGAGCAACTTCTGAGGGTTATATAATCCAAATCACTGGAAATGTTCAAAATACACTTTTCCCAAATTAATTCATGAAAATAGTTCAAATTTTAGAATATTTTCGCCACAAATCAGACATTGATTCAGGCCATGACGTCATTTGGAGGAATTTGGGCTGTTTTTTCAACAAAGATTCCTAAAATGCATTTAGTCGAGTAATGACACCTATAACACAACCATGATTATTTCCACGGATAAAGGACACTTGATTATGTCATGAATAACAGTTCCTTACCTGCTCGATTTGCGGTTTGTCAACAAAACCCTCGATCGGAAGTACCGTTTCGCGGATTTTTCAAGTAAACACACAGCTGTTTTGTGTTACGCACTCAATGCAAGAGTGTGACTGAAACCTAATGAAATGGTCATCCTAACAAATGAAGTACGAATTTCAGCAGGGAAGAGGTAACTTTATTAAAAATGTAATAATTACCCAACACTTTCCCTTGGGGTCAACTGGGAATAAAAGAGCGAACGATTGTAACTTAGCTTACCCTACCTAATTAGAGAAGTGTGAAGGTTATCTTGTGTTGGGCCAACTTTCATTCACTACCGCCCATGTATAATACCCGCCGATCCACGACTACAGCCTAATACAGACACTGTTACTGGTACTGTTTATGGGTTATTGGGAATAAGTTTTTTGTGCATAGGACCAATGCCCTGCAGGGAGTCGACCGATACATGACTTGGATTCAAGGCCTAGTAAACACTAAGACCTGAAGAGTGCAAGTCCCTCGTGGCAAATTGCCAATACTTCATATAAGTGTGGTCAAATCCCCAGCCCACTCCAAGAATTGTTTGCCGCTAGGCTCCAGGACATTGTCCGCCCCCATCACCCCCAATCAGCGGCCCCTGCCTAGGCGGACTTATGGGTCAGCCTTGTGGGGGCACTTTTAATATCACCCTTCAGTTTATGGCGTAGGCCAGCCAGGCCACACCCTACAAACCTACAGTACAACCTCAAAAGGGGGGCATTGCCGAATTTGGAGGCCCGACCGGGCCCTCTTTGAAGCTGCAGTCCAGTCTTGTGGCTGTGTCACGAAAGGGACCTACACTTTCCGGGATGAGGTCCTTATTCCTCCTCCTCTCATGATTGTTCTCCATCCCTTGGTACCCTGTCTCATCAATCCCATATGTTCTTAGTCCCCTGTTCAATTGATCCTCCGTGTATTACGTCCTCCTTGTCATCGGTCCCTGTCTCATTATTTTGCATCTTTTTCTGTATTGAAGACTGGTGTGATACCCGGCCAAAATTTTCATTTTCATCCTTCATAGCCGGTGAGTGAATATTGATGTAATATTTGCCGATTGGGTACCTGTCTCATCCTCTTGCAATCTGCCAAACACGTCAACGGAATAATAAATGGGAGGACTAATGAGACAGGGACTAAGGGGAGGATTTCCGCTAGAAGGGGACCAATGAGATGGGGGACTTGCTTACACCCATTTTCACCCAGTTTCCATTTTTTTTTTCAACACCATTTTTCATAACTGATGACCTTCGGCAGTGTTGTGACGACGGTGGGATTGGTGCTGTGGGTTGCTTCATTCATTGAATATGGTTAGGGTATACAAGCAAATCCTCTCAAGCTTATATTGCTGTTTCCCTAATATTCTTCATAATACTCGTTTGAGACTTGACTCTAGGATGTGTACAATACGGGACTGAATATAACGCTCCGTACAACAGCGATTATCCAGAATGCAGTTAGTACCACCACTGGAGTGCCACTTCAAGACGGGTCTAACAGTGTTTAATTTTTTTTTTATTTGGCTGCCAACCCATTTTCCTGGTTGTTCGCCGCCTCCTGACAGGGCGTTGACTGGTATCATGTTCAAAGGTTCTTACTCTACGTCTCACCCTGTCAGTTTTCAATTTTTCTATCATTCTCCAGCATTTTTTCTTGCTCCTTGACATTAGTTTCATTTGCCTCCCATGCAATAGTAGGGGGAGTGGGTTCATATGCTGCTCACTCGACATCTGGATTAGGCATATCAGATGCCTACCTAATGTACATGATCAATGCGGATAGTTATCATCATAGATATCATCTCCTCACTGTCTCATAGTTGAGGTCATGCTTCTCCGAATTCTAATTGAGGAGGTATATCAACCATGTATGTGTGCAAGTCATGACCAGATGCTAAACCCTATTCTGGGATGATAACCTATTGAAATCAAGTTGACAAGCAGTGTTGGCGCTAAGCTTTTTATATTCTGCGGCAAGGGAATTCCCTCCCTATGATTTATCTCAAGAGGGATTTCAGAGTAAAAGAGGGATTTGCATGTACACTAACAGTACATTAACAGTTTAAACACCCCCAAAACCAGCAGTTTGGGAGGGATTGTCCCTCTTTTACATGATTTTTTCGGAGGGATTTTAACAATCAGCAGGAGAAATCCTCTTTCCCTCCCCTTAGCGGCCGAACCTGTTGACAAGAGTCAAGCTAAATCATCTACAACAAGACTGCGCTTCTGCTAGCAATTAACGACTGGGAGCACTGACAAAAGAATAGGGTCAAGGCTTTATGATGAGGGGAGGGGCTGGGCCCTTTTAATCTAACGACCCACCTTTGACACCGGCATTATTCTTCACCACACCCGCCATACACATCTACCCATCAATACTTTGTGGGTGCCAGTTAGCAGCTGTAGCCATTTTAAAAACTGTGGTCTCTAAAAATTAATTTTATCTCAGTGCAGCTGAAATGTTCAATAGCGGGATATTTGATTGATTGTTTGTTTCATCTCATTGACATAACCATGATGGAGCCTTTCCCCACCCCTTGTAGATATGCCTTGGTAAGGTGTATTTAACGCATCACTCTTGACAGCCGCGGGTTATTGGTTGGCCCGCGAGTATTCACACTATTGCTATTTGTACAAAGACAGCCAACCCCTATAACACCAGAGGGTGTTAATAGAAGAGAATACAAGCTAAACATCAGACCAATCACCAAGGGGAATATTTCACAGAGATTGAATAGGAATTACCCCTCCCCCCATCCTCCCCCCCGATGACCCAAGTGGCAGAAAAAAAAATATTGACCACATGGTCCCTGAGCTCCCCCCACTCCCACCCCTCTGCTCCTTCCTCCACTCCGATCCCACACATGGCTCTCTCCGTCACCTACCATTCCCCGTATGCTTTTGTTGCATGGCATGGACTATCCATATAACTCAGTGCTGGTCATATACCGACAATGTGCTATTCTGGTTTTTTCTGAATGTAGAAACCTGGGTTGTTTTGCGCCAAACAATCGATTGCACTTCATCAGGATTTGTTTCAATTTTCATGATACAACAAAATTGCAAATTTGTCGAGAACAAAATAGTGAGATTTTGTGTTAACATACTGTCAATAATAAAATTATGTGGAATTTACTTCTCTCCGCTCACGCGAACGTAAACTTGTGTGCATTTCGCCCAACTAATGCCCATGACTAATGTGCGGTATGTGGCCGCTACTTCCGGAATATTCACGTACTCACACATCATTCCTATTGAATTGGAAAAATTCCTGCCAATCGAGCAAACTACGAGATTTCCTATTGGTATGACAACCTTAACGATAAATATTTTTGTTTTTCGAAACCTCCTCGTCGAAATGACGTGTTTTTTTATAAACCGCCAATAGTCGGGTATTCTGGAGCTTTCATCCAGATGGATTCATTTCTTTGTGTTCAACTGGCTCTTATAGTGTGTTACGGTTTTGACGCTTTTCAAGAGGCTTCTTAAGTTGTGATCCGTATCCTTTGGTCATGCAGACTAGTTGGATCATCTGTGGTAATTATTTCGTGAACTTATAGACTGAGAAAGATTGTCATAATTTAGCTTCTAAAAATTAAAATCCTGCCGAAATATCATTTTTTAAACATGTTGTTGGATACTTCCGCGGCCTAACGCTATTTAGCTTGATTCTCACAACACCTATTAAATACTATCCTCGCGTTGTTATAATACTATGCATATTCAACAATATGGGAGTGTGCTAGCCTGGTTTAACTAAAGTGTTACAGCGGCGTATGTTGTACTAACATCGTGAATAGCAGACCCAGCGCAACCATACTGGCAAAAGTTGTTGGGTGGTCAACAATTGACAAACACCAGAATGACGTGTGTATTCAACCTTAGACACTCAATTCTTACGTATAACTTAGATAACGCATTACCAAATAGCATACCACTGGAATATCATGAAAAATAACAGGTACACCATACTAATAACGGTAATCTTAATTCAATTAGGAGAGATTTGGCCTCAAATAATAGCTTCCCTCAACACCATACGTATTTTCAAAAAAAAACATTCTTTTTTTGGCCTTAACCGAACGTACTGTTCCATATACAGTAGGTGATTGCAAAATCAGATAACCTTACGAATACTCAAAGATCAACTGTTATACCAATACATTGTTACGATATTTCCATTTATGATATTCGATCATATCCCTGCCTCACGAGGATATAGACTAACACTTAATACGACAACTGTTATATCATCGTTTTAGAACATTGCAATAATTATGTACCTATACGGATGACATTCAACCCTATGAATGTCTCCCGCAGAGTTTTGGCCCGGGCAACATTGAGCGCAAGCGGGTTGGGACTTGTGCCGATAGCCCTATATAGCCAACACGAGGGAACTCCTAGTGTTTTTCTACCGTAGGGTGTAACGCAGCAACCCGGAAGTACTCCCGGAGCTCTGGCGAAACCGTGGCGATATAAACAATCTACAGCAGCCAGTAAAATATTAGGGGAAAAATAGCTATTCCCTACAACTACCCCCCACTCAGGACCGAACTCGTCCCGAGTTGGTGAAGCATGTATAATTCAATATTCAATAGCTATCATATGTACCAAGTAAGGTGATTACAACTTAATACGGAACTTCTATTCATAACACTATACGAATTATATTCATTTCTAACTCAATCAACCTCACAAAGTCAAATGCATAACGCTTGGAAGGCTTCCTCCTTCGCTGGGACCGTCGTAGTTCAGGAACTCAGTGGACGGGCCATAACCTATTCCCGCTGGAACTGACATCCTCACCACTGATAGCTGAGTAGCCTCCTCCGGTCGACTACCCACACTATCCTGTAAAAGCTAATCAAAACGTCTCTACTAAGGCGGATGTCTTTCCACGGACACCTAACAGCATCACAACAACAGGTTTAGGCCGCCCGTATACGGCTTCAGCCTATTATGGTGAACTACCTCGGCTTAGCCCGTTGGCTCACCTGGACCCTGTACGTACGTCCGGATATCCGCTTCAGGACCTGGCACGGACCCTGCCAATGGCGCTCCAGCTTAGGGGATCTCCCCTTCTTTCTAGATGGCTCGTACAACCATACGCACTCTTATTATACAAATGGCTATGTCGAGTTTTATCGGGAACTCTTACTCTGTTGTTCACCCGCTCGTTGATTTACTTGCGACGTTCTCAAACGTTACCTTGCAGTTTGTGTTCCAACTCTTGCACATACTAGCTAGGCGTTGTCTCTGTCAGTAGGGGGTTTAGCAAAGCATCCTATCTACAGGGAGGTCTATTCTCCTACCTAACATTATCTCAGTGGGAGCCATAGTTAGTGCTCTCATGTGTAGCAGTCCTATATGCTAGGGCATTACAACTGGCAACCAATCATCCCAATCTCTCTGCGTTGGGGGCAACATCAGTGACAACATTGGCCTCAATCGTCCTATTACCGTCTACAAGCCGTCCGAACTGGGGTGATGAACGGCGTGTAAGGCTTTTCCAATATGCAGCAAAGTACACATTTCTGAAATTACTGCCGCCCTCAAAACTGACGCCCTTGATCAGTGTGTAGCTCAATAGGTATCACCTAGCGACAGATTAAACTCCTGACTGACTACATCGGCACACGTGAACTTGCTTTGATTCGGCATTAGCATTATGCCTAGCCATTTAAGAGAAATGTCCGCCAGACTAGTATGTACTTATTGCCCTTATCAGATACAGGAAGGGGCCCCATTATATCATTGCACACCTAGACATCGGCGCCCCCCACCATGTATCGCTTCATTTGGGCCTGCGCCCTTTTCGGGTGGCTCTTGCGCGACGCACATAGGTCGCACGACCGGCAAGTGACGCTCTACGTCTCCATATCCACTCAGTAATATTATTCCTGAGAAGTTTCAATTGTCGTTTTTTAACCTGAAATGACCTGCCAGGTGGTGACTATGAACTTGTGACAGTACCTTTTCTCGTAGAGATTCTGGTACCAGTGTCTGCCATAACACCTTGTCCCCAGTACGCGACTCGAACCACGTGGCAAAAACCCCGTCGCGGATCCAGGCTGTCAAACTGTAGCCAATAGTCCCGAAGCTCAGGGTTTTCACCAGCAACTTGTTCCCAGTCTGGTCGTTTACCGTTACGCTTCAAGGAAGGAAAGCACCTTCTGTAAGCAGAATCTTCCCCCTGTAACGTCTGTAGTACTGAAGTGACCTACTTCCAACCACGACTGTTGTGGACCTGTGTGGACCACGGAGGAGTAGTACTAGCGATGAACCATCGCCATCCACTTGCGGTTCGTCACTACATGTGCCGGGAGTTCTGGGGGAACGGGCATATGCCAACCACGCTGGTGTCCTTATGCTCCTGCCGATTCACAATGACTGCAAGTCAGTACAGGGCCCGCCTAGATAACCGTCTGCATTCCAAATGCTTCAACCCCTGCCCTATGCTCTATATCAAAGAGATGTGACTAAGAATTCTATCCAGCGAGCTACCTGTCCATCTGGATTTCTAAGTTCACAGGCCAGCGTAGCGCGCCATGGTCTGTCCGAACTAGAAATTTCCTACCTACAAATAATTGGAAATTGCTCACTGATTGCTACAATAGCCAAACAGTTCCTTCCTAGGTACACAATAATTCCGCTCTGTCTTACTAAGGTCTTACTATAATAGGCGATTAATACTGTCTCCATTCTGCACTGGGGAAATACGCTTCCCCGCGCAAAATTACTACAATCCGTGTCTAGCACGAAGGGGTCTTCCCTAGTCGGGTATCCTAATATAGGCGCTGATGCCAGTGCTGTCTTCAACCTTTTCAAAAGGCAGCACTAGTTCAGCAGTCCGTCAAAAATCTATGTGCCCTGTTACCTGTGCATGCTTCGCGATTCGGCGAAGCCCGTATGGAACCTACGATAGTTTATGTTGCACCAATACAACAAAGCTGCGCACGTCAGTTACGCTTTGGGGATAGGCAATTTACCACGGCGTCGGACCTTCTGTGATCAGTCGACACCGCCGTTCTCGGACCACAATGTCTCCCAAGAACGCAACCTTCCTACGAAAAGAGGTTACACTTCTTAGGGTTCATTTTCAGACCGCTCTCCTAATCGCTTTAAACACAGGCTGAGCTGGACACGTGCTCTCCGAATGTCGGCGCATACACATTTATGTCATCTATGTAGACAAGACATGTTTCCCACGCAGCCCATGCAAAAGGCGTTCCATAAGTCGCTCAAGCTACGGGGTGCGTTAAGAGGCCAAATGCCATGAAGTGAACGGATATAGTCCATGACTGTGCTGAACGCAGTTTTCTCCTTATCGGCGTCATCAACCTATTGCCAAATATCCACTCGCTAAGTCTAACGTCAAAAACCATTTCGACCCACTAAGCATATTCAACGAATCGTCAATGAGAGGAGGGGATAGGAATCCTTAATCGTCACACATCATTAAGCGTCCTATAGTCTACACAAAACCTAATGAGAATACATTCTTAGTAAAGTACTATAGGGGGCCCGCCCAAGGAATATGTGATGGTTCTATCACACCCCACTGAACATTTTGTTCATTTGTGTTCGCCTCCTTATACTTAATGCATAGATATGCCGAGCCGCTGGCGTATGGGCTTACTCTCCCCAGTGTTGGATTTTGTGGTTCACTATATCGGTCCTACCCAAATCAGTCTTATGTCTTGCGAATAAATGTGGTTGGCAGCCAACATTACTCGTAGGGCTTCTTTTGCTCAGCTCTCAGGTACTGTGCTGACGACTCGTAAAGCCTCAAGGGCTCTGGCCACAGGTCGGTCTGTAACAAGATTGCAGTTCATCCACTGCACCTACTAATTCTGTAATCTCTACCGCATCCTCACATTGTTGCTAGGCGCTGGGGTTCTTAATACATGACTGGCTCACTAGATAGGTTCACTACCCGTATTGGCACCATACCTGCACTCAGGTCCACTAGCGCCCTAGCTCATTAACAATGGTTCTTGGCTTGAACGGACTCTATGGGCTCTCTACTATACCAACGCAAACCCTGACTGTACCTCAGTACTAGGTAGCACAACTCTAATAATCATTTCAACTACTAGCGGGTACCAGAGTGTACGTTCGGCAACCACTCTGCTTACTACCCTGATAACCAACAACCTGGTAGCATTTTCACTATACACAGGCTTGGCCTCGCACAACCCAATGCTATGCCGTTACTAAGATCGATAACACAACCCTTACGACGGAATCTAGGACCAAACAACCATCAGGACTCGATGTCTGCAATCCAAAAATAAAAGCCAAGGTACCTCAGTGGCACCTATTCCAATACTACACTGAATAATACCCAACATTGGTCTACGTGTGCAATCAGCGGACGTTAAAATAAAAATGTATCAAAGCAATTGGGGGGGTCGAACATTATTCAGGGATACTACAATATACCTCACTTTTCATACTGTTACATTAGCCCCAAGGTCTAATAAACATTAACAGTAAGCCATTTATCCTAACTTACGAATGTGGAGACCGGCATTATAGGACACAGGTCCTAGACGTCGATCTTCGGCTCTCCGTCGACCTGATGTTTGGCATCCGACCGCCAACCGGGCCTCGCCTCCGGTCTCTTGTCGTTGACGTAGCGTTCGCGTCATCTCGACAGGACAATACGCGGTAATGTCTCGGCTGCCACAGTTGAAACAAGCGCGGTTCCGTGCCTCTCTCATCAGGCGGTTTTTTATCGCGGCGCGGACTTACCCGAAACCGGACTTGTTTGCCCTTGGTCCCGGTATGAGTGCAATCACATGTAATTCGTAATTCTCCAAGCTGTCAGTAACGTTCAATGCATTGTCAGTTCATGCGATGGGTCAGTATTAGGTTGATTCTTGGCCCGCTGCCCTGGTGTGTAGGTAGCACGGGCATACCATTTCGTCTGACTGTCGTTGCTTCTCGGCGTTGTGGAAGGCCTCGATTTCAGTGCAGAATTCAACGCATGCTCGAGGTTGATGGGACGGAGATGGTATACCCCCAGTCGTAGACAGAATCCGTAACGCGTCGATGAAGATGGTCACGCGACAGGATTTCAAGCAGGTGGTACGGTGAGTTAGGGTACGCCTGACGGGTCATTCTGCGCACCGATTTTGCGCAAGTGGGGCAATTTGTTTCATTTCGTTTACGTGTCCAAGTTTTTCACCTGTATACGATGCAGTTCATGTTGGGTGTGACGGTTTAAATCGGTTGCTGCAGGGCCCCCAAAGCATGTTGAAATCTCGTTTCGTTTTCATAGTCAGATCGGCCAATATGCTTGTGCCTCACTCGGAGACTAGCGGGCCGGGGGTACATGGCGGAATGTATGCTGGTCCCAGTTATTTAGTTCTGCAATCAGTTCAAATGACTAACATAGTCATCAAACATCGTTGTGCCATCATAGTTATCAGGTTTCCGTCGGTCTACTCCCGGTCGGAACAAACGGCTCGCGGCGCGGGGGTCTGTAGTTATGTGGTTGCGGGTTCGTCCCGCAGGTAATGTCGTACTGCGCAACGCCGATCGTTCGCGGCGCGGGGTTTGTAAGGGAGACTCGTCGCTGCACTCATCGGTACTTCTCGGACTACGCCAGGTTTCTCCAGGTTAACGTCGGTCATCCGATGTGTGGTAGGGGCTCTTCTCGGTATCAACGGTAATCTCACATAC
This sequence comes from Sclerodactyla briareus, assembly GCA_026419785.1. Classification (NCBI taxonomy): domain Eukaryota; kingdom Metazoa; phylum Echinodermata; class Holothuroidea; order Dendrochirotida; family Sclerodactylidae; genus Sclerodactyla; species Sclerodactyla briareus. The sequence goes on along the minus strand of JAODTK010002887.1, from coordinate 222,888 downwards.
CCTTATCATTCCCTAGCATTACTATAATATTAGGTAATTCATATGTACCCTAATGCTTACTACGGAATCAGAACGTTCCACCGCCATCCACGCATGCAAGAACAGTAACAGTGGTTCTATTATCAAATGTCGGGAAAGGGAAAGTATCCCAACGCTGCAACAATGAACGTCGAGCCGAACGGGGCTGTGCCCAGTCTCTCGGAATGCTATGCAAGTTACATGAAACACTGTATTAGCGTCCGAACACGCGGAATGAAGGCGACACGTTCTGCATCGGGGTATTATTGAGATTATATTTCGGGTATCTCACTCATACATATGGTTAACAAGAAGGAAATCAATATGACGAGATCCACTAGCCTAATACTGAACTGTTACTCCGCTGCTTTACATATACGCGACTTATACATGAACACTTACCCTATGCTCAGCGCTATTCCAATAATCCGACTCAGGCTCTTATACCTAATAACTTTCCACAGCGCAATATTATACCGCCTGCCCTACCCGCTTAATTAACCGCCGCTAATACAGCGGAGAATACACACCCAATCTTTCTCCTCGCTGAAACTGTGGATACTCCCCGAGAAGTTTCCCTATCTACAGCATATTTACCCTCGGGCTATACACAACTTCCTATTGGTTCAATAGGTTCGCGCTATAATATGTCCAGGCACCTTAATAAACACGCTCCCCACATGAATTGTACGGTAATTGAGTTGTCACAGACGTTCCCTACTATTGCTTCATATACATCCATGTTGGCCTATAGTCCTCGGTACTTAAAACTATATCCTACACTGAAGTATGTAGTTGAGTTTGTGTGCGATTATGTCCCTCCTATACGATTCTCACGTATCCTACAATGTAGGTACGGCAATTGATTGGTGGTGACCAAATCCTCTCGTACCCACAGCAGTACTTACACACTGTTAAGTACGGCATTTGATTTTGTGTGTGACCAAATCCTCAGGTACCCACAGTACGTACTACACACTGTTAAGTACGGCAACTGAATTAGGTGTGGCTAAATCTCCGCACCCACTGCAACGCAATACACACTACAGTACGGCAGCCGAGTTTGGGTATGGCCAAGTCTCTCTCGCACCTTATAGTACGTCTCTCTTGCAGTGTAGGTATGGCTATTCTTGTGCACCAGAGAGCTATTGGCAATATCGCCATGCGATATCCATATGCCAATATACCAATGCGCTCTCACCACACTATTGTATGGAGGCAGATCCTATTGTTTTACTGTAGGCGGGATGACGGTCAGTGAGGTCCCTGCACGGAAATCACGGTGATCTTAACCTTCGCTCCCTCTCAGGCACGGTGGGTGACATGCAGCGAAACCGCTAGTGGGATAGACTGTACCGCAACAACGGCTATTCAATTAACTCCGTTGACTTCACACACGGACTGTCGTTTGTCCCTGGTCAATTCGTTGGCGCTATACGTAAAGACCCTCTTATAAGACAACTCTTCTGTAGCTCTCTACTGCACAGAACAATAGCCCCCAACCGACCTGTAATAATATACAGACCTTAAACAACCTTTGATCATAGGAGCGAAACGCCATAGACGACAACTCCGCAAGAGAAACAACACAGTTCCCTTGGCAGCCGTTCCGCCACAGCGAATCTAAGCAGGACCAAGCCAACCATATCGGCAACGTGGGTGTCACCCAATTCCCAAACAGAATGAACGTGTGTATCAACTGTTAAAGACACACTCAATTCTTACGTATAAACTTAAGTAACGCATTACCAAATAGATACACTGGAATATCATGAAATAATAACATGGACACCTACTAATAACAGTAATCTTAATTCATTAGGAGAGATTTTAGTCTCAAAATACTGGCTACCTCCTAGTATCAAACATGCCTTAACGAACTGTACGTTCCATTATAAGTAGGTCATTGACAAAATATCAGATCATCGACGAATACTTCAATGATCAACTGGTTATACCGATAATGGTTACGATAGTTCCATTATGATATTTCGATCAATATCCCTGCCCTACGAGGATAGACTAACATAATACGACAACTGTTATATCATCGTTTTTTATAACATGCAATTAATTATTTCCTATACGGCGTGCCATTCAACCACTATGGAATGTCTCCCGCAGAGTGTTGGCCGGGCAATTAACATTGGGAAGCGGGGTGGACTTGTGCCGATGCCCTACTATAGCCAACACGATGGAACTCCTAGGGTTTCCTAACGTAGGTGTAACGCAAGCAACCCGGAAGTACTCGGAGCTCTGGCGAACAGTTGGCGAATACACACATCTACAGCAGCCAGTAAAAAACGATTAGGGAAAATCGCTATTTCCCTACAAATATATTGAAGCTGTGCCATTTGGTGGGGTTATTTTCTCTCTTGTTAAGTGATGAAACGACCCTATGGGTGTCAAGCCTGGGGTGAGGGGGACTGACCCAATGTATGTTGCAAAAACATTGGACCCTGCGCTTGAATGAATTGTGAAATTTTGCAAATTATATTTTCTGAAATTTTGCAATTAATATCTTCGGGTCATTGAAACCTATTACTCATGAAAATACTGTGTGAGAAAGCTTGGAGATTTATTGAGTCGCTTAAAGGACCTTAACACTTCTTCTGGACGATCTGGATTCACCGCTGTAGTTTTCTCCTGAGAGACAGGCAATTATTTTAATTGGAGAGCCCCACCTGTTGGACTAGAACCTATTCGTTATGGTTTGGAGTGCTAACAAATTGGGCCTTCCTCCTCAGGTTCCCGCTATTCAGATTTGAACAGTTTCACTTTCAACAGAATACAAGTGAAAAGGCAAAGTTTTTAGTGCAAGGCAGGTGGGCACATGGAGGCCCCCAATTGAGCCATGGTATTAAGCATATATATGTTGAGGAGGTTGTGGAGCATGTATGGTGAGGTGGTACAGTGGGAGTATGGGGGGTTGGAACAGGAGACAGTGGGGGGGGGGGGGATAAGAGGCATGAACAGGTTTGGGGGTAGGTGGATTTTTTTCTTTAGGTGTGGACATTATATAGTAGGTGCCAGTAATCCAACTGCTGCTAATTGCAGGTCAAATATAACTATGCCGTCATTTAAATGCCCGATGAAGTGTACCCTTGGTTCCTAATGAATACAATTAGTATTGTTCTGTCTACCGTGAAGGTCTATTGTTCACAGTTTTACAGTAGGCTATTTATAGTTGTGGTTTGATCACGGTGCAATCATTGGCAAACAATTTGGATCAACATTGTCAGGTAGTAGCACGTACTGTGGAGGCAAGCATATGTAGTTGATTGTCCTCCATGAAATTGTAGAGTACTTCCTGACTGCAAGGATTGAAGGAGGTACTATGGAATAACCAGATTGAGGGGTCTAATTTGTAAGTTGCTTATTCAGTTCAGAATATGGGTTTACTAGCTTAATACAAATAAGCATCCACTGACTGTCAAATTTATGTTTCTAATGCACTCCTTGCATCACACATGGCCAAATAACAATAAGTCCCGTTGTTGTTAGCCGGTAGAATCACAGAGCATCACCTAAATGTTGTGTGGTGTCCAATTTCATAAGTGTTCTATTGTCCCCTTCCTTTAGTGATATCGTATGCTGGGCAGGGAATACCCTGGACACAGCCTATCCTGCATCTATTTTTTGAATAAAAAAAGACAAGTTTATATGCATGTCAAAAACTGTCACGTTTTTAATTTTTTAGAATGGTGACTTAACTGTTTTGCCCTAATTGGTTGTTAGTGATGTAAAACTATTGGTCTGGAAACAAGCCTACTATAGCCCCCCCCCGCTTTCCATATCGCCCGCCCCCCCCCTTTTCTCGTATGCCTTTGGAGTTGACAGATGTTGACATCAGGGGGTTGGGAAATCTTCAATTATGATCGCCTCAGCTCGTCGTTGTGTTGGGAACCTTTTAAATTTATTGTGCTGCTTAGATCTGTGGAATATTCTCCAAACACTCCTTGTCTGATTATCACAGAAGCAGACATGTGTGTATATTTATGCCGGCAACTTTGAGATAATGCGCAGGCATCCTGTGTGCATGTGGGCATACTGGTTGTCGAGGCTCCCATTAATTACATTTAAAGCGCAGGGCTACAGTCGTAGCTGATTCGCCATTTGTTAAATTGACTCCACTGCCTGTGTGAGCTAGAGTGCTTATTTCTGTACATTTACGTGTGATAGGCTGTGCCATGGAGGCATTTCTGTAGTACAGTGAGATTGTTCTGGGAAGTCAGTCCATTAATGTACTTGTGTTTGGAGAGCTAGCGGAAGATTTATTTATGAAGTGTTTCCTCATTTGAATTAATTCCAGCAACACTATTAGTGTATGAATTGTGCTTCTAACACATACAGCTAGTAGGTGATCTTGTCTTGTCTGGTACTAGCACCAGACCCACTAGTGTTATCACTTGTATCGGGATCAGGATTTTCCATTTCCAACTACCTGTACAGTCTTGTAATTTTGGGCGCAGTGAATAAATTATGCAGTTTTTGTTTTGGCGGTGCTCTGTGAAAATCATAATATTGCAATTTGAGAAGATTGTAAATTTTCTGTCATTTTGAGAAAGTTATTGGAGAATACTAACTGTCGTGCAGGAACCCATACAGTAGTTCAAGTGGTTTCACTCCCAGAGAGAATACATTTTCCTGGTGAAGATTTTTCTGCAGTTATGTCAGAAGGTGGATGGTGCATTACCCAAGGCCAATCCTGTACATGATTCCTTTGGCAACGTTTTCCTATGTATTGGTGAATTAATTTGGAAAAGATGAGTTTTCAAATCAAGGCTTCTCTTCATTAGGGCCTTTTCACACATGTAGCTTGGTGGCTTCCTTTTGTTTTTTCGCCTCTTGTTTGATGTTTCTAGGTTCTTTAGGACTTTTGTGCTATGTAAATATTACACATTATTATAATTATTAAATTGTTCTCCATGATAAGTATCCTTTAGAATACTTTGTTTTAAGATGAGGTCAGGTCATTTTAGGTGAGCAAGTTGGCTTTAAAACCTTAACATGCCTGGCCTGATCATGCTGGTTTCGTTTGTTTATATGCCGTGCCTTCCCTGAGGAATGAAACTTCAATAATAGGGCGGCTCTCTGTTACAGTCCCCTGTAGTGAATGGTATCCAGGGACAGAGTTTGAGTTGCGAAATTGGGGGGGGGGGGGTGTGGTCTGGTAAACAAATTGTGCACCAACTGTGCCTAGGAAAACGGAGCCCCCACAACCCTGCCTCTGCTGGTATCTGATGCCATTTGAGTACATTAGCTTTCTTATGTAGTTTGCAGTGTGATTTTTTGAATTATACAACCTACCATAACTCAAAACACCCCCCCCCCTTTCAATACTTATTGACAATAAAATAGTGAAACATGGGTTTCTATTGTTTTCTTCCCAAAAAGTTATAATAAAAATAGGTTAGGAATGATTGTGATACAGACTATGGAATAATCTTGTCTACAGTATATACCCCTCCCTATATTGCCTAACATGTAAGCGTGTACTTCTGCAACTGTGGAAAGGCTTCTGGAAGAGCTTAGATTTGGGAAATATTTGCAAAATATTTTCCTTGTGGAAAATCTTCTCTCCTGATCTTGGCTTGTGAACACAAATGTTGAATACTATTTTTTTGGTAGAATACTGTATCTCCACACTAGCTGGCCAAGTAGCTTCCCATAGGTAATACATAGTCCTTATTGTTTGGGGGAGTTATACATTCAGTGGAGGTGAGCAAAGGTCGAAGTATGAATGAAAATCGTCTTCATCACACCAATGTCAATCGATCAATGTTCACTCTTATCTAATGATAAGTCTATTATGGCATCATAACCCAAATAAACCCTCCAGCAAGAGAATTGAAAAAAATGAAGTCTTCCCATTGCTGTTGAACGGAACAATGCTTGTTTTGATCTGCTGAGGTTCCTGAGAACATATACGGCAAAAAAAATTGTGTACAGCTCTTACTCCCCTATTTTTATATGTGTATGTTTGCATCAACACTTGAGAGTTCAAGCATCAGGATATTCTGTTCTATTTGTATTAGTGTGATATTATATATTAGCGTATTCCGTCAGATAGAGAAGTTCATTCCCTAATTGAAAGCGTACTGCGTTTTTATATTTTGTCATAATTTGCGGCCTGTCACAATTTCTCCCTTACTGAGTGTTTTCATTTATTTAAAAGAAACAATGATTTCATGGCTGTAATTTTCAGTAAGTTTTCAACGTTTATGTTTCCTCTAATTCGTTCCCCTATTTATCGATGCTGTGTATGTACATCATTGTTGTGACCCATGTATACAAATCCTTATTACTGTGCATAGGGCATGTAAGTAATATGTATACATGTGCCATTAGTCCTGTCCACAGCAGCAGTAGGCCTACATAATATATAATGAAGGGATGACTTGTACAATATTAGAACTTGAGGTAATCCATATCACAAAGCATTTGCATAAATGTAGGACGATAAAACGATACGCTGTCTACCTACCTACTTCCATGGGGTGAGGGACACACGACATGCGCTCATCTAGTAGCAGTCATGGAAAATGAAAACATCAATAATTATGACAAGTATATACATAGGCTAGCAAAAAGCCAGACACCAGCATCATTTCGGCACCTTGGCTCTCCTATAAGAGCCAATATTTACGAAAGGAGAAAGAAAACCCACTTAGAAAATTTACCTTGGAAAAATGCCAACACAGCCACCATTTCAAACCTTGGCTCTCCTTAAAAGCCAATATTGCCCAAAGGAGAAAGACAACCAACTTAGAAACTCTTACCTTGGAAAAATGCCAGACCCCGCACACTATTCGAAACCTGGGCTCTCCTAAGAGCATATTCTAAAAGGAGAAAGAAAACCCCTAGAAAACTTCCTTGTGAAAATGCCAGACACAGCACAATTTCAAAACCTTGGCTCTCCTATAAGAGCCTATATTTCCCAAAGGAGAAAGAAACCCCACTAGAAAAAAACTGTTACCTTGGAAAAATGCCAGACACAGCACACCTTTTGAAACCTGGGCTCTCATTATAAGAGCCAATATTTCCCAAAGGAGAAAGAAAACCCACTTCTTAGAAACTCTTACAAAGGGAGGAAAGGCCATGTGCAGTGGTGTCCCCCCCTTGTTGACCTGGTACTGCACATTTTTGTCAGCTGTGAATCCTCCTTTGGGTCAAGGGATAAGGCAAGCCTCTTTGATGGTAGGACGATTGGGGTGGGGGTGGTTAGTACACGCAGACAGCAACTTGCCAATTGCCTACCATGTTTGTCCCTACTCCAGTCCCTTGTGGCTGAGGACTAGGCAAGAGGCAACAGGTCTATTTTTAATTTTAAAAAGCGTTGGTAATGAACCTGCACCCGGGATTTCAATCCTTACTTGATCTCCTGACTGGAAGGGCGATGCCCTACCAACTATGCCACCAATCGGTGAGTGAGGTGGGGTGACTAACGGGTGACTTGGTGCGGTGCTGGTTCACTTGGTGACACAATCGTTAATAGGTTCAACTTTGGAGGAAGCTGTCTACTGGTGGATCTCAATTCTGAAATTATTTACTTCTCCAGATTTATTAATAGTCAAATAGCGGTAACAGGGGCCAAGGTAGTGTTAACCACTGGATGGGGCAGGGGTAATGGTGGTGATCAGAGGTGGGGGGGGGGGGGGCAAGCAGAGGGGGGGGATCAGAGGTGGGGGAGGCAATGGGTCACCCCACAGCAACAGTGCTAAAAATTATTTGCAGTGCTAGTGCAGAACATGCCAGCTATGTATTCTTGATCCGAGAGGAAAAATTTAGGATAGCTTTCTGAGACCTCTTGCCCACCAGTCAGAGCCGTAAATCTAAAACTTTATTAATCAACAGCTTTAATTGCGGGGGTTGTAGTAACGGGCAAACCCATGCAGCAACCTGCCACCACTACCTGATATATATATATTATATATACTGCAGAACATGGTTTCCCAACCCTGCGGTTTTGACAGCAATTCTTGTGGGGTCTGCAGGCTTGTTTCAATATTTTAAAAATCTACTGTGTACCCAAAATTTACCCGAATTGAACGTTACTGTCAGCAAATCCTCCAAATTCACCACAAAACTCTAATTTAAGTTTTTTATTAGTGCCGGATCTAAGTTTCTCTGAGTGAATCTGGCGTATTTTAGGTCAATTACGCTGGCCACCCGCTTCTGTTTAATTCACTATATATGTTTTCACATACAACTACAGTACTGTAGCTACAGTAAGTGTTGCTGCACATCTTCATTATTCCGGAGACATAATTGGGGCTCGCACTTGGATGGCGCTTACAGAAATTGGGTCTCCGCCTTTAAAATTTTGGGGACCACTGTGCGTAGAACATGAACCTATCCTGCTTTAACCCCCTAAAAGTCCCTGAAGTTATATGTGCGGCACCACCTCACGTGCATCAGCGGCCCTGAGAGCAGGGCTCTAGCAGTTGCCCGATTAGGCTATGCCACACTATATGGGAGGCAAAGGCAAAGTCTCTCCACCCCAGCCATTATGTACATGAGTGTGGTGCCTCTGGCTAAACCAGATGAATCTAGGAAGGACAAATTATACGTTCATTTCTATGCAGTGGTACCAGTGGTTGTACCCACAGGAAGAGGGGGGGGGGATGGGGGTCAGAACCTCCCCACCCCCCATGACCAAAGTGATTAATGAACATTCAACACAAAACTGATTTTTTTTTGCAGTTCAGTAGATAGAGGTTTTGCAGCTGGGATACAGAAATTATGAAGCAGCATGTGGCTAGGAACCACAAATTTTACTTAGTGGGCCAATTAGGGAGGGGTGAGGCATTGTGATGGGACACTTCCTGGGTCTGACCTCAAACCCCCAAGACCAAATCTCTCAGTACATGCTGCAGTGTTACCGTAGGTTTACAACCATCAGCAATAGAGATGGGGGAGGGGGGCAGATTAAACTAATAATTTCAGCTGCACTCTCATCTTTTATTGTTTGTAGGTCTGATCAATCACACACCACTGCAACATACAGTATCATGCACAAGCATGTTCCAGTGTACATACTTAGTGGATGATACAGCTGAACATGTCAAGAATGTGTCCCACAGTCTCTTTCGTCTCAGCTCTGGCTGTGTACATACAGACTAATTTATCCCTGGTAGACAATCAGCAGCCTGGTGCATGTTCAGTAGGATAATGAGCCAAGCCTAAACAGCACAAATGCAATAAATTAGAGAAAGTGCTTCCAGGGTATTAATTTCCAGACAGAGAAAAAGTGGATTGAGGGGCTGTGGGATCTTATGGGAATATGTTGTCTGTCGTTATAAAGCCTTGAAGAAGTGAAAGGGGGCCTGCAGTGGGGGTGGCTTATCAGGCACACTAAAGTAACACGCATGCATTAATGGGGAGAGGCCTTAGTACTGTCACTGTTCATGCCCCATTACACAATGGTACGGAAAGTTAATCGGAACATTGTCATAGATGTCAGTTTCAGACTGTACTGTACACTACTAGTGGACCCCTCAAGTTAGCCTGGGCTTGTTTCAATTGATACGTCTATCAACGGTTAATGATTTTTGAAAAGGTAAACAAGACGAGCAGGCCAAGTTCACGCCCCATCTGATCATATTGAATTTTGGTCTAGACTTCCACATGGTTCTTGAATTGCGGACTTATTTGCCTTTATCGTTTTACAGTTCAAAGCAGAGTAAGTTTCTTTGTAAAGCCTGATGCAGAGTATCGAACCCTTTCTCCTGTCCCGGTTCTTCATTTGGAATATGAAGCTAACATTATTTATGTTCACATGACCCTCATGGAGATTTCGGATGGCTTGGAATACTGGATCATTGCACACATTTGTTCAGGTTTTTCAAACATTTTAGAAGAACCTATGAACAGTTCCTGCCCTGCCAGTGCAAGTCTACAGATAATGCAATCTTTTTGGAAACATAAAGATACTAATGTATCTGAAAGTCTCACCAGTAGTGATTTTTATGTGTACGTGGAGCTAAATAAATTTGAAAGACGGTATGTATGTAACACATGTAATCGTTTGGTTTGTGAAACATCCCTAACTTAGCTATCAAGTAATCAACGTCAGAGCTCCCATTTCATAATACTTTTTCACTTATGGATTGTAGGAGGGTGAAATAGGCCGATTGTCCATATTTTATATTTAGACATATAATTTGAGTTTTTGGGTGAGGTTCCTAAACATACAACTGGATGCTTACTCTTCGAGTTATGACATATCCTGGTGTTTGTTTGACCCATGTTGCTTTGTATGCTGTCCCATTCGCCTCTGTGTCGTTCACAAGCGATGTTTTTGGCTGTGTTCTCTATTCTATAATCACCCCTTAAAAATGCTGATCATGAAAATAACCCCCTCATGTTTTCACACCCTACTTCACATTGTTACCCCTCCCCTTACGCACGGTCGTGATGTTTAACATGGACAATTCCATATTCGTGTTCTGTGTACCCTTGCTTGATTCATTAGATGAAAATGGCAGTGAGGTGGAGGGGATGGTCATAGGGGCGGGGGAACTCATGTATAGATTTGCCTTTTTAGCCTGTGAACGTCGGATAATCTTTTTCTCATTCCTTGACTAAACATAGTCAGATGAATTTTTGTAGTCATGTCAGTGTTTTGTGTGTATCTGTGTTTTCTGTATGTTTGTGTGTGATACCTTGTCTTCTATAAAAAAAAAAAACTCTTCTTGGTCGTGTGTCGCCCATGATGAGTAGATATTCCCTATTGTTTTAGGTTTAGTCAGAGGTCATTTGAGGTCATCAAGTCTAGTCGAGTCTTGGGAAGTGCCAACACTCTTGGTCTGATCAGCTGAAGTTTGGTCTGCTTCCTTATAGGTAGGAGGGCCCGGGAGAACCGCGATCGCGAAATACATGTATGCGCGGAATTCGGCGTCAGCACGATGCACAGAACAATTGCGGATTGCGCAGAAATTGTTCTTGTCTATCTGGAAATCGAGTTGCAGTCTCCCGTTTTCCTTTCCATCTCATTCCTTTTGTTGAAACTGTGATCGTTTTATTTGATATTAATTTGGGATACACTTCAACAAAGCATTCGATAGATATTCAGTATTTAATTGTGGCTTGCCTCTCACGGAAATCAATTTGTAGTCTCCCGTCTTCCTTTCAATCTCAATTCCCTTCGTTAAAACAGTGATCGTTTATTTCTTGTAAGTTTGGATACACTTACCCAGTCCTTTGGATAGTATATTCACAGTATTCACTGTGCGAACTCCGATCCTGGTCTTCAACAGAAAGAAAACTCCCCCGGGTTACTTTTCCGCGAATTGCCACAGCGGCAGACATCGCACCGTGCCCCTGTGCAGTGGGGTGGTGACTTCTGCTGTCCAATGAACCAATAAAGTATGGCGCGCCCTATGTCTTAACTGTGGGGAAGTTTTAGAGTCCCGTGATGTAATTCATTAACTCACCTACTACAGCGGACACTCACACTGTTAGTCGATGGGGTTAAGTGCCTTGCCCTTGATTTATGTTCCTATTCTGACCATAAGCTGCGAGAAGAGCGATGTTTAGCCGAAGTATTTAAGTGTGTGCATAGTTGATGGCAAGTTCGAGGTTTTATGTTGCGATGTGATGTCACAATTGTAGTGCGTATAGTAACCATCACGTATCAGCGTTGATCATCTCTCCGTCACACCCGTACGTCTATGGGGTTTCGCATTGGCCCAGTGGTTAAGAACCGAACACTCGGCGGTAGCGGTCGACGATTCACTAAAATGTTGCTGTGGCCTGTGACTCGCGTAGACCTACGCTACTCAATGCCATGATTAATGGTTTTGATTCACCAATTTCATCACTGGTACAACTATGATGAATTATTAGTTTTCGCAATGATTTTAGCACATTTCCAATCAAATTGTCGACTGGGTTACTGATGATAAGTAGTAGTTTTTCGCAATGATTTTAGCACATTCACAATCAAATTTCAGGCCGTGGCTTGCTTCGGGATCCATGCCAAATCGAGGCCATGGTTATGTGGTAGCAGATGCCATTCGTAGTTTTAGTTTGTCCTCTGTCGTAATTGCAGTTTGTAGCGCCATATAACATAGTTTATGTTACAGCTGAAGGAATGATCGTTTTATTTATCGGGAGGGCCGGTTTCGGAGAAGGGGGGGGATGACCAGCGCTTGTGGAAATTGGAAGACATTTTTGTTCAACCTGTGATATTTTGAATGTGTGTTACGTACATAGTGACCCAATTTTGAGCGGAAAAGTTGAAATTTCTGCTGCCCCGTGTTAGGTATCGTTATCTGGTCCTGATCGGAACAAGATGAGCAATTTACCAATTCCGATTACCGCTTCCGATTATGGCCATAAATCGGGCCGATTCCGATACCGATAATCGTTTGAACACTAGTTCTATGTAGTTGAGGGAGGAGTTTGATATGACTTTGTAGTGGAATTCAAGGTTAGTTGTTAGTGCACGAATCAGTAAGCCCCACTTTCGGCGGAACAGGTAAACCTGTGCGGATTGCTTGGAAAACGGCGATCTTGCGATGCTCGGAAACGCGGAATTTGCCAAATTGGCGCGCGGAATTTACCATTCCAAAACGGCATATCTCCTGGGCCCGACTTATAGGGAGTACAGGAATCGCTTTTGGTGTGGATAGTGGTTCAGTTTGTTCTCAACTGTAGTATATGCTGTTTGTGGCATGTCCTAATGTGGAACACGACAATGGTTGGTCAAAATGCTGCTAGATGTTTCACACGCAAACTTTATAGGGTGATCATTGAATTGTGACGATGACACACTTGACTGAGTTAACCTATGTTTGGTGTGTGTAACATTTGGCCACGATGGTTTTTACTGATTGTTTTCTGATCCCGGGACTGTTTGTTTTGGGAATGACAAGTGAACCTTGTCAAGGGGTGCTGTCATAGCAGCACAGCTATTAAAGCCATAGTGGAAATTATTCACCTGTGTACAGTATGTAGGAAGGGACTCATCAACCTGAGCACTTTAAGAGAGCATGAGGGATCAGTCTATTTTGTGAAATTGGTGAAGAGGATTTCACATTTAGGACCGTAAACAATTGTTTACCTCTTGTGACACACCAAAGAAACTTGTGAATTTTAGTGGAAATTGGGCTTTAAAACGGTTTCCTTATAGCTAAAAAACCACTAAACTGAATGCTTTGGAAAGTACAATTGCGCCATCCACTCGCACTAAAATGAACGACTTGCTACAAATAATATCTTGATATTGTAAGATTTTTTGGGAAGATATTTATTATATACATTCGAACCCCTCAGTAGAAAGGGAACTACAATATTCCTATTCGGCTATTGGTATTCTATTCGCCTGTTGCCCTTGCTTGGCACATGCTCACACGTGTTACCTCATAAGGCACAGTGAAAACTATTCTAGACTGAAACTAATATATAAGTTGAGATATTATATCGATGAATAAGAGCTAGTTCATAGAAAGCGCCAAGTGCGCCACAGCTGAAAAAAAATGGCGGATGGTTGATAGTGGAACAGAACCCTTCCTCGCACCCTGACCGGGCCTTCTAAAGGTTTCATCCTGATCTGGCATTTAAAATGTATCTTAAGAAAGATGTTGCAATTTTATCTTCTCTAGATTTCTTTCTTCCCCTTGTTGGAATAGGTCCACGATACCACTACTCAGCCTCCAGCGTATCAGACTGACTACCCGCCACCCCTCCCTCAGGACTATACCCCCACCCTCCCAGGACTTCGCCCCACCCACGGAGGACAGCAGGACTACTATACCCCGACAGAATCGACACCGCAGCACCAGCCTTCTTCAGAGGTAACTCTCAGTGAAACCATCTCTGGCAATGTAATCAATTCTAAATACCTCCCTCTCCTGGAATCGCCCCTCCAACTTTTTTCCCGGGTGTGGAAGCATCTGCTAATATTTCCATTGGTGTTGGAAGTAGTAAGGCTGTGAAGGGCAACATTATCAGAAACAAAGCAAACTGGATAATGTTAACAGTTTCCTGAATTAGCTTGGTTCGGCAGCACAAAGTCAGCAACAACATTCATTGCAAACATTGATAAATAGGATATAATAATATATAATAATAGGAATAGTGATGTAGGAATACGATATTACTGTTGTTAGCTCAACGCTACAATAATGAATACTCTGTGAAGCCTATGGATCTCACAATGATAATAAGGATGTAGCTCCTGATAGGCTTCTATGCCTAATGTATTGTAGGCTGGAGTGCCAGCGAAGATAGCTACCCACAGGCCAGATACTCTGTCGAGCTCTCTGCAATCTAGACAAATCAGCCCCGCGGGCTGGATTTGGCCCAAAGGCCGTAGTCCCCATATCTGCCTAGTAGGATTTCACAAATGAATGTATGCACGCATGCCGGTCATATGGATGGCACACCTGTAGTTCTACCTGCAAGGGGCAGACAGAACAGAATAGATGCATAGATGGCCAGTTTATTGGCATTGTTCACTAGGTAGAGACATTGTATATGTGTTCATATTGATATGTTCCCGTGCAATCACTGACTGACCTTCTCAATTCTTCTCAATGATTAGCAGCTAACCACAAGCTTGCTAAACAAGCTTGCTGACACTTTTCTCATAAGTTTACTGTTTGTTCATTTTCAGTGTTCGGAACTGATTCTAGCATCATCGCATCTGAACCTTATTTCCTGAATTCACGCCCCTCCTACCAGAACCAGGTTGGAATGTTATTAGTTTACTCACTAAGAACTTGCAGCAGTGAGTGTCCAGGTGAAGAAATTGTGAACCACTTAGATGAAGGATGTTTATTTTGCTCTACAGGACTACCAGCTCCCGCAGAACCAGAAGAAGAGGAAGAAGAAGTGAATTCAACGTACAGCCTGGATGAGATCATGGAGATCTTGATGGAGAACTTCCATAGCCTGTACAATGTTACTATGGTAACAGTGCTTCCTCCTGCTTGACAGGTGAGCGGATCTTGGGTGGGTGGCTGGTATCAATGCTCTCGCCTGAAGTGCAATGGTCCTGTAATAGTCGTGTAGAAGATTTTCTTCGAACTTGCGCATGTGTGGGGAGTGCATTAACCAAAAACCCACATTCCAAGCATGTGGCGTTGTCAAGTTATTCAAGTTGTCAGGAGGTTGCTGTTTACATTCACCCATGATGGAATAGGATGCCCAGCTAGGGATCTGGCACATTTTGGCACAGTGAGAGAGTAGAGTCTTCAGCTATCAGTTATGGTTGTATCAGGATAGTACCATATGGTATTAGAGAAAGATGTGAAAAAATTCAGAGCAAAAGTAGAAAGTTACATTAGGCTAGGACTGTAGTAGTTATGTACCTCCACATGAGTGGGCAACCTATCGAATTTGGCCCAATTCAAATGGCACCATGTCTC
Source organism: Sclerodactyla briareus (assembly GCA_026419785.1). Lineage (NCBI taxonomy): Eukaryota > Metazoa > Echinodermata > Holothuroidea > Dendrochirotida > Sclerodactylidae > Sclerodactyla > Sclerodactyla briareus. Next base: position 207,493 of record JAODTK010002887.1, on the reverse strand, counting down.
AGCCTTCCATACCACAACACAAGTATCTGAAAAATATTGTCTTACCATTCTTGTAATGAAACAGAAAGAGGATAAAAATCGGAAAGCTTCTTAACAAGTACTTGACAATTATTAGATAGAAATTTGGCCTCAGTCAGAGCACGATGCCTCCTAATAGCCTGTTAGTGACTGCGGCTCCTATGGGTAGTGAATACAGTACTAATGACTTCTGTGGAGGTATCGACTCATTGCAAATAATAGGTTCAATGAGATACATTGAGCTAGTATCGACCGTATGAAAAAATATCAAACACTCCCAAAGAACTAATATATTGTTTTTTCATGTATCAACGTCACATGGTTTCATTAGAGAAACGACCACTCTCTTTCCACCCCTATGATAGCACTGGTAACGTTGTCATGCCATGTGATTGTATTGACAGAGTGTAGGTACCCTGATCTGTGTTATAGCAGCTCCTGCGTTTCCGTCGTATCCAAATCACGTCTACGACTGGAAATGCTGACAGCGCATCACTGCAGAAGAAAGGTATTCCTGATGGTGATGTGCCAGGTTGAATCTTTGAGATAATTCTCTGGTAGAGTACAATTATTCTGTATTATTTTGTGAACTTACTTGATGACTTCAGAAATAGATGGGGATGACACTGCAGATTCCTTGGCGGAGAAGGGAAGAGTGAGCAATTTCTGTGGTAGGGCTCAATGTGTGGATGCTACCTGGAGCACCGGGCAATGAGAAACATTGTGCCTGAAGTTCACTATGTGTTTAAGGAAGGAGGACTGTTGATACCCTGTAATCAAGTGTGGGAGATTTGGTGGATTTTATCGGGAATAATTCATGACCAGTTATTCAATTTACCTTCTCACAGCTTCCCGACGAGATAAGGCTGCCTGGAGGAGCCCCCCTTCCTTGGTATCCCGTGGATGACACTCGTTTGGGCTGAGGCTGCCATTACCGGGTTCTTTGCTCTCCTATTCTGCGGATGTGTAAGTAGCATGATCATCATCAATTTGCGTATCTAGCACTCTAACTGCAAATTTTCTCTTTTAAGACTCAGATCCAATGATAATACATACCACTAGATAACTTTTTCATTCTCTTTCATTCATAATGTTACCGAACTGTCATTTTCCAGTAAAGATTTAGGACACTGTGTGGAAGAACAACAAATCAAATTGAACCCACTCAATTTGCACATTCAGAATTTAGACAATTTTTCAGACATTATTACAGTACAAGCCGACACTTAATTCCTACTACAAAATTGTGATTTGACCAATGAAACATCAATGGAAACAGTCACAAAAACTGAAAGTAAATTTGCCCGAGTCGTCAGAGTTAGGATACCAGCTTTGGCTAGAATCAAAGTGTTGCTAGTATAGGACAGGTGCATGACTTGGAGAGGTTGACGATACAAACGATTTGACTAAATTGACTCTATTCCATGAGTTTAGTGAATCTACCCCACAGCCTTGAACTGTCACTCACCTCCTTATCGCAGAACCATTAAAAAGAGCGCCTCGACCATCTAACGTCACTGATCTGTGATGTTTAGAATACTTACAAAATGTATTCATATTTTTTCTTAGGGTACCCACTGAACCCAACAAAGCCACAGTTGCCAGAGTGTGTTGTCCAGCGCCTGTTCACAGCCTTGGTATGATCTGATATACGTCTACAATTTCCCTTACAAATTGTACTAATTGCCTACTAGTTGGGTCCTCAGTATGAGAGACTGAACAGAAGAAAAAATGTACTAGTTGCCTACTACTAGGTGAACAGATAGCCTCATTTAACGTCACTACTTTGATTAATTTTTAGAACACTTTCATATCCATATTCCTCCAGGTACTAACTGGACCCAACAAATCCACATGTTGTCTATGTGTGTTTTCCGTGTCCTGTCCCAGCCTTGTATGATCATTATTGGTCATACATGTGCCCACTCAATACAACATTGTACTAATTGCCTACTAGCTGGGTCCTCAGTATGATGGACTGGACGAAAAAAGGGGGTAGCAACCATGATTTCCGTCTGTTGTGTTAGTTACTCCACCTTCACATTGACGTGCTGCCAAAAAGGCACTGGCCTATTCCTCTAGCCAAGGGATTCATACTGGCAGTAGGGGCATCATTTGGTTTACTCCTCTGTTGGAATTCCATAGGTTTGGTCTTCTGCATGCATGGGAAATCTGAATAGGTAATCTCTGAATCATGATCATTCAGTTAATCCTCTCTGTTGCTTTTCTTGGAACAAATGATGATTTGGTTGTTAATCTTGATTCTGTGCATTTTGTTCTCTTTCTTTGTAGATTTGCAGTGCTAGAAGCAACAGAGGTGAGTTATGATATCTAATAATACCCTCTATGATCGGCATTGCTCCCAGTCATTTTGGTATTTCCCTCGTTGAATGCTCTCCATTTTTGAATTTGTAAATGGGAAGTAACACCCTCTGTGATTGATCGATTAGATATTGCTTATAGACATGTCCAGGTTTTGAGCATGTCAATGGATGAGTTTTATGTGACGCTGTGCTGTTCTGAATCGTGGCGTACCCTCCCCCCCCCCCCCCCCCAAGACAATCTCTCAGTACGTGCCTGTTCTGAATAGTGGCACACAGGTACTTAGATGTGATTTTTCCACAACGTCATGAAGTGCATATTTCATCCTGGCTCTAATCCTGAATTGATCATGCCAGAACTCTGTCATTGTTTCACATTGCCTATATATGAGGAATTAGGAACTGAGGAAAGCAAGAGGGACGCAGATGATTTGCTGTTGGAAAACCTAAATCCCACCTCCTTACCTTGGTCCCATTCATTTGCTTTTCATTTGTGGAGTACATTATATTCCTTGAATCACGCCCCCACACTATTTTTCCAACAGTGGTTAGCACTATAGTTGAAATGTTACACAGTCAAGGACCGTTGTTAAGAGTTCCATTAAAGGACTACTCAGGTCATATATTATGAGCTATATAATACTAAGAGAACCTAATCCCGTCGTCATAAGACTTCCCTTACGAGTTGTAGTTGTGTTTGGTGCATGTGTATTGATGCATTCCGAAATTCATCCATCATGCAATAATGAAGATCTCTACTTGCAAACCCTTCAACATCCTATTCAATTCACACATCCTCTCTACTTGAAATCATATTTTTTTTTTTTTTTTATTATTTATGAGAGGGGATTGGGACAAAGTCTCTTGGTTCCTCTTCGCCTCAAGATAATGAGATGGAGAATCCGCTCCCTGACAGCGGCAGAGAAGAACACTGGATGGACTGAAAACCACCACGAGACACTGGAAGAACAGAATATGGAGTACCATCAGTTTTCATGCACGAATGAACGACTGGATTAGAAGACAGAGTTAGTGGTGAGCACTCCAACTACTTTCGTATGCGTAGACCAGGTTGTATGGGCAACCTCTCCAGTCAGGGGGGGGGGGGGGTGGGGGGGGGGGGGGGGGGGGGGGGAGGGGGGGGGGGAAAGGGGGGGGGCTGGGGGGGGGGGGGGAGGGGGGGGGGGGGGGGGGGGGGGGGGGGAGGGGGGGGGGGGGGGGGGGGGGGGGGGGGGGGGGGGGGGGGGGGGGGGGGGGGGGGGGGGGGGGGGGGGGGTGGAGGCTAGTTGCCCCTCCCTCAAGTGAACCAGGTTGATTCTGATGAAACATAGCCCCGCTCAACGAGCACTCAGCGGGCCCCATGTATAGACTTCGGGAAAATATTGTTAATTTTTTGTACAATGCAATCCTTGTGCTATTCCAGCCTGCTTCATACACTGTAGGAGTTGGGAGGCCAGAATGCTTGCGTCCACTGTTTGCGTCACTGCCACAAGTAAAGTCTTCCCGCGACTGCCTTTCAAGAAGTTACTTTCAAGTGTACAATCGAACATGCGCTTTTGCCAACTTGTGATTGCATGTTGGAACACACACTGGAAAAGAATTGTTTCAATTTAATTTTGAAGGTTCTGTCTGGGCGCTGATGGGAAATTAGTTGAGGCAAACTGGACCACCTTATAGCAAAATAGCTACAACGTTAGTGAGCTATCCACCCAATTCCCCACTGTGCACATTTTTGTCATACAAACTGGAAAAACTTGCGATTAAACAAATGAAAATGTTGCATTGAGACTCCACAAGGCTTGCAGCCAGTTGACGTGCAAGGCTATGGTCTGGGGTCATAGCCTTCCAAACTTGTGGTCACATATGGGACTGTGAGCTGTCATGAGGGTAGGCAAGCCCGCAGGTTAACACATTTTGTACAGGGTGAGGCAGGCATTTGTTGAGAAATAGGGAAATAGTGAAAAATTCCTGTTGCACAGATACCCCAGACAGGGAAGGACATAGGCCCCTTTTTGATTCCTTGCGAAGTCAAAGGAATTATGCAGTCACGTCGTGTTTTTTTTTTGTGGGTGTGGGTGGTGGCCGCTGTGTGTGTAGGTGGGTGTGTGACGCACCCAATCCCCTGGTAAACTCACGGATCACAACTTGATAGGTCTGGGTAGGTAAGGCTCATAATGGTATGTGTGTCCTCCATGATGAGTACATGAAGCTATTTTTATGTTGGCCCGGTCAGGTCATGACCCGTGTCATATGAGGTCACCAGAGGGTCAACCGTCTGAACAACCGGTACATAAACACGATAAGTCAGGAATGGGTGGTCTGATCAAGTTGAACATTAGGTGTATAGCTTTCTTATGGCGGGTACGTAACCCTTCTTTTGGTCAGGCGGGAGTGAATTTTGGTCGAAATGAAAATTTGAAAATTTCGTGAAAAATCGATATTTGAGCCAATTTTGTCTTGTACGTTAACACGATAATCGACCCCAGCGGATGGATGAAGCTCATACGTGGTATGTGCTCTCCCATGATGAGTTACAGAAACCCTATTGTTTTGGGGTCTTTAGGTCAGAGGGCATTCGAGGTCACCAGAGTTCAAAGTCTGAAAAACCATTGTAAACACGATAATCCAGAATGGTTGGTCTGATTCGGTAGAAATTGGTGTGTATGTTCCTTATGGGGAGTACCTGAGACCATATTTGTTTTGGTAAGGGCGGGGGTGAATGAGCTATACTTGGTTGTGTTTCCCCATGATGAGTACCATGAACCCTATTGTTTTTGGGTTCAGGGGAGGGAATCCCGGTTACCAGGAGTTCAAAGTATGAAAACCTGAAAATTTAGTGTGTAGCTTTATTACCAAGGGTTACAGGAACCCTATTGTTGGTTGGTAAAGATAGGAAATTTGTCAGTTATGTTGTTTACATTGCCTAAATGAGCTGGTACTATCTCCGTGGTATGGGCCTATGAGTGACAGAAACAGTCAAGGAATCACTAAGCCATTTTGGCCTTTATGGTTTACAGGGTGATATCATATTGCCCCTGAAATTGCTTCATAGTGTTCTGTTTTTCACTCTGAGTAGGCGGATCGTTTCATGTGAGTTACATCAATGCAGACTGAGCCACTGATTAATATTTACACGAGTATGGCCATAACAGTGACGTTTGTGGCCTTCATGTGGAAACAAACATTTTTTTATACAATCAACGAAACGAACACCACTGTATGACAATGCATATATTTTCCTCAGTACTGTGCTGTCAATACTTGTGGTTGCATTGAATAATTGTTTTGATAATGTGTTCAAATGTTCCTTTTTTTCAGGATTATGTACGAAGCGCTCACAGAAGAAAAAGAGAAAACGGGAATAAAATGGTTGCAGAATATGAGAAAGTCAAGACATAAAACAAAAGAAAGAAATGGTGGATTTCAGGCCCATAAGGTAAGAATTGCTCTCAGTACTTTCTTCATATATGAGATTATTTCATCAACTCCAGCTCTATAAATGTTATAATTGTTTTCTCCAATCAGGCAATAAACTGAAATTGAATTGATAGTGCTTTATTGCCCCTACATGGTCGGCATGTTCGAAGAAACCCCTTCAATGGCAGGAGAATTCAACTGGGATAATGTTAAAATAGTCCATTAATGGTCAGATTAGAGCGGCTCTCAACATGGTTTTGGTCTCCCAGTTGGTACAACTAGAGATGTCCTCAATCGGTAACAAATTGTATGGGAACAGATAGAAGGATCACTACAAAAGCCTTCCCTGGGCAGGAGCCTGAAGGCTGCGTGCTACTGTGAAATCTCTATTGTTTGGGGTTAGGTCAAGCGTCATTGAAAGCCATACTCGGTGCGTGTGCCGATCGGTTTCGTATTCTTAATTTATTCATCGTATTGTTCAACATTTGAATGGGTCCCCTCATGGCAAGATCCAGAATCTGAGAGTCTATATGTACCTGCTGGGTCCATTTGGGACTTTGTTTGATGGATGCCCTTCTAATGTACCTCTCCATGGCATTAACAGCAGATAAGTTGCCAACCAAGGCTGAAGGACCCTAGCTGCTACTATAGTAGCTTGAGTTTCTCACCTTCCAGACAACTGAGGAGCCCTGAAGCCTTGATGTTTTGGAGAAGGTTGGCGGGTATTTTCAGTCAAACATTTGTTCAAAGTTTGCTTTCATCACTTATGTGGTTTGCTTGAATGATATATACTGGAGTGCTCATATGCTACTCTATTCCTGGTTCCCATTTCTTGTCTTCAGGTGTCTCATCAAGGAGATGAGCACAGTTAAGGCCCAGGCAGAGGCGATAAAGAACTCTTCAAAGGAGGTAGGAGACTAAGAAGGTAGGTTTGAACATGAAGCTGTTAATAACTGGAGGGAAATCAGACCAGTAGGGTGTGCCATGTTCAAAGTCCCATCAGAAACCACAAACTCAAAGTGGGTGTTTGCACATTGTGTGTAACATCGGGGAAAACAAATTCAGTTTCTTACACTCTGGCTTGTGAATTTTGTCAGCGATATTGCTGATGCATGCCCTCCTTGCTTGGTAGAATGATCGTGTGTCATAGTGGCCAAGATTCTGGAACATATTCAATGCGTGTATCGGTCAGAATACACTGTGAAAACTTACCTGGAAAAAGTAGGATTCACTATAAAGAAGCATGAAAAAAAATGATCAATAAAAAAATACAAATCGATTCTGTTTGGAGAAAACACAACCTTGGTTGTGAAAGGTACGCCACAGAGTGATGTGTAGAGCTAATTTAATTGTGGGAGACTGGAACCAGAGGCGTCAAAACGGAACATATCCTAATATTCAAATGCTAATATGTTGCCAAATCATTGTCACTAAAAAAAACACTGACTTTTTGAGTAACTTAATCTTATAGGGTTCCCCAAAAGGGTGCACTAATCTAGGTCCAGTTTCATATTACAAGTCACATTTTGTGGCACCTCTCGTTTAGGGGCAGTGCGCCGCCAGATTTTTTCCGTAGGTGGACACTGGGGAAAACGGCCATCCAAACTGTTGTGGGTCAATGACTTTTCAGAACATTTTTCATTGGTTGGTTACAACAAGATATATCATGAATGCGCCCGAGAATCAAAGATAGTTGAGTTTTGGTGGGGATACATCAATCGCGTCTGGAGGTCGTCCTGAGCCAAAAGGTGTTTCGTCTTCTAGAATTGCTTCAGTGTTCAAAGTTCCAATGTGTTCATGGCCTGCAACATTCCCCAGCATATGGTATATTGGAACAGATTTCTGACTTTCCCTAAACGTTCGATCTCCTTCTATCCCTTCGTACCAATGCTCGAAGACAAACCCCTTCTAAACCCCTCCTACCGCGTCCTACCTCGGCCATCTTGGTCACAAATGCCTCCTCCTCCACGTTACTGCGCTATAAAAACCTCAAGATCACTATATCACACTTCAATGCCATATTTCTGAATCGAATTCTTAACATGGAAACTATTTCAGTGGCCTCAACAACCCAGAACTGTCAGTAACACAAATTGTTACAGGCATAATATAGTCCACACTGTTAAGCGTAGTGTGGAAGCAATGTGTTAGGTTACCCTGATATGCTATCGCTATGCGTGGTAGAAAAAATCCATGCCAGGCGCTCCAGTTACAGCATTGGGCGGGGCATAATTGTTGGATTCTGGCTCAGTCTTAATTACTTGACTAATTACTGACTTGCTCTCAACTGATTGTATGGTCAAATGGCTAGAGCATTCTATTTGCAAGTTCCGACGTTGGTTGGGGTATATGACAAAGGTCTTCGAAAAAAACAATCTATCTCGATTGCATTTGTGACGCTGTACAGTTGTCCCACACTGTAATAAGGAGTAGCTGGCCACATGACATGGGAAGCTCGTGGCCCCACACTCATGTTACCATGCATGTTGGCCAGACTATAGCTACCGCAGGTGGCCTTTATGAGCCACAAGGCAAGTTTACAAGAGTTGAGGAAAAAGACTTATAGAATCTGTGAGCCCTCAGTTTTGCATTGGCACATTTATAACAAGAAGGCCATTTAATCTCAGTTCAGCATGTGGCGAGAGGGTTTCGGAGACCTGTCTTATTCTCTAATTGGCATTTATTCAAATCATCCCTAAAACTCATTAATCATATCTGTGGGAGAAAGCAATATTGGCAGTATTATCATACCTATTTGGTAAAGCCCCTCTAATCCAAGAGTTTATCTGATTTCTGTTTTGTAGCTAAAAGCAAGACGGTCAGCTATGAGAATGACTCAGTAACCCTGAAACAGGCAGTAGAAGCTAAGGATGGAGAAATTCAAACAACTTCAGGAAGTAGAGACGAGGTAAGGTTCAATGATAGTTGCAGGGGGTTGGTTGTATATATTATTCATGTGTGGTTGTATTCTTAGTAGAGTTAGATAGGTTCATAAGGATTGATTGAAGCAATGATAAGGCACTATTTCCTGGTCTGCTAACAATTATTACTTCCAATGAGTATGGGTTGGTAAGTTCTGCTGGCAATGATAAATTCGAGAGGACCGTCCGGGAGGTGTAGGGCGAGAAATTTGAATAAATTTGAATGAAATGTGGAAGAAATTTGAATAGGTGTAGAGAGAGGCGTGATGAAGCCTGATTGTGGTAAGGCGGTATATGAGAGTATGTTGATGGTACCTTCGTACTGTGGTGTCTTTTTTGGTGGTTGCACTTTGATGGGGATCGAGAACGATGGGCTTGGGGAATACTGTTGCATGAGCTAGGGCGGGGTGGGGGGTGGAGGAACGGAGGGTGGGGAGCGCTGAAATCCTGGATAATAAGTTTTGTATGATTATGAAGAAAACATGATGATTTGATTCCAAGTTTTGGTTCAGATTTTAGCTTCATGAAGCTCATTCAATCAAGAACCATATCTGGTTGGCCATATTGCCTATTGTTGCAGAGAGTCACAATGAAAACCTGGCCATATTGTTTCGGATGAGCTACAATGAACCTGGCCAATGTTATTGCGGATGAGCACGCACGTTCTACTCTACGATAAAACATTCGGCAGGGGTTCAAACTAATTCAAAGTGCTAAGGAGACCGCCAATTAGATCTCAATTGGAAAAGACGACTAGTGACCTCCAGGATCTGGGCAACTTATCACAACTTAGGGAACAGAAGACTCATGTCCATTGTGACTGCTGCACATCCAAACGATGAGACTCACCCCCCTAAAAATCCCAACCGATCGTTCCACTGCATTCACAGCGATCCAGCAGTGGAGACCAAGACTTGCCATCCACCTGATGGGGTAAAAAACGTATGGTGAATGACGGAACGAGAACTTGGACAGTGTGCTTGCAATGACATCAATGATACCACACTGATTGGCAGTCTTTCACCCAATTGCCACAATGCCAAGTTAATAATTACACGTCAATCTATTGGAAAGTGGTTTATTCTGTAACAACAGTACAAGGGCACTTTACCAGCAAAGCATCCATTTTGGATGAAAAACAAAACAGGAAACATTAGATGATAGGGTGGCCTAATAGCACTGATCTGATAAAGCTTCTTCCAGCATTTGGAAGTATGCTTCATATCAGCCAGTTATCCTCCATCTATTACTTCAACTTCTGTCCTTTCTGAATTTCAACATAATGCAATTAAAATTAACCATCAGAACAATGGGGCGTGTGGCCAATGTTCAGTTAATTGTTATGGCTTTGTGTAACATGACTGGCCCTTTGTCGGCAGCTTCAGAAGTGGACCAAAAAGGGATATATTGACAGTTTTGCAGATAACATGGTATAACCCCTTTATTCTCCTTCACCCTATAAATAACTACAAACCTCCCCGTCATATAAAATCAGAGTGTTTTCAGAGATTCTTTCCCCGCAAAGCATCTGGTTCACATTATGATTGTATGATAAGAACTGTGGGGTTGTTAATGAATTCTTCACAAAGGGGTTGGCATGGGCATAGTATTTGGATGGGGACTCATGGTGAGTTGCCTGGAATGCATGCTCTCTCTGTCTGAGTGTCCGTTGTCTGTCTATTGTGAGACAGTGCTAGATGACAGTGGTTGGTGGGTTGCCAGGCCTTGATTGTTGAACAGTTGTTAGATTCAACAGTAGGAATGGCAGTATACTCCCATTCTGTGACATCAGGCTGGGTCTTAACTTAATAGATTGATTGCTGTTTCTCACCTTAACAGGTCTCTGTATCAGTTAATTTCAGCTTGAAGGTTAGCCGAAAAAACGTAAGGAAAGGCAGAAGAGGCAGAAGGTATCCTCGTGGTTACAAATAGGGAAGACAGCTGTTTATAATGGAAACAGCAATGAAAAATGTTCTCCATCAAAATTCCCCAATTTTGTAAATGGTCAAATTAGTACATTTCTCATCCTTTTATTTAGGGGCATAGATAGTTCTCATAGGAATGCTACAGAATATTGTTTTTTTTTTAGTTTGAGTGGAATGTCAAGATTGTTGTGGTAAATTTCCAATGCTAGAGTTGTGCAGATTCAGCTGAAAATCTATATACGGAGTAGAATCCGGATGACCTATGGGGAAAAAATTCCATCATGAATATGCCTAAACATAGGTTCCAGGTCTTTGGATTCCAGTTGCTTTGCACTTGTTGTTCATGAATTTGGACATCAATAGTGCTCTCTCTTGAAAATTCCTTGAGTTCCGGCATTTTCGGCGGTGGGTTCTGGATTCTGACTGCTCTGGTGTCTCAAACTTTGTTGCTTCTGCGTGTGTCATGGAGCTTGTAACCATGTTATGACAAGTTAGTCTGTTGACAACAGGTATTCAAAGCTTGATTTTCTAAACAACGAAGCATCACAATATAAGAGGCAAACATACCATACTCTTCAAAAGTGCTATATGGTGTATTTCTGTCAGGAATGATAGTTTGCCCCTATGCATTTCCTAACATCTTTTTAGGAAGGGGTTGTGGATCTGCTGGAGTTTCTTAGTGGTTCAATCTTTTTACTGTTTCCCATGGAACTAAATTTACGTTGGTTCCTGGTCTGGCGAATGTATTCCCAATTATGCCCGCATGCATGCCTAACAAGAACAAACTGAAGCTGGTGTAAGGTTAATCTTCGGCTTGTTGACTTCATGTGTGGATGACTCCATAAATAGTTCTGCTGCCGATTATAAGTTGCCATTAGGCCAGCAGGGAAGATCTATTCTTTGATTGTAAGCAATCAGAATCAACAAAAAATAGGCCTATATCCAATGGTGTCGAGGTGTGAAAGTCTGAGCGGAGTCCCATTTGAACTATATGAGATGATATTCATTTGTTCTTAACTGTTATGTGGTAACCAAAATGATTTAGTGGGTATTTATTGCATGTATCGAAAAATCTAAAAATGAGAGGAGTACTTCGAATGGAAGATTTGTTTGTCCATTATGCAAACATGCAGTGGAACTGTGAAGAAAAACAAATGCTCGGTTCAGAATAGCCGTAAAATGGCATTATCACACGAGGGTATTCCAGTTACAGCCCCTATCACACTCCTACTGAACATTTCATACCTCATTGCAAATCCCAACGAATCAGTGAACATTTTGAAATTCCAGATCGTTTTCCAGTGTTATGGAGCTAACAAAGTTTGTTTGCATCAGCTCCTAGGGTGACAGAGGAAACTTTCATACAACGGAATAGATGGTTTTCATCAGAATCTTTCTTTCGATAAACATTGTAAACATTTTACAACATTGTGAAATACTTATCCCATGAATGACAAATGGTGTGATATAAAATCTATAAACAGTAGACATTTTGATTACATTGGAATTTTTCATTATAATGTCCTTTGATTGATTCCAAGCAAACATGTTATAACATGACAGTTTCTATGTATTTCATGTATTCCTCTCAGATGAAGAGGAGGGGTAAGGAGACGTCTCATCAGTGAGTACCTTTCCCTGCTACAATCGAGCATCCTGCTAGATCTTGATTCATAGGGCTTAAAAACTTTTGCAACATTAGGAACGCAGAACCTTTCCACTTTACAGCGAGCAGTAGAAGGAATATATTCTCGTGCAGAATAGCTTCCATACATATGTAACAGTAATAATGTCACTATCACGTTGCAGGTCAGAATTGCAAAATTCAGTGTTGAGAGATATTTCTGTAAATTATCTTCATCCCCCTATCCCACCCTGAATCTCATTTTATGTGCTACATCATTGTTCTGGTGCGTTTCCCACTATAGATCAGGGAGAACTTCTCAAGCCACATAACTAAGAGTAGCTAATGTACTGACAGGCAGTCTGATACGAATTAGCATAAGCCGCTTTCTTTTAGCAATGATTCTGTTCCATTCAATCGATAAGAAATTCTCCGTTTTCCAGAGGCATGTTTGTTGTATTCAAATTTGACTTTCGTCCCACTCCCCTTATGCAGTTTAATGGAGTCATATGCCTCTTAATAGTGGATTAAAATCACACTTGGCATTAGGGAAACATAGGATTTCAGTCCGAGAAGATGCCCACTTTCTTGGATATGTATTGATTACTTAAGACCAACCGATATCTGTTTTCCTTGCAAAGAGTAACTTTGTTTGTGGATGCCAGTATCAGGTTGGATGATCTTGTGTGAGGTCGCCCTCCGAAAGAGAACAATGGAGAGCTTAACATTCAGCGTTCACTGACAAGAACAAGAACATGCAGAGTGAGGGAGTGTATCTCAGCTAACTTGGCTAGTTTCTCACAAATAGCTTCTCATTGGTTTTGATGTGATCATGACAAGGCTCTCTTTCAGATGTATTTCTATTAATCATGATGAACCAGAGGTGTAGAAAGCTAGGGTGTGTCTTAAGCTGCCAGGAGGAGGTCGGTAGTTACCAAGCTGATGAAATGGTTGCTGGATGGATGGAAACATGGTAATTGCCCCCAGCCTTGGAGTGAGCTACCAGGATGAAATATCTACTCAGAGGACAGCGTCAACTCGAATCACAACCAAAAATTGTCCAATTGCCGTATTTACAGATTTGGCCACCATACTCCTGGGTTAGCTCTAACCTGGTGAGCATTAAAGAGACATAGTAAACTATTGTGTAAAAAAAAAACTGCCAAGATCTGCAAATTGCTTCTCATACTACAGATTGGGTGGGTTACCATCATCTTGTTCGATTATCATGGACTAGAGCTAACCTAGGGGAATATTCAGAATTCAATTTAAAGGTCCTTAGAGGGGCATAATGAGGTATTATGTGGAAAACTGCAATTATGCCAATAATTCTCCCACAGATTAGGTTGAATTATCAACTTCAATCTGAGTGTCAGAATGATCCCTTACCCCCTCTTCCCATATCTAGTGAACATTGCATTACAATTGCACTTTTTCTTCGCTTTTTGCAATTGCACAAAAGAAGACTACTTTCTGGCCCTTTTTCAGAATGTTCTGTCAAGAACTAGGGAATTTATGAAGCATACCTATAATGGGCAGCCCACTGATTTTAATGTTTCTTACACATTTGCAGCAATTGTCTATAAGAGTGGGGTATGAATGTTTCTTACTTTGTTTTTTTTTGGTTTCAGGTACTGAAGGACTGCTTGATTCAGCTCAAGGGCATTGAGGACTATGGCGAAGGCACCGGTTAGTGTTAACCATGTCCAGTGCTGTTCTGGATTGATCAGGACTCCCTATACTTATCTTGTGATCGTGGATGGACACTGATCCATGATAATCTGTCTTTGTTCTATACCAAGTAAAAGAGCCAACATAATTGTTTTAAGTCATGGTTTGACAACGATGTTTTGGCTTTTGGTCAACCTGCTGGCTTAGTAACTCTGCTGATGCTGGCGTGTTTTTTTTCAGCCCTGACCTGCCACTAGAAGTGTTACTGCTCTATTAGTTCCAATAGGCCCGCACCTGTACCTGTCAAACTATGTGAGGTTTCTTTGTGTGATAGAAGCAGAGATTTTCTTTTAGTGAAACTGAATTTTTGTCAAACTGATGTTGGTCTTGAAGATCAGATGACCAGATGTATTCCTCCTGAAAATTGTACATGTGAGGCTTAAAATTTGGGTTCGCCTTCGATGTGGGGAGAACAGAATGGTCTTTTGCATGTTCATCGAGTGGTATGGTGCAATTGACAGAGCATCAGATTTGGTTCGAATTCTGGTCAGGTCACACCACGGACCTTGTGAACATTAACACACAGGGTCCTGAGGAGGGGGGGGGGTGTAGTGGGGGAGTTGGAGTACTGGACTACATCTACATGGCCTAAGGGGCTGTGGCAGCCCACAATTAATTAATCAAAGGTTTTCAAAGGTTAATCAAATCAGATTTGACTGCCATTCATCAGTAGTGCATCTTTTGGGGGTGACCTATGCAGATAAAGATATATGCCCAGATTTTTGAGTCTCTATTCTTTCTGTTTACAGAGGTTGACAATGAGGCGAGAATCTCACAACTACTAGACGTTAACAGGGGTGAGTTTTTTGTCCAGTGTTAGAAATCAGCAGTAAAGGCTCATTCAAAACTCTCTGAATATGTTGCCACATACTCCTGGTTTGTCACAGTAGAATAGTTTGAGGGTCCGTCCTGTCATGAGAGGGGGCTGGCAGGATATATCATAGCTCCTACGTTAGGGTTATCAGAGGGCCACATACAAATTAGTTTAGTTAAGGAAAAGGGATTAACCTAGAAATTGGTTCGACTGTTCATTAAAATGTTCTTTTAGGGGAGTTAGAGGCTTGTCAAATTGGTAATGGCATTGTGCTAACTGACAGCGCTTGCTAGTAAGCAATAATGAATGCAAAAATCTGTTTTCCCTCCCTCTGTGAGACATACAGTAACCTCTGTCAAATGCAGTTTATTTGGCAAAAACATAAATTCACAAGATCTTCTTATCCTAACAATGTTCAACTTCTACACAACAGATTATTGAAATTAGGGACTTTTCGTAAGTCTTTGTCTCGCCTGAATAAAATTCAGGAAGAGACTTAGTGGTTCACTATGGTGGGGTGTGTGGTGTGTGTGTGTGGTGTGTGTGTGTGTGTGTGTGTGTGTGTGTGTGTGTGTGGGTGTGTGTGTGTGTGTGTGTGTGTGTGTGATGTGTGTGGGTCACACTTCTTGTTAGAAGGATTTCTCACAAACTGTGAGGCGGATTTATGACGAAATTTTGTGTTGTAGCACCGGGGTTGGGTGTTCACCGATCTGATTAGATTTTAATTTTGCTCAGCAAAGTCATTAATTAAGTTAGGTAATTAGCTTATTTTATGTAAATTATTGGTTTTACCCCCTTAGCAAGATTATGCAAACTTTGATGGTTAATATCTCTGAAACACAATATCATATGGAGGTGGGGGTTTGGATCTGCAGGTATATTTTGCCATCTCTCACAATAATATCATTAGTATAGTCGATCATGTATTTTTAGGACAAACTGGATTAATTGGTCAAGCTCTTTCTCATGAACTTTCCCCATTGTGCCAGAGTTGTAGGACAATGGAACATTTGCAGAAGCTATTTATGAACTGGCTTTTTGACCACGTGCATAATATTTTTTTTTTCGTAGCTATGCCTTAAAATCAATCTACGGACCGAGGAGAGGAAAAAAAACCAATAGGAGAAATGGAGGCGACTCGATTTAAGAACAATGAACACTGAAGTGAGATCTCAACGCTTTATAGGGGCATAACCTGATGGGGGTCTGGGGCTGGGGTTCCTCACCCTCCCATCTTGCAAAGAAGTTAGCAGGTCATAAACATATATTTTGCTGGGCAAAAATAGTAGATATGGTTTGTGGTTGTACATTCTGTTTAGGTCTACTAGGGCGGTTGTACAAAGATGGGCTAATTAGAAAATACAGAATAAAAGTTCCATGAGTCCGTGAAATCTCTCCGTTTGGTGTGGCCGAACATTGTAAAATTGTATACATGTCCGAATAGTCCACAAAACAACACATTTTTTCTTCGAAATTAAGGCTAAAATCATGAAAACCTTGAAATTAGGGTCACATAACACATTTTGGGTCAATTTTTCATCTGAAAAACTCATTAAGGTACCAATGCAGGTCAATGTCAAGTGTCTATTTGTTCACATTGGTACAGTGGAGTCACGATTCACGATTCAGATTATACAGTGGTTAGAGTCAGTGAATTAGGAGCTGTCATGGATTCATGAAGTCATTGATTGAGTAAGAGTTCAGCAATCACTGCATAGTTACTATGGCTACATCATTTTTACACAAACTCAAAACATTTTGAATGTTTGACTACTAGAGCAAGTGGCATAACGTGGCAGATCTATCATATCTATCCCTCATGTTCATTAGTGCAGAGATGCCATCCATGCAAACATAATGAAGAAGATGACAGCATAATTGTTGCTCAATTTTTTTTTAGCTCACCTCATCCATCCACCCATCAAATTGGTACTCATAACCCTTGGATGCAATATATGATACTAATTCCCTTGATGACCCAGCCCAGTGTCCATGTGGTTGTTGCCCCAATTGAGTTCAAAGGTCTCCAGTATTCAATTTTCCCGCCATTTGGAAAATTCTACTGTTTCTCCTCTCACAGTTCAAATCGGGTGATCATGAAATGTGGCAAATGAATATGGAAGTTCTGATGTGCCATGACAGTAATCATGTGGAAAGAATCCTTCCTTGGTCTCTGTGGACAATTTTAACTCCAATGGCTGTTATCGACTTCCGTGCTGTGATCCTGAATTCTAGAAAATAATGGCTTTTACTAACCCTGACCTGATCCACAAATGCATCTTGGTCTGTTCACATTTGTTCCAACTTCCTAACTTCATTTGGCATATAACTACCTGTCTATGGTTCAGAGAGGCTTTTCCAGCATAGCCGGAATGCCTACCTAATCAGGTCAATTCTCCTTATTCCCAGATAACAACAAATCTCTCGCAAGGAGGGGAGGTTGGAATATCTGCAGCAGGAGTTTAAGAAAGCCAAAGGGGACCATGAGGAGGCCAGGAGCCAGACTAAACGGGACGTTGTGTACTGACAGAGTACTCAAGAATAAGGAGGTTGCAAAGCAGAGGTAAGAAGGAAGGAGACTCCATGGAGGAGATGGATGTACCATAGAGAAATGGGAAGGTGGAGAGCGGAGGGTGGGGAGGGGGGTGTTAAGATGGAGCTGCATTGGAAGTGCTGAAAACTCTAGAGGGGGATACTGCAGTATTGATAAGATGACCAAGGTGAGTAGAATATGGAGGTCATTGGACTCATTCCTGCGTCTTCTACTGTATGCTATTGCCTACATTTTCGATTACACTCTCCAAGCAACTTTTTCCTTCTGGTCAATGGCATCATTTGACAAAATGCAGAAATAGCCATGGCGTATATCAGCTGATTTTGTTCATGACTCCCATTGTACTGAATAGACTGACTACCTACACTTGGCTTCAGCTAGGTCAAAGGCTGCCCAGTCTCCCTGCAAACCTGCCAAACTCTTGTACTTTTTGAAGGTTTTTTTTCCTTTGGACCAATTTCATTTTCACACCTTTGATTGCTCTCTTCCCAGGAAACTGGCAAGGAGGAAGCTCTCAAGTTCCACAGCCCGAAGCTCTGGACACCTTGGGAAAAGCTTCTGGCAGCAGGCTGAGGCTGAATTCATCAATTACAAGTTATTTGAACGTCAATGTGCTGCTAAGATAAGTTTAAGATCGACGGCCCCTGATAACATTGGGAGCACATACTTATGGAAATAGCAGAAGTGGAATGCCCTGGATCAGTTAAAAAAAAAAACACGCTCAGATTGGTAGATGGGCATGTAGGCTGCTGATGGGTATGTCGGACGAGGGTACTAGGGTTTTTCTTACTTTCATTGTTTCAGTTGTTTGTAGACATAGGTAGGGTCCCTATTCTAGGGTTGGGGTGGGCACTTATCACCATTGATACTCTTCTCGCTAAACTACTGAGGTGGCCTACTCTGATAAGCCCACCGGTTTCTTTCGCAATAATTTTCGTAAAATTTTGTAATATTTCATATATATTTTACACTTTCTTTTAATCAAGAGAGAAACAGATAAAAAATGAAAGAATGAAATGTCCCTTTTTTATGGAGCATTACCTGGTCAGATCATTCCGAAGCTCGCGCTCCACCCAGCAGTAGAGTAAGGAAAACAATCCAGCGCAAATCAGCTGGAAGCTTACTAGGCTTTGTTTTTTTGTTCAACTCAGATTTGAGGATGTAAATTAGCTGGGTTGCTAAAACTCCAGACTTGAAGCAGTAATTCGCGATTTGGATATTTCAATGTAGGGGAGTGTAATGGAAGGGGGGCTGTTGAACAAAGAGTGGTCTCCTCCATTTTTCCCGGTGAGGCTGGCCAGTGAGTCGGGGGGGGGGGGGGGGGGGAGCCGAACCATCCGCGCCCGTTCATTTCACGGGTTGT
The DNA here is from genome assembly GCA_026419785.1 of Sclerodactyla briareus. Taxonomy (NCBI): domain Eukaryota; kingdom Metazoa; phylum Echinodermata; class Holothuroidea; order Dendrochirotida; family Sclerodactylidae; genus Sclerodactyla; species Sclerodactyla briareus. Next base: position 188,805 of record JAODTK010002887.1, on the reverse strand, counting down.
TCGCCTATATTACTCTTTGGTACATCAGCTATGGTTTTCCACATATGGTGCTATAAAAATCAATCATTATCTGATTCATTCAAAATCAATCAATTTGGCAAAGCAAAGAACCTGGTACGATCGGGGTGCTGCAAGTCCTCATGTCACACATACTGTAGTATGATAGTCTGTCATTCCTTGTTTCACTTCACTTCCTCAGACAACAAATTCAAGACCTGAAGGATGAAATGGAAAAGTCTGAGCGATCCTTTGCCGTCAGCAGGGTAGTAGTTAATATTTTGGTTAAACTTGGGTTCTGCAAGCTACAAACAAGGCTTGGACCATGTTATGTCTGTGAATATCTCAGTGGGGTACCAACGCCTCCAGTCCCTGAAATATTTATAAGTTATTTTTTAAGTATAGAATAGCCATGGGGGGTCGATCATGTTGTCCTTTGGCCAAGACTTTGAGTCGCCTGGAAAGACCTGTTTTACAACAGTAGTTGAAAGGGGTTGCAAACCAACGTAACTGTGGTGTGACACAATTTAAGAAAATTATTGGATGTGAAAACGAAAAAAGATGCTTTGCGTCTGATGCTGAAGAGGAAATGGGGAAATGGGTTGTTTGATTGATGCCAGAAATGCTATTTTGGTTGCTCTGGGATTATCCAAATGCAACATTTTTCTATACGCTTATGTACCGATGTTTGATGGCACGCCACTTAAACAGTTCATGGGAAGAGTTATAAGGTTTGTAGGATGTGACCCGCTCACATGCAATTTATATAAACATTTTAGGAAAAAGTGAAAACACTCAGTTCGTGGCACTCCGATGAGAGGAATGGGAATGCTATGAGATCGAACCTTTAAATGTGTGACTGTTTGACATTGAAATATTTCATTATGAAAACTAATGGGAAATACTTGCTTCTGAGGATTAAAAAGGCTGTTCAGTTTTGTATCCAGGGGATATATTCCCGCATTAGGTCATTCGTCACCTGGGTGATGTTTAAAAGCTGGCAGCAGGCTCTCTTTGGTGCCCATGGCACCTGTTTGGTACCCCTGAAGCTTGTGAAAAAAACTTTCAAACAAGTTGAAGAAAAAGAGTGCACTAACTGCGAATTAGCCCTGTTGCACAGGCTCTCTCACTTGTCCATAGCCAGGTGTCAACTATTATCAATCCAGTGATAAATTAGGTGCTGCTGCTCTGCGATGTCACTGGTAATGCCTGTAAAGTGCTCTAAGCCTATCAACCATGTGGAGGTACTGTGGAGAGTACTGTAGATGTATATTCACTTAAAGATTTCATGTTATATTGTCATAACCTCTGCATAAGCTGATATGAAAACAATCTGGCCCCAAGATAAGCAGAAGGAACAAGGCTTAACACGTTGCAGTGATGAAGATTGAGAAGCCCCTCTTTTGCTTACCTTGCATATGTCCAGTTTGTTGTTTTGCAATTGAAAGATTTGAATTGAGCTCTACATATTGGTGTATCTCATTTCTCGCTCTTCTTTTTCAGGTTGCTGCTCATGAGAAGAAGCCCATGAGAGTTGGGTGAGTATATTGGAGGCTTCAACATAAACTGAATATGTCATTACCATTAGTTGAGAGAGAAAGGGGGGGGGGTCCATACTATATAAGCAGTTGAAGAAGTAAAAATGTTCTACTCATTGACGAAGTTGGAGGAATCTTGGCAGTCATGAATCTGTGCCTGGCTTGTTAGCAATATAACTTGATCCCACCCTAGACAGAAGCTCATACTCGTACGTACATACTTATGGGTTCCTCATGATGGGTTGCGTGTTTCATATTGTTTTGGGTCAGGCCAAATGTCTTCTGGGTTAACAGAGTTATGAAAATCTGTACACAGAGGTCAGGAGGTCGGTCCAACCAGTTGAAATTAGTGGACAGGGTGTAGACCGGTTAGTGGGGTGGGGGCGGTGGGGGGGGGGGCATGGGTGGGGGATGTTTTGGGGGAATCCAGAAACATTTTTTTTTTTGGGGGGTGATAACTTATAATTTAGCCAATTTGGGCTTGTTAACACCATAACTCAACCCACCTCGATGATCAGCATATTCTTGGTATGTGGGTCCCAATATTGAGTAATTGTTGTCCCATAATCTGACATTCGTGTACAAACACCTGTTGAGGTATAGATCATTTTTACCCGTCATCTCAAGATGTTCATCTGCTTCTCTGTGACGCTCGCCTCTCTTACTGCTGAGCGAACTTTGAGAGACTAACAAAGAGGTTGCAGCACTTAGACAAAGGTGAAAAAAAAAATGTGTTGAATCTGACTCTGCCTGTATGGTTTCTTTTCCATCATAATGTTGATTAACATTGAAAGGGTGATCAGTATGACTAATCATTAATGCATCAAATCATCCAGTCAACTTCTATTCCCTATTCATTCAATAAATCTCCTATTTATATTCAATCACTTTCCCTTATTCCAATCCATCATTCATCCGGTCAATTCCATCCTCCAGTCAATTTACATCAATTCGATCAGCTCCACTCATGACAATAAATTTTCATTTCCCATCAAATTTCCATTTCATCTGAAATCCAATTTCTATTGATCCAAACGATCTCTATTCATCTGCCCCGGAGAGTATGGAAGAAGTTCAGTAAGTGGGATATTTAGTGGTCACTGGTGCTCTAGGCCATGATAGTCCTGCAATGTGCTTGCGGGCAATTTCCATAGTAGGAAATGCATTTTCTGCTATTGATTCAATTTGTCTTTATTCTGATTTCAATTCTATTTGAGTTCAGGAAACCAAAAGAGGCTCCTCAAGGAAACATGGCAGTATTGATCATGTATGCCACCAGAATAAACTCCCTTAGACTTTCGACTCGTGCTTAGATGATATTGAGGCAGGGGTGTAATCTAGTTCACGTAGCCTCCGAAAGATTAGTGAACTCGGACACGACGCTGCTGAAAAAAGGGAAGGAGCGAAGATCAAGTTCAAGGTGAACTTGCTCAAAGCCGGCCACACAATACTCCCTGACAAACACCAGTAATCACAGGAGGTCCTCTGCATTACAGCAGAACCATAACACAACGACCAAGACCCCCCCCCCCCCCTCCACTGCAGTCAAAACAACATTTTCTATTGCTTAAGCTCTGTAGAGATGCTTTTCTGAAGATGACCACATCAGAGAGCTAATCCTTCTTTTTGCATATGCAGTGATCAGAACTACAAGGAAGAAAAGTGTCTGACAGCTCGCCGTTAATCAAGCCAGCACCTGGAAGTGAGTTTGAAACTTGTTAGGTTCCTGTAATCTTCAATTGTTTGATCTTATGATTCATTGATTATACTTGTGTGACAATTAGCAGCAGTAAAGCTGCTAATTAAGCATTCAAAGGAGGTCTGCAGACTGCAAGATTGCTGTATGAGGAAAGGTTAAAGCAATCTTTGCGGACTTCAATGGAGCCAAGGTGAATTTAGGGTGGTTTGGTCCAGGTTTCTAAAATTGCCCACAGCTCCATGACTTTCTTTTCACTCTTCTTCGAATTTCTAATGTTGCAATTAAATGGGGCTATTGTCTCACGCTTGTGAAGTTGGAAAAACATTTGGAAGTATTGAAGCAAAGAGCGAGTAATGAGTGGATTAGCCTCTCTGCAGGTGTGCTTGGGTCAAATTGAATGCTTTCAAGAACAGTCTAGACTTGTTTCTTCAGGAATTATGAGTCTGGTTGGGTCTTGGTTGTCTGGGGTTTCAGGCGTTCAAGAGACTCCTCTCCTTCCTGACCCTCCCTACCTAAACTAAACGAAAAACTAAACTATTGTGCCATAAGTGAATACTTGCCAGACGGCAGCAAAAAATGTATGTATACCTTCTCTCAGTGCATGTGGTGTCTTTGTGTAACACCACATTGTGCAGGTGATAGCTGGAGAAGAAAATAGGTATTAGTGACACCAGAGGTAGTACCAACAATCTCCAGTTCCTGTGATGTTTATCCTCATTTTTCAATAAGAAGAAGGTTCAAAGTCTTTTGCCTGAACAAATCTTGGTTGATGATTGGAGGTATTGTATTATTAGCTTTATGGTTTAATGAAAAAAAAACCCACACCAATCACACCTTCACAGACACTACAATGAGGGTTTCGTCATTTGGGATATTTTTAGCACTAGAGCTGATGAGCAAGGTTCCCACCGTTGTTCCATGAAATATCAATGGAATAAGCATCTCAGTGCAGCAGCTTCCACTCACTCCTCACTTTTCGGAAAGGTTCACCGTTATTATTTTTTTTCCTTCCCAGGATGGGTTCTCCAGGAATGCAAGGTAAGATCTATATTTGCTTCTGTTATGATATGACAAGAGCCATTCGTTTGAAAGGAAATTTTATTGAAAAGGAAGAAGCCAGGGCTGCTAAGGGGATTTAGACATTTCAAGTTGGATTTTGGGTCAAAAGGAAGGTGAGTTGAAGAGCAAATTAAACACTCTATGCAAAATGTGGTCAAAATGGCGCATGAACGAGTTGGTTGTTTGTGGATGTGAATATAGAAAACCACTATGGGCAAACCAGAGCAAGACACTTGTTGGCGAATCGCCTGTTGACATATGTCCCAACGTTGTGCCAGAATTCCTGTTTGGGAATGTGTGGAAAAGGTAAGGTTTCGATTTCTGTTTGGTTATCCTAATAGGCTCGTCCCTCGATGGGCGTTGATCTTTGGAGCCTCCATCAATGTTCTGATGTGAGATTTGCTGGTTATAGCCTCAAGGAGAATATGTGAGGGTGTGGTCTTTTGCATTAATGTTGGATGCAGACCTATTAAATATTTCCCAGGAAGAGTTATTAATCGAGTGTAAAGCGCATAGCCTTCAGCTTCTTGCCACAGTGGATCACAAGGGATCAACAGCAATGAATTTACTGGGAGTAAGTCCCAGGGTACTTGGTGTTGAAGTCTGTGGATGAAAATATAACTAATTCTGTATTTGTGACCATAGGGTAGAGGAGGACGAAAATTGCAGGAAGTGGTCTCAAATCAGAACCTAGTATACATCCCTATATAGAGCGTAATCATTGGAAAACCGGCAAAACGCGTGAGCGGGTGAAAACTGCCACGATGGGACAAGACTGCAGTGTTGGCGCAAAGGAGATGGATTTGGAAACCCGAGATGCAGAAATACCTCAAAAAAATTTATCCCAGGAGGAAACAATCCTCCAAACATTTTTTTGATCGGGGTTGTTACAGTTAATGCATTCATCAGGGCATTCTGTCCAGTTCCAAATCCCTCTTATAATAAATCACAGAGAGTCACTTCCTCCAGCTGAAAAATATAGTGCAAACACTGCAAAAATGGTTGTTTTGTAGCAAATACAAAAGAGAAAGAATGCCTCATTTGGAATGCAACTTACCATTCTCTTTTTTCATGTGACCCCGATGAGATGGCAGCATTCATGGTAGGGTGTGGTTTGTCACCTTTGAAGCATTTTAAAATAAATAAAATAAAAAGAAAACTAAGAAATTTAAATTACTCAAAAGGCAAAAAGTTGATATTGGCCAAATTTTTAGCGTGTTTAACACAATAACCTGATCCCACTGGATGGATGAAGATCATATATTAGTATGTGAGTTCGCATAATGGGTAATGATCCCCTATGATCAAAGATCCCTATTGAAGAGGTCAAAGTCTGAATCTTGTTAACACAGTAGTCCAGAGCCTGACACGATCAGGTTGAAATTTAGTACACAGCTCTATCATGTTTTGGGAAACCGTTCGTGGGAAATTGATATTTGCCAATTTTCGCTTGTGACACTATAAACTCGATAACAAATGGATAGATGAAAGCTCATAGGACGGGGGTATCAGTTTGGGGAAAATGGGAAGGCAAATAATGAAAAAATTGATATTTTGGTAAATTTTAGCTTGTGATATGATAACGTGATTCCACTGGAAAAAGGGGATTTTGAAGCTCATATTTAGTTGTGAGTTCGCCTCATAATATGCATGAACCAACTGTTCTGGGCTCAGGTCTAACCTTGTAGTATGTAAATTCTTGTACGCATGTGAAGTTGACAATGCTTAGCTTGATCAAGTCAGGATGAGTCAAGGAATCACTACGTCTTTTGGCTTTCTGGAAAAAACAACTTCCCCTTGTTGATTGTGTGCTACTTCTCGAGTCATGTTCTGGTATGGACATTTGGCCTTCCAACATTAGATAAATCATCAATCTTATAGTTTTTGAATCGCTCGGGGCTTTGTCTTTCAATTCTTCAAATGTTCCGTTGATAACTGTAGGAACCAAAACCGAAGGAGATTATCAGTATAGATTGTAATCCGCCACAGCTTGGAGAATAATTTTTAGATTTGTCCTATCTCTTGTCCTACAGTGAGGCATCATGATGACAAGGGTAATTCAACAAGTTTTGGTATCTCATTCTGAAGTACATATTGTGGTACAAAGCAATTACAATACAAGCATACACTCGTGTTGGGTGACCGAGGTTCATAGAAACAGGATTACCAGCAGCACTAAACAGGATTACCAGCAGAGCACTAAACAGGATTACCCCAGGCAGCAGCTAAAAGGATACCAGCCGAAATAAACAGATTACCAGCAGCACTAAACTGGCATTGTGATAAAAGCCAAGGAGAGTACATATTACAGAGGGTAAAATCCCAGTCATTTGTATGCACAGACAGAGTTAGTACAATTCATTGTGCAGACTGCTGCACATGCATTAAATTGATCCTGTTCATACCAAAATGCTTATATTGAGAGCCTAACAGTTCTGCGAATGGGAAACAGTAAAGAAACAGTTTTTAAATAAAGTTGAAATACATGAATGAAAACTATTTGACACAGACCCTCTAATAAAATTCATGTAATCAAGCCCGATGAAGATCCTGTGAGAGGGGAGATTCCCAAATAGGCACTCTTTATTGCATTCTATGTTCTAATGAAAGTTTGAATTAATCAATGTCATCTAAGAGCACATAATTACAGTAGGATCACCATCCTCATATCTCTATGACAGCAGTCTCATCATACTAGGAAGTTATAGTATAAGTAATAAAGTTTTGATAATGGAATGCAACAAAAAACAGTCGAAAGTACACATGAAACTAATCAATCGACTCTGAACAATTCAATCGGTCTTTCGAGGTTGGGGAAATGATTATGTAATATCAACCCAGATCATTCATACTTTATACCATTAGGCTATGGCTGGAATGTAGGAACCCCCCCCCCCCCCCCCCCTGGTAGGCAGATGTGGGGGTTTTCACCATGATCTATTCAGGGGAGGAATGGCATGAATTTTTTTGGGGAAAATGTGGGTTTAGCGCTGGTAGCAGACAATACCCAACTAGGCACTGATTTAAGGTTCTCTTCTTGTTTCGCGGGGTATTCTGTATGGTTTTTCAATTGTTGATTATAGCTCTTCTGATACTCGATTATGGACATGTCACATGTGTTTGGTTGCAACCAACTTGGAACTGATATTGCTAGGGAAAAAGGTTGATATATTCCACAAGATAGTTCACAGCATGTTTATGATAATTTTGCTTTAAAATCAGACTTGCTAATTAGCAATTTACTGTAAAAAACCAGCCACAGGTGCGTTGATAAACCAGGCCACAGTTGGTTGAATAAACCAGCCCACAGTGGTTGATATCTGGAGGGTGCCTATACCAACGAGAGGTATATCAGGTATTCATGCAGTTTCATTCTCTGTCTTAGCGATACACTTTCTTTCGGTGTGAATCAAAAAGTATTCTTCTTACTTCTTGGAATGAATGAGAATTAGCTGCTGCTTTCCAAAATCCTTAGAATAATCAATCCTCAGTCTTATATAGACAGAATCTAGCTGGCAAAACCATCATTACTTATATTGAAACACTTACTAGTAAAACACCTACTTTAATTATTGATTTTCTTTCACCAGAGCAGCCCGAGCAGTACAGTATCCTTGAAGAAGCTCCATCCCCACCAATTATAGGGGGACAAAGGCAGTCAACCCTCTGAAAATGAGAGACAGACCCCCCTCACGTCCACTGAGAGTTCCAAAAACTGGCCGGCCACCATCCTCCATGAGGACTATTTCCCTGAGGATATGATCCACCCCACGGAATGCCATCCCCAGGAGGCCCACCGGGCCCTTCCCACCTGGAGTGGGACCATATGGACCACCCACCATGGAGGGGCCTTCCCACCAGGGAAATGGACTTTGAGGGCCTCCGCCACCGGGTATGGTCCCCAGGGGCCCTTATGACTTGTGATCACATGGCCCACACCCCTTTCATGGGCCCCCAACCAGAGATTTGGTTCAGAGGGGACATTCCCAGGAAGGACCCCACCATGGGTCCACCACCTTTCAGAGGACCCCACCTCCCAGGCGGGATGATGGCAGAATGCTCCTCTGGAGTAGAGGGCCCCCCCCAGGTGGTGATCAAGTGAGTGAATCATCCCATATATGTGGATCTGTGGCTCATTGGCCCGACGTATTCCTTTTAAATCCAGCCTCTTTCTCCTTGAGAGAAGGACTACATACTTTTTTGAGAGACAGCTGTGACATAGCCATGTCAATTGCCTTGGAACAGGTACTGCAGATAAATAGCTGGCACGATACCTGGCTTCCCAGTCCAATGTTGTAGTTGGCGCATCGAAATACAACCTGCATAGGGGGGAGGGTTTGCAAACGATTTTGTCTATGCTTTCAATGATTGCCCAGCTTTTTTTCGAAGATTGTGGCCCTACACACAGTACACAATGTTTTTGATGTGTTAGAAGTATGCCAAAGATTGTAATTAATAATTTCTGCATGGCTTCCTGTGAAGCATTCCATTATTCATTGGATATGTAGGCCTACTGTGGTTCATGCGAATCATAGCATCCTTTTATCTGAATCGACAATGGCTCAAACAATCAGCGTTCATTCACATCGTCCATACGAAAAACCTCATAGAAATGAGGTGTGTGTGTAAAAATGATTTAGGGTTAACATGCTGTGCAGGGTTCAAAGCAGTTGGATGGAAAATGGCCTGGCAATGAAACACTCAACAGATGAATACTACATGTGCAGCGCACATCTGTGGTGGGACATGCATCCCTTCAATCACTGCAGAATATATGAGGGAATCAGAACTGTTGGACGGCACTTGTGTGGGCTCAGTGGTAATAAGTACCCGTAAGGTGTATGTAAATAATGAGGCGAAGATTATTAAAATTGCACCCAGTGGTTGAGGCCTTGGTAGGAAGTCAGCCTTTCCCCCCGCCCCCCGTCGGATCCCAATCCAGGTTGTACCAATGACTCAGCACAAGGAGTTGGAGCAGAGACAAATTGTTTGTTTCTCTCAATTTGCAAGTACCTTTGTGTGTGATTATCCCCCCTACATGTGAGGTACTGCCACTAGGGAAATTACTTTATTTTGTCTGTACCTGGTGACAGGTTGCCAGCTGACAGGAATATGCAGTACTCCGTCTAGACCCTTGCCAGGCCTTGGAATCAGCTTTGATTCGTTGTCAGTAAACGCCAGAGTGGGTGCTATACGTTGAATGACATCAAACAGCTACAAAATATGAAGTTCTCTGTACTGTACTTACTGAGTTGTTTTCTGAAATAGTTCTATGTGCTATAAGCGATCTATGTCGATGCTCTGACCATGTTAGTGACTCTGCATACGAAACGGGTGTGATTGCAGCCTAAACGATCAGCGCTGATGGTGGGGTGGGCACAGGATTTTTCAATTTTTAATTCTGCGCAATCACAATCACTGTAAAAAAACCTTCATGTGGGTCACCACATAAGGTAATTTTGGAGATTGTAACACACTCTTTGAACGCGAAACCATACGCATTATTGATAATTTTGGGATGGTTTGGAGCTCTGTTCCTGTTATTACTGCTGTAGGGCAAATGGAAGACACAAGTGGGGTTCTACCACCCAGAGGGCACCTGGCTGCTAACCAGGCCCCAGTAATCATCACCCTAGATTCCGGAGCTACAGATATAAAGGTAATCGGTATATTTAATACTCCTGTATCCTTCATAACAATGAAGGTGCGTGAAGGGAGCGATAAATAGGAAGATCAGACACAAATGCATTTAAGCCTAGTGTTAATGATATGCATGACACATACACACACGTAGGCAATTACCCTCTCAGCCATTTGAAGAAATTTAGCATGCATTTTGATTCCTTGACGGAAGTCAGAAGAATCTATTCAGTCACGTCGTGTGTGGTGGGTGGGTGTGTGTGCGTTTAATGTACTATGCGTGCGAAGGACCATAGACCTGTAACACACACGACTTCGTGGACCCACCACACCACATTTTTTGTTCCGCGGACCTGAAACGGGTCCTCGGAAAAAAATGCGTTTAAACGATTCGAAATACCCCCATCTATCCTCCAAAGGGCATTAGAAACATGTCCTCGGATATACTCTATAGTGTGATGGCAAGAGTTGTAGTGGGGTGTGATGAGAGTTGAGTGTTAGCATTCTTCGAAGGACAAGATACGGCATCGAGGATCTTAACACCCATCGCAAAAACACATTTCGGACTTAGTTTTCGCAAAAGACGTCCTGCGCCAAATACTGTAAAGTACGGGTGGTGTGGCGTGTGTGTGTGTGTGTGTGTGTGTTGGTGTGTGTGTGGTGTGTGTGTGGGTGTGTGTGTGTGTGTGTGTTGTGTGTGTGTGTGTGTGTGGTGTGTGTGTGTGTGTGTGGATCCAGTTAAACGGGGACACACACGGGATCCATTCCACGGTCAACTGGGGATACGCACGCGAAAACAGGGGAATCCCCGCGTTGTCCCGTTTCCAAGGAAAAAACAACCCACAAAAACAACGAAGGGGGGATATCCCAGGTTCCTGTGTTTCCCTAAAACGCTTAAAAAAGGACGTGTAGTGGTCGGGACCCCTATGTAGGTTTGCACTGATGTCCCCATTTCCAGAGGTGAAAGATCAAGTCAAGTTTGTGCGTCCCGTTTGGCGCCCTACAAGGTATGGGTGTTGTGCTGTGTGGTGTGTGTGTGTGTGTGAAGACCAGTTTGTAAACATGATAACTTGCTCAGGTCTGGGTAGGTTAGGCTCATACTTGGTATGTGTGTTCCCCATGATGAGTACATGAACCTATTGTTTTTGGGCCAGGTCAGAGGTCATTGAGGTCACAAGACGGTCAAAAGTCTGAAAACCTTGTAAACCCGATAAGTCCGAAATGGTTGGTTGATCAATGTGAAATTGGGTGTATAGCTTTCTATGGGGAGTACAGGAACCCTATGTTTTTAGTTCTGGTAGGGAGTGAATTTTGGTCGAAAATAGAAAATTTGTGAAATTTCGATAGTTTGGCCAATTTTGGCTTGTAAAACAAGATAACTCGACCCCACCCGGATTGGATGAAGCTCATACTGGGTATGTGTGTTACCCCATGATGAGTAAGAACCATAGTGTTTGGGGTCAGGTCAGAGGTCATCTGAGGTCACCAGAGGTCAAAGTCGGAAAACCTGTAAACACGATAAGTCCAGAATGGTTCGGTCTGATCAAGTTGAAATTAGGTGTATAGCTTTTCTATGGGGAGTACAGGAACCCTTCTTTTTGGTTCAGGTCGGGGTGAATTTTGTCGAAAAATAGAAAATTGCGACAATTCGATAGTGTGGCCCCATTTGGCTGTAAACACGATAACTTGACCCCACAAGGAGGAGAAGTTCATACTGGATGTGTGTTCCCCATGATGATACATGAACCCGATTGTTTTGGGGTCAGTCAGAGGCCATCTGAGGTCACCAGAGGTCAAAGTCTGAAAACCTTGTAAACACGATAAGCCAGAACGGTTGGTCTGATCAGTTGAAATTAGGTGTGTGTTGCTGTCTTATGAGGAGTACCTGAACCCTATTGTTTTTGGTAAAGGGCGGTGGATGATGCCTAATACTTGGGTTTGTGGTATTCCCAATTGAGTACTGACCCTATGTTTTGGGGTCAGGTCGGAAGTTATCTAAGGTTACAGAGTTCAAAGTCTGAACCAACCTTGAAATTTAGTGTGTTACTTCTTAACCAAGGGTACAGAACCCTATTAGTTGTTGGTAAAGATAGGAAAGTTGTCAGAAGTTATGTTGCCTATATTGAGATGGTACTATCTCCGTGGTGTCTGCCTAATGAGTTGACAGAAACAGTCAAGAATCACTAACCTTTGGCTTTTTCCTGGTTTTTTTTAAAGTAAATATACAAGCTGTTACCCCTGCCTTTGAGTCCTATTCATTATTCTATTCTCATTCTCGTTCACCATGATTTGCTGGTCATTGAACCAACTGAATCCAACGACTGTTAATGTCACCTGATGTTTGCATTGGTTTTTTTTTTCTAGTTTGCTCCACAGTCAGTGGCTACCATACATTGGAAAAAAGTTTGGCATATGCTTCCCCACACCATGGAATGTTTTGAGGACGATATGGGCGAGGCCGGTAATTAAAGGAACACTGTATACTATCTCCACATGCAAGTCTAACATGAATTATTTGTCACTCTTGCAGCCCCCCTGGTCCTTCCTCCCCACCCCCTTTAGGCTCCATTCAACCTTTGCAATATTCAAGAAAATAGGCATCAATTATATGGAAAATGAAATCCCCTTTTTCGATACCTCATCTACAAGAAGAAACGTCAGTCAGATCAATCCCTCACTCATTTTCTATTTTGCAAATGTGATCAGTTCATTTTCGCGATTTTGAAAAAAAAAGCTGGCCGTCCGTAACAAATACATTTGTTTTCACCACAGGACCTCTTCCATGAAATTACGAATTTTTGGACCTAATACTATTGTTTCAACAGACTTTCCCAATGAGTTCGGTATATGCAGTCCATCATAGATTACTACAGTCAATTGGTAGCTTCGTAGTGGAAAGAAGACCTGAAATAAGGCTGATAGAACTTTAAGAACAAATGAACCAAACAGGTGAACAGGGTGGTACATCTATGATATCTTGTCGCTGAAAGAGAAAAAGGCTGGTCAGCCGGACCACCGACGATACTTTCACGCACACCATCCTTAGAGGAAGAGGAACAACAATGCTTGCAGATTATTGATGAACTAGGAACTAACTCCCCTGCCACGTATCTACCTGCCTCCAAACCTCTCCCTGGTGGACCCTGAATGACCTAATTGTGGCCATGTCCTATCTATAAATATAAACTATGATTAAAATGGGTAATATCGCCTGTTCGCCATTACTGTAATTCTTTATTTTGAATCTGATTACCTCATTTTATTTCCATTATATGTACTATTTTACAGATCAAGCCCGAAAACACAGAAAGATTAGCCAGCAGCTGGACCATGATAGAATTTAGTAAGTTTTGCCGCAATCATTTTCTGTCATATTGAGAAACTGTGGTATCATGTACATATACCTGGCATGCAGCGGTTATTGAAAATAATTTGAGAATATGGTTTTTATGGTGATGTAATAATCTACATCTACTCTGGCAAAGGAGACAATGATTAGGTTCCAGGATCAGGATGCTCACATTTCGATTTTCACGCGAGTGTAGCTTTGAAAGCAGTAGTTTGGTGGACCAAATTATAACTGTTAATTGTTAATCTCATCGGTCCTGCAGATATTACAGTCAGCATTTCACATAATTACTGTTGTAACGCGTTAACATTTTGGTGGTTAAGACAGCCACTGTAGGTACCCTAATCATGGGGTACCCTGGGGCTGGTTGGTCCAGCAACGAGGTACACAGAGTGTCTGATAGTGTGGGTGTAGTACTGCCAGATGTTTTTGAGTTTTGCACTTTCTCGCGTTTTGGAGTGGCTGATAATTTTCCCAATCTACACAGTCTGAGGTATTCACGAACAGACATCCTCTCTAGAAAAATTGGCAAATTATTATCAAAATTGGAGGTGTGAGGGGGAGCACATTTGAGGGGAAAAATTTTGGATTAATTGGGATGTGGATGTTTTTCAGGGAATCCATTATTTTCAGCCAAGTGATAATTAGCTTGGCCAAAAACTGCTCAGAAAATTCCATGTAATGATCTACTAAATGTAATGTGTTCACAAACCACCCGTAACAACATTTACTTTAGGGAGGCTCAGTGATGTTCATTTTAGTTTGGAACAGAATACAGAAGAGAGATCATAATGTCATGACTTAAATATGATATCCATATACTGAAAGTTATTTCTTTTTACCTTTCTCAGGTCCACCTTATTTATAAGGAAGAAATTGATGGTGAGGAATCATCCAAGAAGAGGTATCAATATACGAACAGGAAGGAGTGTTGCCGCTGTGCTCTGAATCTTCACTGTGCTACTTAAACTGGCTAAACATTTGGTCAATGTAGGCTGTAAGCGTCAACAGTGCATGTGTTTGATAGACCTGTGCTTCACAAACAGCGATATAATACAATAAATTATGCAATCACATAATGGCCCTTTGCTACATTTTAACATCCATGTACAAAATATTCATGTTTCACATTATATTTGACCTGGTTTTGGAAGTCAGAGGACACCCGTTGAGGGACATTGGCTCAGCTTGGGCCCGGGCATGGCGGTGCACATTCAGACGAGATGACAGTGCTGTCTGGCAGCAGCTCCTCTCCCACTCCCACCCCGAGTGGCAAACCATACACTATCACAGCTGAGTACAGGCTGTGACACATCATCAACCTGAATGAACTGGCATGACAATTCCAACCAAAACTCTCCTGATTACCTCATACCTGGCTGGCTGGTGTAGTTCTTCCCCACTTGGGAATGAACTAAAAACTCACTAATTTGGGCACTTCACACCTTGTGTCAGGAGCACAAATATAAAGTTGAAGGGGGATGTGGTGGAGAATTCAATTTTCTTTGTGGGAGCAGTTGTTTTTTCCTTGTCTATGATAACAGGCAAAACTAGAGGTACCACTGAACTGTTTCACATCATAAAGCACACCAGAGATGGCAATTGTGATGCTTAGATATCCAGTACACACCTACTCCACTGAGTCTATTAATATAACCCTGGACCCTAAGCCTGTAAATCAGTATCCTGACTACAGAGTAGTCTGTCGATGGGAAACTCCCTGCTCACTGGACGAAGCTGTGGGGGGGGGGGTATTCAATCTCTGAGAGGAAGGTCAATTTGCCCATAGTGCAATCTCTGTTCAACTCCTACCAAGGATGGATTCTAGTCTGGGCCATGCGCTGTATTTTCCAATGTAAACTGTTTTGCTAATAAGGGTTATTAGGTTTCCTTCTGTATTAAAAATTCGGTTTTTGTTTGTTTGGTTCCCATGAGACGGGTATTGCACCGACTTTTCCTTTGATTACTCTCATAGTTTTCAATTCAGGTCATGTCTGGAAGGAGATTTTTTTTTTCCCCCAGGTCAAAGCCTATCTATGTTAATCATGTTGCGGTTTCGTGGCGCGAGAAATATGGGGATGCAAAACTTGTTGAGCTAAACTGCCCTCCAAACGAAAGGGAAAGATTTTAGAAATCATTGTGGTAAATGTAGTTGTACCCTACTTTGACAAGGATTCTCGTTATAGGTGATCTCACTGATTGTATCTTCACTATGAGAGTGGTATTTTGATTTTCTTTTGGAAGTTGCTGCTCTAAACTTTCCATGGAATATTTCACAAGGAACATCTTCAGTTGATCTAAGTCATTGTTCAGATGCTATTTTTTGTGAAAATCCTGTCGCTAACCTTTATTCTTTACTTGCAAGAAAACCATGTGATAGAGGAGGCCACTGATTACCATTACGGGAAAAATGTTTGCTATAGCTTACAACAAAGGTCACATTTTTATGGGTGATGCTGATGTTCAGTTGTACAGATTTCGGTATTAATGGAAGGGGATTGGCTTAGTGGTCTGTGCAATCGTGCACGTATCTTTCATTGAAATTTAGTGCAGGTGTTTTTTTTAAAGCAACATATCACATGTGTCTAAAGCACGTATCACTTTCTCTCATTCAACACGATCAGGAATTTATATAGAGATAACATGTGAATGACATTTCGACAGGTTTTGCATTAAATCGGGGCCATATTTCTTATACTATACATTATTGTTCAAAGGAATGGCAGGTTATGCTTTTTTATGAAAGATTTTAATTTTTCAATTTGTTCATGTTTGGCATTTTGTTTTGGAGCCCTCAAAGCAGGGTGCGGTATTACCGATGTTGATTTGGTGTCTTGCCAAGAAAATAATGCCCCTTTTCTCACAATTTGTGCTATGATAGAACTACAGTACCATATGATCTGACAAAATTGTGAATATTACTTATCATTGAATATTACACACAAGAATGTTTGAATGTGATTGTCCTTGTATCTTTGTAATAGCCTCAGTCATAGTGCCATGTTTTTTTGACTGCTCTGCTGTCATGGTTTTGTCCTGTTTCTCATCCATATTTTGGTCACATTTGGGCCATTCAGGCCTTCCCCACCTTGCTTGGTGACACGGGAGATATATTTAGGCAATGCCATGATGTCGCCAAGCTCTTGCTTCGATGCCCCCTTGGTACTGCCACATTGTATGATGTTGTGGAAAACGACAAATGAATCTTGATCATGTCTTAAAAAAAAAAAAAATCCAGTCCAAGTTTTGTTGCACTTGACGGCAATTCAGCCACATTGTACCACATGATCGTGGCCGCCTGAACGTGGTACCATGACTGGGGCGTAAGTACTGTTTTGGCCTCCTGGAACACCAGACTGTGTCAAACAACAGATTCTTTAGAAAAAGGATGGTGCTACATAACAGCTGAAAGTTGGCTGTTAAGTTTGCCTGGTGATAGAAGGCCAAGGTTGAGTCTGTTATTTTTTTTGTCTGTTTTCTCATTGGAACTAACTTTTTGAGACACATCCCATCTGGTCCTCATGACAACAGAGATATTCTGTTGTTTGGAGTAGGGGGGTGTCAAATATGAATTCTAAATAGTTGTGAAGCATACTTTTATTTAATTGCGTAGTTTGGCC
This sequence comes from Sclerodactyla briareus, assembly GCA_026419785.1. Lineage (NCBI taxonomy): Eukaryota > Metazoa > Echinodermata > Holothuroidea > Dendrochirotida > Sclerodactylidae > Sclerodactyla > Sclerodactyla briareus. The sequence continues at coordinate 171,903 of JAODTK010002887.1, read as the reverse complement.
AATTTAAAGACGCCGTATGTGGCATCCCTTTTGGGTAGTCCCCCTGGGGGCTATATAGCATGGGTTTGACAAGTCCCCAGTGATCAGTGGTAATATCTGACAGACGCTTTGAGGGAGTGTTTTTGTGATGAAGAACTATATAAGGTCTCAGAAAATCATTTCATGAAAGCGTGAACGTTTATTACCTGCCAAGGTCATTCCAGTTTCATGGCCAGATCACTTTAGTGTTAAGATATATCTATTATGTTGACTATGTTCACCTTCAAACCCTAAGTCACATCATATTCTATTTTGCTTCAGGTTGTTGCAGGCTAATCACATTTTCCCAGTGCAAAGAGCTTTCTGGAATTGAAATCAAGGTACGGTTGCCAAGTATAAGCTCACATAGAAATCATGGTGACATCATGGTTGTCCGTTCCCCAAGCAGTGCCGTCGTGGAAAATTAGGTCACTCACACATCATGCATGGTACGGTATGGACTGGGTATTTTCCCTTTGAACATATGATGTCCCTGAATGTCCTACCTCCTTATTATCTTGAAAATGCACCTCAAAAGTGCTCCATAAATTACATTGTGTTTTATTGCTTTAATGTAAAACCGTATAGGTGTCATTCCCATTATATTAATTTGGGAACACCACACTCAATTAGTAATCAGGCGGGACATATGCTGGAACAGGACTTAGATCCAGGTGCTCAATACCGTGAAACCTCAGTTTTCGAACCTGGGTCTGACCAGTTGCGTATTTGTCATCAATCCTTCCATATTCACTCGTACTGTTTGTATGGCCCTTGACATGGAATACACTGAATATAGTGGTAGTGCACTTTCTCACACAACTGTCCTTGTTATTAATGTTCTGTGGAAGGGGTTCTATGTCCCATTATGTGACAGAGGAAAGGTCTCTCGTGGTACACTGTACCTGAAAGATATTTCCCAGGGAAACCAAAGCATCAGCTGTATAGTCACTCAGTAAGAGGCATCAACAAAGATATTTCTGCTGATTCTGTGCCAACATATTGAGATGGCGGTTATCACGCACAGGACTCTGTGGAAGTATGGCAACTAAATTTTAAAATGTGCTTTTGTTGTCAAGTTCTGTAGGTCAATGGCAGCCAATCTGGATACAACGAGTACTGATAACATATCTTGTTGAACGGTGGTGTGATAATAAGATATTCGCCTTGACTTCTTCTAGTGCTCCTTATATTTTTCTGTTCCTGGATATGCTCACTAGGGGAGTGATGTTATGTTATTCTTTGAAGATAGCAATGAGCCAAACTCTTGTGCGTCTTTTTTCAAGTGGCTCCCACTGGAGTTCTTCAAGCATATTCGATACACTACTGCTATTATTATAATCGTCAGGTACGAAAGGAGCTGCACGTCGTCGAACTTTCTCCAGGGTAGATTTTGTAGTAAGGGTCCAGATGGAGGCACAATATTCCATCGTTCGAACGAACTAATACCTTATATGCCGTTTCTTTCACTGGTTTACTGCAGGAATGTAAGTTTCTCCTTAGTAGTCCGAGCATTTTGTTCGCTTTATTTGCTGCCAGGTTAATGTGCTGGGACCATCTAAGATCATTGCTCAATTCGATGCTCGAGTAGGGTTGGTGGCTAACAGACTGAAGAACAACAAGTACAAAGAGAATCAAGGTCTTTCTGTAACAAATCGCTATCCTGTGTTGTTTAATCTCTCTGTACATTATGCAGTCAGTAGCAAAGAGCCTAACATCTGAAGAGACGACATCGGGCAGGGCGTTAATATATACCAAAAATAGAAGCGGACCCAATACAGTTCCTAGGGACTTCCAGAGGTTACTGGGGACTGTGATGATAAAGCATCTCCTAACAGGACTCTTCGCTCTCCATTCGTGAGGGAACACTCTATCCATTCCAATGGGTTGTCCTTGATACTAGATTCTTCATTTTAAGCAATAGTCTCTGATGTGGTCGAAGGCTTTACTAAATCCAATATCACCAAATCCACCTGGCTTCTTCGGTCTAGACATTTTGTGAGTGGCGCCAGCAGAGAAAGAAGAAGAGTCTGAGTCTTTCCTGGAGCGCTCATTGAACACCTTGGAAAAACCCGGGCAAAAAAAGACGGGAGCCCCAGAGTTGCCGGTGGGCAAGGGCTTGTGAAGGTTGCATGGAAAGAAATAGCAAAGTCCCTGCCCCAAATTAGGGCATTTAAGTCCAAGCAAACAGTCCATGTACCGACAAGGAGAATTTCCAAGCGTTTTGTCAGTCCCTGAAAAGGACCCCTCCGTCCGTGTTTTTCCAAAGGCTTCCGGAATCCGGAAGCTTGGGAGTCGTGAGGTGGCCCATGACAAAGATCTCACTAAGATTGATACTTCCTTACGCCACCCAATGAGAACACTTTCCATGCTTCAGTTTTTCTATCAGTGGTGACATCTCTTCTAAGTCTGATTCAAAGGAGGGCTTAGAAGAAGAACTGAACGCACCCTGCTCGTGGCAATTATCCAAACTTTGGTCGACGCTGATTTGACTGCAAGGGCTTCAGCTCTTGCGTGGTAGGGCGTAGGGTGAGTTTCCTTGACAACTTTAGTATATTTTAAGCTGGGTCCGCAAGGGCATCTGCTGTTTGGGGACAAGTTCAGGAAATGACCCATCGTACTTCGGAACAGGTACGGGATGCCAAGGAACAGCAAAAGCCTTTGGCTAGTACCCTCGCCCTGATAATATGGGTTCTAGCCCCTTCAAGCGGTTTTCTGGGCCAGGTCAGAAGTCTTTGAAGGCTTTGGGGGCCCCCTTCCAAGGACCGGCAGGATGGCGGCCTATGCTGTGAGGCCACTCTTTTCGTCGAGGGGCTACAAGGTTTCTCCGCCCTCGGCCTCAGCAATTCTGACTACCTCCCAAAGGGAGTTCCACAGGGGGTAGGAAAAATCTGTCTTCTTTCCTGGACAATTGGCAAACGAGGACCAGCGATCAGTGGGTTCTGTCCATCATCAAGTGGGGCTACATAAGAGAGTTACTAGTCAGCCTCCAGTTTTCTCAAACGTGGTAAAGTCATGTAGCAGAAAAGAAAGCACTTTTCCAGGCATTCAAATGCCTACTGGACAAACAGGCTATTCCTGTTCCCAAAGCGGAGATGGAGAAGGGCTTCTACAGTACCCTTTTCATGGTTCCCAAGGCAACAGGGGGGTTCCGTCCAATTCTAAATTTAAAGTGCCTAAACCGATGGTTTAAAGGTATCTCACTTCAAAATGGAGTCCCTCCAATCCACCGTTCAGTTTCTTCGTTCAGGAGATTGGGCGGCGTCTATAGAATTAACAGACGCATATTTCCACATTCCAATTCACAGGGAGCACTGCCAGTTCCTAAGATTTTGCATAGGAAAACAGGCCTACGAATTCGTGGCTCTTCCCTTTGGGTTAGTCACAGCGCCAAGATCATTCACCAAGGTGGTGGCCCCAGTATTAGCTTTCCTAAGACAACGAAACATCCACGTTATAGGTTATTGGACGACTGGCTCATAAGGGACACGTCCAGTGAGGGGGCCCTTATGGCGGTACAAGAGACGATGGGGCTCATTCAAAGTTTAGGGTTCATTCCCAACTTGGAAAAGTCAGAGTTGATCCCCAGACAGAAGCTGGTGTTTCTGGGCACCCGCATCAATTTAATAAGGGGTCTAGCAAGCCCAACCGAGGGAAGGATGGATAAGTTGATAGGGGTAGCACGGCTAGTGATGGGCTGCAACAAAGTGAAGGCTAGGACCTTCCTGCAGGTATTAGGCCTAATGGCTTCTTGTATTGTGGTGGTCCCCTGGGCAAGGCTGAGAATGAGTCCTTTGCAATTACATCTTTTGACTCTAGTCAATGGCCTCAGGGGACCTGGAGAGGCAGGTTCCGATTTTAGAGTCTGTGAAAAGCCACCTCACATGGTGGACGCAGGAGAACAATTTGTCCAGGGGGTCGGCATAGTTCCTCAAGTTGCAGACATGACTATGATAACAGATGCCTCAAAAGTTCGGTTGGGGGGCACACATCGAGGATTGGCAAACAGCAGGACGATGGAAGCCCAGTGTAGCCACAAAGCTTAGAATTAGAAGCAGTTTCCAGGGGTCTGAAGACTTCCAAGAACTCGGTGCAAGGTCACGGCATGCTCATCAGGACAGATATTTCAACATTAGTGTCTAATAAACAAGCTGGGGGGAACTCGGTCACCATCCCTTTGCATCTTGGTATGGTGCATAAAAAAGTGTGTCACTCAAAGCAGTCCACATTCTAGGCAAAAAGAACTGTGTTGCCGACGGGTTGCCCCGCAGTCGAATTCTTCACACTGAGTGGAAGCTGAATTCAGCTAGAGTAAGGGAAATTTTCGTTTAGCGTTGGGTTTCCCCCAAATACACTGTTCGGAACCAGCAAGAACAGGCAGTTGCCGGTCTACATTTCCCCATTTCCAGAAGTGGGAGCATTAGGGACGGATGCCATGTCAATGCCCTGGACCGGAATGTTCGCTTATGCATTCCCTCCGATAGTCATAATTCCCAGGGTGCTACACAAAATCAGAACAGAGAATTGTGTTGTGATATTAATAGCCCTCTTTTGGCCCAGACAGAGTTGGTTCCCAAGTCTTCTGGAACTACTGATTTAGATAATACGATAAAGATACCAATGTCAGCAGATCTGCTGACACAGCGCTCAGGGCAGCAGGGGTAAGAGCAGTGATAGTTCACCCCACCCGGAAGTGTTCCATTTAGTTGCCTCGAATTTGACAAGGGACAGCTCATTGAGAAGGGCTTTTCTGCAACAACTGCAGAAAGAGCAGCAGGGTGTCGACGTAATTCAACATACAAAACGTATGTGCGAAAATTTATCACTTGGGCTTCCGAGCGGGGGATTGGTTGCATGCAGGCTTCGGTAGGCGAAGTTGCGGAATTTTAGACCATCTTTTTAAGGTCCAAAAGTTGGCATGCGTACAATCGTTGGAATAGGTCGGCCTCATGCGGTTCACCCTGGCTGGAGTTGTGTGTCGGTCAATCAGTCTGGGGCACTGTCCAACCTTGTCAAAGCTTTTTTCATAGCCCGGCCACCAACTAGACGACTTGTTCCTTCATGGATCTTTTTCGTTGTCCTTAGGAGCTTCCTAGCCATATTTCGAGCCATTGAAACGGGCTAATCTAAAGTTCTTGACACGGAAGGCTGCATCTTGTATATACGTTGCTGAAATGTTGTTAGTGATGGTGGCTTAGGGTTTGGTGTTTGAGGGGTGTCTTGTTGTTTGAGCTCCCTCTCCTCCAGACTGCTTTAAATTCATGGCCTGTTGTAGATTGATTAGCAAGTGAGTATAAGATGTGAGAGAGAAGTTCCTTTCCCAATTGAAAGGTCTTTCTCTGAACATACTTAAACTCACCTGCTCGACATCCGCCCACCTCCCCACGGGAGCTCTCTCCATTGATCTTGAAATTGTCCTGGTGGATAATATGTATAGGACGTATAGGAGGCAGGATGGCCTGTTGTAGATTGTTCGCAGATGAGTATAAGTATCTTCAGAGGAAGACCTTTCAATTGGGAAAGGAAATTTCGAAGTGTCCCATGATATGATGGTTAATTATCTTGCATGGAATGGAGGTGAGAGACACTGGTCGACAGTTGGCTGGAATAGTCCTACCTCCTCATTTGTAGATTGGGATGACTTTGGCATCACGCCAATCGCTAGGAAGGGTGTTGATGATCTCTGGAATATATTTTCTGCAGAACTGGTGCTATACTTACCTCTACAGCGTCATGGTCACTAATCCTTGCAATAACACGGTGGTTTTCCACCAGGGATGGGTGACTGACGAAACACAGATCTAGAATGTTGTTTTCCCTTGTAGATTGTTTACGATTTGGGTGAGGCTACGGTTCTCCATGATATCTACTAAGGATTCACTACATGTTGGATACTTTCCACCTATACGAAAAGTGTTGGTCTCCCAGTTGATATCTTGGAGGTTGAAATCTTCCAACAGCCAGTGGTGGCGGACACAGGGATTTTGATCAAGGTCTAATTCAATTGGCTCAACAATTCAGGAGCAGACGTGGGCGATCGGTAGATCGGTAGATGTACATGAGCTTACAACTTGACTTTTTACATGGATGGAAACCCATTTCACCTCACTCTGTCCATCAAGCTCTCGCTCTTCAGATGCGATGTATGTATTCTTAATGGCAATGATCCGCTCCCATTGGAGTCTGACTCCCCGTCCTTCCTAAAAAACATTGAAGTGTGATGGGAATATTTCCCCAGATGCGATATTGGTATTCAGCCATGACTCGGTGCCAACTATTACTTCTGGATCTACATCCTCTAGTAATGCTTGAAAATTTGCAAGCTTAGCTCTTATACTTTGTGGCAATTTAACTGCATGATTTTCAGAAACCCTTTCTGAAATTTCTTACGGCGGTAAGGCTCCGTTGACCTGCGACCAGTTAGTAAGCTCCCCCTGACTTTTGGGCTAGACGTCATTGGGAGAGGTTATTGACCGTTTCTTGTGTTCCCAAAGTCGTTCCCTGAGTCTATGGAGCAGAGATATTCATACCTATTCGATAAGTCTATGCTAGAATCCCCTAAACTGAATGTATCAAATTGGGTAATCCACAGCTGCAACATATCCATGAATACGATAGGTGGTCTATTAAAGTGTGTAAATGTCTTCATTCATACCCGAACAGTTCCTATGAAACCTTGCATTGTAGTTTTCACATTCTATTGCTTGCTGGCCATGCTTTGCCGCTTTTTGGCAAATTATTGATACATATTTAGGCTTTTAGGGTCCTTGTTTAGGGGCAATGTCATTCGAAAGCAAATAATTTGATACCTGACCCTCTGCCAGATATACCTCTGGAAGCCAAACTGAACCTATTCAACATCGATTCTAACCAGATTAAGCAATGTCTGTAACTTGGATTTGGCCTATGCACGTCTACTCATAACCTGGAAAATGCTGGTGTACTCATACTGGTGCACTCCTACTCATGTGGATGTACTTCAAGTGTGGTGGATTCCGACCTCAACAATACATTACTATTTATTCGAAACCATTATTTACATAGTCAGTGACTAGATTGTTACTTTAGTTTCACCTGCATGACGTATACCTTTGTTTTGAGTTCATGGCCAATCTCCCGACCCGCATATGAAGCTAATTGTTGGAAAGGTAGATGTGTTGGGATTGTGTAATCTTAATATGGGTAAGACTGTGAATAACAAGTGGGTTCTTGAATAAACCCAATCCTGCCTATTTCGATCAAACTCCCTGTTGATGGAAATAATTGCAAGAGAGCTCTTCCCATCACAATCGTCTCCAAGGTTCCTATTCACAGCCGGAGCTTCCACCACTGACACAACCATGTACACAACGTACACACATGCATAAAACAGATGCTGACCTATTACGGTAACTTTTGCCCAATTCGTTCCTCACTGCATAATGTGGGCTCTAAACAGCAGCCTCATTATGTAACATAGCTCCTCTTTGATTTGGTCTCATGATAGATGTCCTAACGAAAGTATTTAATGTTGAGTATATTGTGACACAACGTACGTGTGCGCAAAGCAATTTTCCACATCGAAAACCATGGGAGCCGGCAATTTTGCCATGTCAATGTTCGCCAGAATATCATCATATAATCCTCATCAACTAAATTTTGTTTGGTTCCGTACCCGTCGAAGATTTATCTCCGGTGACACATTCCAAACCTCTACAGAGAACTACCCCATCTCCAATAATTATGGCCCGAGGTGCTTCAATACTTCGTGGGTAATTACAGCTCTTGCGAGAAGTCAACGCAAGTTGATGGCTGTCTTGTAGCTTCTGTCATTGATGTGTAAATCCTAAGTATAAGTCCTTTTACACTGGGGACGTCATGAATAATGGTGAATCTTATAAGTCGTTTCATTCTGCGAACGTATGAATCAAGTCGTTGGTATTGTAGTTGTACGTCGATATCAGTATTCCTTGAGTGGAGAACGTGATGACTGAATAGAGTAACAGCTTCTGTTAGTTGGATCACATGTAACCGCAATACAAATGTTTTGATACCGCTAGTGGAAGCGGGTCTGGCTGCAGTTATACACAATTATTTATTGAATGGTGCCACGGGCTTGCGATCATGGTTTTCGTTATGTCGCCTTCAGCTCTGCTGGTTGAGCTATTGTGATCCGCCACTTCCAGTCTATTCGTCTGGATGACTCGCTGAAAGTCTGTCTGTCTGTCTGTATGTATGTATGTATGTAGTATGTATGTATGTATGTATGTATGTATGTCTGTCTGCCTGTCTGTAAACGTTTTCCTCATTTACGGATGTTGACTACACTTGGGCACAATATTCATTGGCCCGTGGGGCATCTGACTACTCAAAGTAAAGGTAATGGGTTATTATGTCGAAAAATGCTCCTACAAACAAAATTGGATTGCCATCATAATTGGTCAGAATTATTCTGGACTAGTGGTACCTAGGGAGTGTTCAGGGTTTTAATGTCAAATGGTTTTAGAGGGGCATACTGAACTATCATGAAACCATCTGCTAAATGCCTCTACACATTCGGTTGATTAACATGATATTCTGTCAGTGTTATCATGGATTAATGTCAAATGTCATTAGAGAGGGAATAATGAACTATCAAGTAAAGAATCTGCAAAATGTTCCTCCCCTAATTTAGGTTGATAACCGTCACACTCGGTCAGTTTTATCAAAGACTTTTTGGTACCTAGGGCTGTACAGGGATTTGGAGTCAAAAGTCATTAAAGGGGCTTAATGAGCTATTGCGAAAACTGCGAAAAGCTGCAAAATGCTTCTCTTTAAGATGAAGTTGATTGCCATCGTACTCGCTCAGTTATGTCACCAGGATCTTGGTCTGACTGGTCACCGTACCTGAAACTTTAATGAACATCTGACCCATTTCAAAATCGTAATCTATTCAAATAAGACACATTAAGTCACTTACGGTGACACATTTCTGATGATTGGAGGTGGATCATACCCATCGAATCTGGCGAAATTCTGACGGCATTAAAGGTTGACCATGTTCACTAAAACTCGACATACTTTCTGCTGTAAATCTAACCAGAATACCTGTCACCCTGTTAGGCTCTTATCTTGTTTGTATGTGTGTGTCATCTTGCTAATGGACTACGACAGCCCTTATCATTTCCAGCGACATTTCTTCATGAGGTGCTTGTTTAGCAAAGGCTCGACAAGCCTGGATTTTTGTGTGTGTAAAAAAATCTTTTACTTTACTAGGCTGCCTACTCAACAAGAGGCTTTGCCTCTATATTTTTTTAATGGTAACTTGCCTATAAGAAGCTATACAAGGTCTAGCAGGGTGCAGACCTGGATACTGCACCTCATTATCAGCCACGAATCCTTTAGGTATACTGAATAAGGCATGCCTCTCATAGGCGGTACTTAATGTGAGGGAAATCACATGCAGACGGCAATTGCGAATCCGCTTTAATACCTTCTGCTGACTAGGTAACAGGTACCATCTTCAACTTCTTTGGTCTGACCTGACGGTATTCGAAGCCCGGTCTATCAATTGTGCCAAGCACTCGGCTGACCATAACACGCAGACTGCAGCATACACCCTACGTGATCCACATTCCCTGAACGTATACAAGTTCGACAAGTGTGCAGGGATATCGCAATTTTTGTCAGATTTTTATTAGAAATTGAAGGTGCTAGGCAACTCTTGTTTGCCGGCCCGGGGAGGATGCCAACCTCCGACTTCGGGTGCCTTTTCGTGATGCTTCTATGCGTGTTTCAGGCCCTCTTTGACTGTACCCTTTTGCATTAACCCTCGGGGTCGGTACCGGTTCTTCTGAGGATCTGGTAATGTTTAACCCCGGCTTCGCCTTGATACCATGGATTCCTTTTCCTTCTTGGGCAAGAGGATCCAGGTGGGAGTCGGTGCGCTGCAGGCCTGCTGTCAATAGTGCAAGGCCCGAACCCCAGGTCGTGTCGCTTGGGCGGCTGCCCTGTCATTTGGCGAAAAATCCCGAGCACCCTCCTCTGCTAGTTCGCGACTAGATGTCACTCCTAGGTTCCAAGTCCTATTCAATGTCTTGTCGGTTGTCGTGGGCTTTCCACTTGCCCTGCCTTTGTCCTCCCTTCTTTCCCTTCAATACCATGGTTATTTCAGTCTCCCATACGACACCTACTGTAGCCCCTAATGTGACATCTGGTTCTCTTTTCTCTTTCTCTTTTGCGAGTATACACGGTCTCCAACGCAATCTCAATCATGTCCACCAACTCCTTATGGCCACATCCCCCCCCCCCCATCTACCTTTTCCTTATTAACTGAAACCATATCGCTGGGTTGGAGAAAAGGTGCCAATATGAAATGGGGGCATGCATGTCATGACTCGCTTGGAGAGGATCCATTCCATGCTACTACCGACATAGGGGTAAATGGCATGTTGTAGAGTGACAATTAGTTATAATAGTTATTAACTGGGAGGAAAAATTACTGAATCCATAATTTAATCGCCACCGACGTTTGGCCCTCCCCAACTCTTCAAGTGTGGCTACAGGCTTGCCTCTTCACGCGATGCCTTTTTGTCTGGAGGGCAATTCAGTTGGCTTAATACAGAGAATATGTCGCAGTGGGAATTTTCTGCTGAACATGTTTGGTGGTGAGAGGATGCCTTACCCTAAAGGGAATGCATCCTCTCACCTAATGATATGGGTCCCATTTCGTAAATACCTTATGTTGTAATATTAAGTTAGAAAAAAAACCACTTTAAAATCAGATTTGCTGTAATTTTCTTAGGTGTTCAAAAAACAAACCAATCAAAATTTGGGGATTTTACATGGAAAGTAAATGTTACGCTGCCGTTACATTGTCAGCCAAAAAACTCATTTGAGTTATAAAAAACAGAAACACGGAAATTATTCTTATGGGAATGAATACTTTTATTCCCTACATTCTAAGATCGGCTCCTCTCACATCACCTTCATGGTTCGATCAGTAATGTACCACTGCCGTACAGGAGAAGAATCGACTTTTTCGTGCTTGGTTATCTTCACCTTCACCTGATTCTCGTCAAGCCTATGTAACTGCTCGTAATGTGTGCTCTGAGACTATAGATGAGGCAAAAAACTCTTTTTTTTCACGTATGGCTAAAAAAAACTTTCATTTGTCCTTAGGGTAATCGTCCTTTGTCGGATGGCCAAATCTGTGTCTTAGAATTTATGTACTTCCAAGTTCCCTCCGCTAGTTAAACCTGATGGCTCTGTTTGGCGTGATGCCACCTCTAAAGCTAACACTTTTGCCGAGCTATTCTCTTCTAATTCCACTGAGAATACAGATGCTCATCCTCCCCCATCTTTTGCCAGCTTTAGTGAAACGATTTCGGACGTTGTTTTCCCCACTCACGTCGCATGGTCCGTTGAACACTCAATAGTTTAGACATTATAGCATCTGGTCCTGATGGCATCCTCCTATAGTCCTCCTGAAGTGTGCCCCTGAACTTGGGCCCATCCTTAGCAAGCTTTCCGTCTGTTCTATGGGATGCTAACCTGTGTGGAAACTGCTCATGTCTGCCTCATCCCTCAAAATGGTGCCAAATCCAACCCCTCCAATTACAGGCCGATTGCCATCATCTCGGTTCTCTCTAAAGTTATGGACACTAAGTCACAGCAATGTTTTTTGACTGTTCCTCGTTTCCACCTCATCAGTGACCACCAGTATGGTTTCCGACATGGCCGATATACTGAGGACCTACTATCTTTGGTCACCAATCAGTGGGATCAAGCAATTGAGTTTTTCGGCGGAAGTAGGGCTATTGCCCTTGATATCTCTAAGGCCTTTGACCGTGAATGGCACGCCGGACTCCTTGCTAAATTAACTTCATTTGGTTTCAGCTCCCTTCTAACTTCTTGGATTTGCCAGCTTGCGTACCTGTCACTCTATCTCTGTTCGGGTTGATGGTTGCTCTCTACTCTACGAGACCGTCCCTATCAATGCTGTTGTTCCTCAAGGTTGTATTTTTTCTCCTACTTCTCATTTTTATCAATGATCTTCTTAGCTCTATACCTCCTATAGGATTCACTCCTTTGCTGATGATCCTACCCTTCACCACTCTCTGTGCTTTCCTCATCCCCAGAAGCGGAATGATTTTTGTCTATAACCGGTTTCCAGTTGCCAGTCAGCTGAACAATGATCTACATTCTATTTTGAACTGGGGCACTGCTGATTTGGTTACCTTCAAACACCAATCTAAAACTCGGAAACAATTCTCTGGGTGCGTGTGTTCTGATGCACCGGGCTATTTTAATGGCTGACCAGATCCTCCCTCAGTCTACTTCTCTTAATATCCTGGTATGGGAATCAGCAACAACATGTCCTGGAACTCTCTATCAAGTCTATCGCTACTAATGCTTCTAGAAAGTTGTGCTTCTTCTTATTTCGTGCAGGAAATACTTCACCTCACAACAGCTACTTTCTGCTTTACAGAGCCCAATTTCGCTCTCCTATGGAATATGGTTGCATATATGGGTGGGGCTTCGCCATCCTCTCTTAGTGTCCTTGATCGTATCGAGAGAACTGCTGTTCGTCTCATCAACGATGAGCATCTCACTTCCGCGCTTCAGCCACTGTCCCCATGCAGATCGTATCATCTCTCTGTCTCCTTCACCGCTTCTTTTATGGTCAATGTTCTTCTGAGCCTGGGGATGCTGTTCCTCCTTTACTCGAGGTTACTCGCCATACTCGCTCTTCTTCTTCCTCCAGCCACCCGTTTCGGTTGCATCTCCCACGTCATCGCACCGAAACCTATGCTCGCTCCTTTTTCCTCGCACTTCGCGTGCCATGAATAGGCTTCCTCGGGATGTATTTCCTCCTGCTTTTGATCTCCAGCGGTTTTCAAGAGTAGAATCAACAAGTTGGATCTCTCTCATTTTTTCAGTTTCGTATGCTTGGGGTTGCCTCATTTTGTTTAGGCAATTATGGGTTCGCCCTCCCTCTTGTCACTTTGTTAAAAAGAAAAGAAGAAAGATAAGACCTTGCCACTCTGCTGGCTATAGTTCGTTGTGTATGGAGCTGGAATACAGCTGGAGTCTTTTGATACAACACGATGTGGGATTCGACACCCTATTTTCACATCACGCTCCACCAACTGCCCTAACTATTCGGTTATCAGCAAGTGGACAAGCATACACAAGCCTACACGCATGCGTATTCCTGCGCCCACCCAGGTCTTTTCTGACTAGTTCAGTCCAAGACAAGACTAGCGTATCAGAGTAATTGATTCGAAGGCGCTTTTTCCTGATAGGCAGTTTCGTGATTGTAGAACTATATAGTAGAGCATGATCGATTGATGTCTCACGAGCGATATTCCAAAGCGAGTCGGAAATCAATTTGTTCAGTGGGCATGTAACGACTGCATGTGTTAAAATCGATCTTCACATCGGACAAAACTGCACACTCTAGCAATGTCTATGTTCGCCACTCATGGGCGTCGATTGGTTTTGAAAAGTGGGGGGACACATGAATGCAATTGACCATCTAACGAACGCCACCATCGGTTGGCGCGGAGGCGCACTATAGCTATTATTTAGCTTTTCATACCCTCTAGAATCGCCGTAAACGGCAATTGCCAGGCTCAGTAGCACCTTCTCTACTTGTGATTTGAGTGTAAGACAAAAAAAAAAAGTTGTTATTGTTATAAATCTAAAATGATTTACCTCATATCGCACATGGACTTTTCTTGTACATTTCCTACTCTGGCATTGTTTGCATGGGATCCAGGGGTCTACTGAAGGGTCCCTGGAGGGATGAAGGGAAAAGCCATGGGCGTACGAGGCCATTCCGATTTGGGGAGAAAAAATTTTGCCCGAATTTCACAAGTCATTATCATAAACTACCAGCGCGCGAAGCGCGCGGATCACTTTTGCATGTTTTCCGGGCATTTTATCGAACATTCATGCATTTCCTTTTCCATTCCTCACTTTGGCTTTTCTTTCGTCAAATTTTCCATCTCAGGAAAATTGGGGGGGGGGGGGGGGGGAGCCGCAGTCTGCCTCCCAAAGCTCCTGAAATTATTTGAGTGAACAAAAATTCCGAAAAGCATTACATCGCATTTTTACAACGCCTGGTAGAAAAACGCCATTGCAGGCGAAACACTTGAAATTTGATAAACTTTTGCTATATCGTTTTAAAAAGCGCTGGTTGTTGTTTATTTTTTGTTTAGTCTAACGAGAAAGTCTCGCATCGGAGTTGTACGACGTGATTGCGAAATAGAAGGGTGAATGCTTGTACTAATGGCACTATTGAAGAGTGTACAATACTTGTTGGCTCTGCGCGGCCTGCGCGGCTGTGTGTCCAAATTCTTATGGTCTTAGCAATATCCGTCCTGTATGTCTCCTAGTCTATCTAGTGTCTGTCTAGTGTTACCTAGTGGAAATGGGTAAGGGGCAGTCTGTTCTAATTGCCGAAGTTATTGACCTGAAGAGGATATTGTCAATTCTCAGATTTGATTCAACTCGAATCAGCGTAACAACTGGGGATACAAAATCGGGCAGTGATCATTTTGTTTATACTGCCCGGAAAAAGTGTTGGAGGGGGGGGGAAACGATATGATATCCCCAACACTTTTGAAAGTGTGGGGGGGGCATGTCCCCCACCTGTTGACGCCATGTTCGAAGAATATCATACAAAATTTCCATCGATCGGGATTATTCATACCCGACGATGATTTATCCCAGTAGTAAGTAACAAATTCTAAGCCTCCACACTCTTAAGGGAGGGCTGGGCCTCATCGAAATAAATTCTGAAACGAGGTGTTATTACTTTGTGTGCTCAGAGTTTTTTCCTTATGTTTTCGGGGGGGACTTACAGCTCTCCGAGCAGTCAACGCTGATAGTTCTCCAATAGATGTTGTTACTGCTGTGATAGATCCTATAAATCGTTTTAATCTGGGAACGTCAGAAAATGCAGTTGATAAGGTTGGGCAAGAGTTAGTCACTGTGGCAATGTAATGTACGTCAGACCAGCTGTCTTGAGGGTAGACATACAGATAGGGTAGATTAGGCTGCGTCTGCCGATTTAAGCCGCGGCACGCTCAACTCGTAGAGAGGAGATGGGACAAGGAACGACCAAATCCGCAGCAAAATTATTCAGTAGACAGGGTGTTGTCCAACTAGTCCTTCGGCCTAAAATTTTCACGATCTGACGTATTTATTTGTTTGATACAGTATCTACTCCTTCACTACAACATAGGAATCGTGTGGCAATTTCTGCTCGAATCCGTTGTCGCAATGCTGGGGCAAATGGGCGGGCACCAGAGAAGCCAGCCAATGATTTACCACAGCCGGAATAGAAGAGAATTAGATCCGTGACGGACTAAATGATGGGAATTCATGCCAATCACTGATTCTTAGATGACTCATCTGGAACCCTCGGCACTTCCTGGACCCATATATTGACGTGCTTTGTGATCACTTGAATTTGTGCTGCCTTGTACTAACTCAAGTTTGCATGATCAGCACTACTCCCGCAACACGAACGGTTTCGAAACATTTTTCGTATTTGTTTTTTGAGAATGTTTATTTTTTTTTTTTTTTTTTTTTTTTTTTTTATGTGTGATTAACATGAATGTTACGGAAACGTTTCCATACCATTCAAAAATGTTTTGGGAAAATATTTTAGAAACATTCACTTTAACTTCAAAGTTTAGAAGTTACAGCAACCAAGGAAACAAACGAAATGAATATACTTCGACAACAGTAACATAAACAATAACTTAAACCCGTTTTGCGCAAATCTTTTTCCACCAAACCCCTTTTAGAACACCTTTCGCGAAATTTTTGAAATGTTTTTCAAACGATTTTTCAAAACGTTTTGTAAACGCTTTGGAAAATTCCCTACCCTTTGGGTACTCAACAAAAATGTTTTCGAAACCATCAGTCACACTTTACAAAATGTTTTTAAAACGTTGTTGGTGTTTGTAGGGACCGTACAAAGCCGTGGGAGCTCACAACCTGGCCTACAATCGTTCTCCAGACCGGTTCGTTTTGTGCGTTTGACAAATCTTCTGGCAGCATTACCCATCTTTGGTGTCATTTATCTTAGGTGGGGATTCGTCATGTTCGCTGTGAGCCTCGAAGCATTTACTTTTTTTATTGTTAATTATAATGTTTTTATCCGAGTAACAAAACTCTAGGATGGATATCTTTCTCATGAACAGTTTAACTGACTATATGTAACACAATCTGGTCATTTTTGAACGTTGAACACTGGGTACTACAGTCGCATATCCCGTATTGTTTGTATATCCGAATCCATATAAGAGAAGGCCCCTGTGCGCTAGGGGTTGTAGAACATGTCCACGTTCATCTGTGACACTGCCCGTGTAAAGTGCTACTGAGAACGTACTGGATTGTATTATTATTTGAACTAAATTTTTAATAGCGCCTCTTTCGAAGCAAATTCTTTCCGAGTCGCTTTACCGTGAACCAACGTAAATCCACGCAGTGAGTAACACGGTGATAAAAGCTCTATAAAAGGTAGGAAAATGACGCTATAAAACGCAGTGGGCAAGTAGAAAGATAGAAAAAATATATGTAGACAAGATCTAAAAAAATGTAAGGACATAAAAAGTCGATAAGAAAGCCGCTCACATGAACATCCAAGTTAGGACACTACAAAAATAGATAGGTTTTAAGAGGGTTTCCTAAGAGTATTAACTTCGCGTTTAACGAATATTAAATTGTAGCTGCTTGGTTCCAGAGTTTTCTGGCCATGACCTGAAAAGTCTATCGCCGGACCGGTCGTTTGGAACCTGGGGACGACCAATTCGTAGAACTCTGCTGGGCGGTGAATAGATACCAATTCATTGGTAAGGTGGTACTTGGTCGTGGATGCATCTGTAGCCAGAACGAGAACTTTGAATTGAATGCGGCGGTAGACAGGTATCTAGTGACACTGGCGTAGCCAGAATTTGATTGGGGTCGCCCTGGTCGAGGGGTCTAAGGGAGGGGGTGTCCCCTCCCCATTGAAATTTTTTCATTTTTAGGAACCCTCAGGTGAATTCTGGTTCAACATTTGCCATCATTCTAAGTCATTTTTTCCTATACAAAACTCTTGTTCTTGAGAGTGGTCAAATTTTCTATTTCCACTTGGCTTCAGATCATATGCGTACAGGACTCTTCATTTTTTTTTGGGGGGGGGGGGAGAAAAAAAATTCCCCAAATCTTGAAGCCGCATGATGGAAAAGTACTACCGCGCGCGAAACTCCGAAAAAAATTGCATTGATTTGATTAAAATTCCTCCTTAATTTCTCTTTGTTGTCTGAATTTTGATCATTTCTGCCTGTAGACTTCCGGTCTAAATTTTTTTATCCTTTTCGCTCCCTCATTTTGGACCCCCGAAAAATTTTGAAATCAACTATATCATACATTGGATGAATTTGAGGGGGTTCTACGCTCCCTCGTCTTATGTGCCATGCCTTCAGCTGGCTAGGGATGTACCCAGGATGCTAATACCCACAGGATCAAACTTGCAATAATTAAAAAAAAAAAAAAACTAACTAATTTGCCCGAATCTCAAATATTAATATCGGTTTTTGTATTAAAATCAGAAGACAACAAAACCACGGCTACTACTGCGTCAAGAAGCCACATTTTTTTTTGTGCGCCATTTGCTGGATATCATCTATGCTATCCCCCTATAGGCGTAGGGGTCAATATTTCTGGGAGGGGATTTTCATCATTTTGGTTGGCCACTGTTTTTGGCCGACTGGGAGGGCTAGCTAGTTCCCTCCCCCCTTGCAACCCCGTCTTGTTGGTTGGCTTATTGAACCATTGGGAACCTATTCAAGCACTCTGACTGGGAATGAAGGACATCGGGAACAACATAAGTGACACATTTTGTTGGAGGGTTATTACGCACCCCCCGTATCCAATGTCTTCTATGACTGTATTATCAAGAACTTGGTGCCTCGTATATATAAATATCGTATAGATAGCGTATCTTCTAACGGGTACTACTAAGCTCGAAGCGCGGAAAATTTTGCACACTGTTTGGTATTGACCAAAAAATTGGCTGTGTCAGAGGAGAATTCGAGCAATCTGACTAGCAATTGAGGAAAGAGAAAGGCCGCATAAGTGCCAAATGTTTTTGTCATTAGGTGAAATTGAAAACAATTTTTTGGGGGCATTCGATTGGGGGGGGGGGGGAGGGGGCATGCCCCCGTGCCCCCCACCCCTCGGCTACGCCATGTTTTTTTCTAGTGAAGCTCTCGTAGAACAGGAGGATGTGTGAAAAGGGCGTGGTGTCCTAGTGATGCCACGTGGCTGCTTATTCTGGATCGCTGTTTCTACTTTGGGTAGGCTTGTATGTGTCGACGAGCAAGGACTTGCACTAGTCCAATGCGGAGGTGACCCATGCCAGTGACTAACGCTTCCGTAGCATCAAGGGGTCAAGAATGGGGCTATCCGGTTAATGTTACTAGGCGGGCGTATTAGATCAGGGAAATGTTAGAGTAAGCATTCCCTGTTTAGATCGCCGATTGTTGTTGACCTGCTGAGTCAGCTGAGGGTTGTGTTAAATGACACGTCAAGACTTTGGCTGTTGACCGTCGGTGTGATTACCGAGTCCCCATAGTTGACGGGTGTTTTTCAATCTTCTGCGTCTTCTTGGAGCGAAAATGAGGCGTTTTTGGTTTTGCCCGGTGTTCAACTTCATTATTAAGAAGCACCCATTTCTCATATCACTCAAACAACGTGGACAGCAGGCACGCAATGCCTCTGTCTGGGGGCTGTGCGGTTGAAGGGACACTTTATATTAGTGTCGTCTGTGCATAAAAATGGTATTGGCAGTTGGTGTCTGCGAAGTCGTCCAATTGGTAACTACATTACATAACACGCATGGGCATCATGTGCCGTAATATCTCCGTAATATATGGAGGTGACCCGGAAATTGTACCCCAAACTGATCACCCCCATTTTCTTCCTCAAATTTGGGTGTTTGAGTCACGTAGAATCCAAGACACAGAGGGGATACAGCCTTAATTGGCTGTGTGCAGACCACTTCGATTACAAAGTCGCAGCAGATACTCACATTTTCTCATATATCATTTCTCTCGCCTATCGTGCTCGCATCTTTCCTATTAGAAACTAAAGCAGGCTCCATATCTCAGGCTTGGTACATGGCTGCTTAAAGTACGCCATGCAGGTTATTGCTGTCAGGGAGAGAATTAAGCCAACTTTTCTCTCATGTTAGCGCCAATTACCGATGACATCGCCACGCCTAGATAGTCTTGTAGTAACCCTAAATTTAACCAAAACTCTTCTCTTCCTCGTGCCTCTAAAACGAATATCCCTACTACAACTGAACCCGCTCAGTGGTTTGAAACTGGCCTGTCTTCGCACGCTGGATGGGAAGGCTGTCTGGCGCTCCTGTTCTGCGCCCTGAAATTGAATCGCACATACCTTTTATCGCGGCGGCCTGCTCTCTTAGTTGTCTACAAATCCAAGTTCACTGATGTGTTAAGCCGGTCTTACTGACTGTCACTTACTGACTTACTGTTTGATTGGCTCATTAATAATAGATGCTCCAAGGTGAAGATGATATGCATGGTCATGACTGTTCATCTTTACAAATCCACGATCAGTAAACAAATGATGATTTTAGCATGTACCACCCGAAGACCAGAGGGATATCTGGATAACGCTCTCCGCCTGATTCAACGTGCTTTTTGAGTTGTCTACAGATCTTCCGCGGGGTCGATGAGTTGAACTCGCCATTCATTTGATTTGCGCGAGCACGATGAATCGCCCAAAATTAAATTACACGGACCATGAACTGTCTGAGCCTTACAGACAAAAGATGAAAGATGAGTGGTCAAAGGTCACTAAGGTGACTGATCACTTTAACATATCGCCTTCAGGAAATGGTCTGATTAGGCAACGTCCGTAAATTAGTTGATTGGTTACTAGTGGCTTTTCGGTAGTAGAATTAGTCCCTTGAGACGAGATCAAGCAGGCGTTCTGAACTTCTGCTTCCAAGACCGTCATTCAAATCCCCATCCGACGACGTCGTGAGTACGATCATCCTCCCACACGAGAAATGAGCGGGATGAGAATTTCGATACCAGAGGTTGACATCAAGGTTTTACCCAACCAGGGGCCGGATCTATGCGAGTTACCAGCGGCGTCGCTAAACATTTCAGTTCGGTGGAAGGGCACAGTGATTCCACCGGGAGGGGGGAGGGTTGTGACCTTGTGATCGCCATACCTGGGGAGGGGAGGGGCTTAGTGGGAGGTGATGTTCCTCTCCCTCTTCATTGATTTCTAATATTTAGGGGTCCCAGATGCAGTGTGGCGCACGTTCGGTATTTGTTGCAGCATATTGAACAACCTTTTTGAAAGTCACGAAAATACACTTCGACCTGAAAACAGCCGCGAATTGGGCCGTTCACGAATTGTTCCGGATACTTGATAACATGTTCGAAAGATAAATTGACGTGCTTATTCTCGTAATTTCCTTAATTTGATGGCATTTTAAGTCAAATTACCGTGTAATATCAGCGGAACATTCATTCCTGCTCTAGTCTATATATAATCTAACTTAAGGATAAGGATCCCGAATAAACCTAATTCTGAGAACATATGAACAGATCCGTATCTTTTCATAGCCCAGTTTCATTCGGAGAGGGGGGGGGGGGGGGATGTTTGTCACCTATAGACCAGCCTCTGAGTTGATAGCCGGTAAGTCCCTCAGACTGAAAACCGAGGACTGCTGCTGCTGTGCATGATTCATCTATCAGGCATCGGAGAAGTAAACAAATATGTATCTCATAACTGGTTATAGACAAACTTATTCTTTCTTATATTTTCCGATGCATATGGTTCTGGCTATGTATCGGTCGGCCTCATCCTTCCTACAGTGACCACACGCTTTGGGAGGCCGTTTCAATAAACGATTGGTCAAAGCATTTGAGAGGTTCTCCACTGGGAAATTCCACTAATTTGCCGCCTGTAAATGTAAAGTTCATTTACATTATGCAATCAATTCGTAAACCTGGGATCATTGGCGTCTCCCATCGGGAGTGTGCCTTATGAGTTAACTGATTTAAATTGGAGTTTAGATTGAAAGAGGCCACAGTCACATTCGGCCAATTTGGTTGTCGGCTGCTGTGGATGTACTCAGTTACGCAATACATCACGGTTATGAAGACTTTTTTAAGATTCTGATTCAGAGGATGTGATTCAGTTATCGCCTCGAAGGCGCCCTTTATTTCAGCTACCGCACTATACTATTACAGCTTACGTGAAGACTTGCAATTATCCCTGGGGCATGTGTCTCATATGATTCCTCAGCTCCCATCGGATGCGACTCTCCGAACTAATACTCAATTAGATTAAATGGGGCTGTGCTCAACGCTGAAAGAGGGCAATGTCTCTACTCTACTCGACTTACTCATTCCGTCGTTCAAACAGTTTTTAGCCATCCGCAGATAGTGTATCTCAGATTACCTGGTTGCAGTCGTTGAACTCAAGCCTCTCGTATGCTCTGTGTGAAACATCATCTCGACAGCGAAACCGTAGTTAACACGAGGTCAGTGCTCCTTTCTCTATCAGATGCGAGTTTCATAACTAGTATACTTGATTGGAGTGGAGTTTTATTGAGGCCATACTCATATCGAGGAGACGCAGTGCCAAATGGTGGTACACCGAATTACATGTTTGAATACCAGCTCGTCACTTTTGTAGTTCTCTCTAGTTGAACTCCGAACATTTGAACGTAGAACGAAAATACCCATACCAACGGACAAACATATTTGCCGTGACTTGAGCATGAGATTTGTGTTCGCAGTTCCAAGCAGCAAATTAGTCACAACATAGATATATTTCCAGGACTGTCCGATTTCCTCGTGTTCGTGACCATCACCAAATCCCAAATTGTGAATGCTTGCGAACGAGTGACTAGTAGCAGTAGCATGTTTCTGAGCTCACTGGAACCTATAATGTACCTCCGATCCTACAACAGACGATTTATCCGATGGGATATGCTTGTTTGAAAGGCAAATGTCATCCGTAAGGGTCTTATTAGATTCGACCATGTAGTCCAAGTTTCTAGCGTCGAAACGAATCATTTCTATAGCTATTAGGATGATGCATTTTCACCAATTAACTCATTTCGAGATGTAGTTTTCTCCCGCTCACGCCCAAAATATAACCCTAACGGACGCATCTAATTGCTTGGCTGGTCGTTGAATATTCATAATATTAGCTCGGCGCCACACCTGATGTTTTCGGTTAGGGTTAGCGGGTTAGGGTCGTACATTCTCACTGATTAACATATTTCGAGACGTATTTCCTAAGCTAACCTCCCCCTGACTATAACCCCAACGAACGCATCTAATTGCTTGGCTGGTCGTTGAATATTCATAATATTAGCTCGGCGCCACACCTGATGTTTTCGGTTAATGTTAGCGGGTTAGGGTTAGGGTCGTACATTCTCACTGATCATTTCTAAGCTTACCTCCCCCTAAATATAACACCAACGGACGGATCTAACTGCTATAACTGCTCCGCTGTCGTTGAATATTCATAATATTAGCTCGGCGCCACACCTGATGTTTTCGGTTAGGGTTAGCGGGTTAGGGTCGTACATTCTCACTGATTAACATATTTCGAGACGTATTTCCTAAGCTAACCTCCCCCTGACTATAACCCCAACGAACGCATCTAATTGCTTGGCTGGTCGTTGAATATTCATAATAACAGCTCGACGCACACCTGATGTTTTCGGTTAATGTTAGCGGGTTAGGGTTAGGGTCGTACATTCTCACTGATCATTTTCTAAGCTAACCTCCCCCTGACTATAACCCCAACGAACGCATCTAATTGCTTGGCTGGTCGTTGAATATTCATAATATTAGCTCGGCGCCACACCTGGAGGTTTTTTTCGGTCGGGTTTACGATGGAGGACAACATTCAGAGTCAGACTATTTATCAATGATAATGTCTTCTATTCCCTTATTTGGGAAATATCAAACAAAAAACGCATAAAACTTAGTGAAACTGCCTTGTAGTAGTGGGATATTCATAGTAGTTGCCTGAATAGTGCGGCTACACGTGATGGTTGAAGAGAGAGACTGAACACTGGCGCTTTTGCAAACAAAATATTTTTTTAACCTGAGTAATCAGACCGTGATTTTAAAGAAGACAGATCACTGTGTCCAAGCCAGACTTGGTTGTTCCGCATGAGCGCATGATAAGCGTCGATCAACTACGACTGGTACGATGCTTGTGTGTCAGTTGTCAAACAGTCTGCCTATTAATTAGATCAGCTCAAGAGCAAAGATTATTCCATGGGCACATGCGAGATTGTATCGTTATTTCAGCCAACCTGACAATCAGAAAAAAGATGGTTAATTACCTTTTTGAATTCGGAAAGTCAGGGGAAATCTAGAGAGATATTATATTGAAAGATGCCACGGGGTAAATTCCTCCCGCAGACTTGTTGTAAGTAAAGTGGACAGATAGCCCATCTGACTCACAGACACGACTCACAAGAGGCCAATACTGGGGAGATCATATCAACTACTTACTGCTGTCCCATTTCGTGGGGCTCTAGATACTCGTATAAGCATCAGAGTAGTGAAAGCAAGTGACAAGGACGGGTTACGCCCTGTTGACTGGAGGTCGGGGAATTTCAAAATACAATACCTATGTGTGAATGTGTAATTATGGCTTCAACCTACTATAGCTCTGCCCATTCTCTAAAAAATCGAACAACCAAAGACCTGAGGAAATGTATGCTATTCATAGAACTAGGCCCACGTGCAGACTTTACTGATAGCAGAGGAGTCGAGTCGATAGGAGAAAAATACGGCGCCTTACTGTTTTTCAAACAGTCTATTTCTGGCCACCTATCTTTACCATTGGGAACCTTCTTCAGTCGTTCAGACTGAGGACTATCCATGATTGGAATGCCTTGCCACACGTTATCGCATCGATTCCGGGAATCAAGAATTATATGGCTGCTGTTACCAGGCCCCTCACGACAATGGAGGCTGGATCAATACATCTCTTTTTCGTTCTGCTTGCCCACCCATTCCTGGTCGTTTTACTCCCCACTGGAGTATTGGCCAGTATTCTTTCAAGGTTCAAGTGACAGCATGTCGCATGAACGCTTACTTGCTCCTAATGCGAGGCTCCAGTATAATTGCCTGATTCGCAATTGGTGATAAAATATATAATCTCACTAACTCACTATACCAATACATATATGGTTATCTAGTAACTTGACTATTATAGGGATGTATGGAATCTGGAACAAAGGACTGTCTTTACCCAACTTTAACATTCCTGGGAACACATTGGCGCAAACCATTGGTAAAAGCTCGGACTGTGAAGGATTGACTAGAATTATGCTTTTGACCTTGGAAAGTAAACTCTCCTTGTACACACAGCGCTTTCATAGTGGGCAACTCCAGGCCATTATCCTCCGAGCAATGTACGAGGACGTTTGACTTTGGATCTGTTCGTTGGTGTGAGGTTAACAAAGTTGTGTCATGATCTATTCAACTCCTAACAACGCCCGGTTCATTTTCGTCAAACGTTGAACACCAATCAAAATTGAGCGGCATAAAATCAAGTACGGGTATTGAAACAAGATGATATTTTGCTTTCTCCCTCGAATCGGTCAGTCGTCTCCATTCCGAATGGAATTTGGGGCCTCTGTATAACGTTGGCCGTGGATCGAGTAATTGCGCGAAATCTGATCCTGTGGCGGAATGAACTCATGCCTGTACTGCTCCCTTCTGTTGGCAAACGAATGAGACTTGGGTGTGAAATATATGTCACTAATAAACTTTTTATTTTATATCATCTAGATCACATATTCCCAAGCTCACGCGGTTGTATTATAAATCAACAATTAATATATTTGGGCAGTGACAAAACATCCAGCCAGATTTGAAAGTCTTCGTATGCCAGTATGACTTTTTCATTATCTATATGAATAAAACGGTGTGAAGTTATTATATTGTGGCTATCGCGATAGGAAACTTCCTCTCTGCGGGCCCGGATCGGGTTCTTCGTCAGCTAAGGTGTATTTTCCGCTTATCGTGAGGAGTAAAGATGAGCATTTGAATGTTCGACAAATAGGAAGACGCTCTATCGAACTAAGGTGTTGGGTATCGTCAATGTTGTTGAATAATTAATCAAACAATCAATCAACCAGGAAGAACAGATGACAAGGACCAAGCGCATAACGGAGTAGAATACAACCATCCCAATTCCACTTTAGATATTCCACTAGATGCTGAGCTCTGAAGGACAAATATAATAGCTTATTGACCATGTCCGTTCCCCATTATTCGGGATAGGGTAGTGGTTGCTTCTCTCACACACTAACAGACACGTTCAAGTGCACCTCATTGTAGGACCACCCAGCACTGATGGGTACTCCACCACAGGGTACCCGCCAGTGGAGAGTTCCTAACCACTACAATTTTTCCTATAGCAACCGTTGTTATGACAATCAGCAACAGTGAACAGGTGATATGGCAAACTGACTACAATATCTACCCGGCCCTGGGACCGATGAGAGAATCACATGGTCAGTGACTTGATTGTTACTTCGGTTTGCCGACATGAAAGTAATCCTCTTAATATGTGTGGCGTTTGACTAGAGTATTAGAGTAAGGGAAATAACCCAGTGCCACGCAACTGAGAAGCTCCAGCATTGCTAGGTATATGAAGTGCTAGAAAGGTAGAAGTGTTGGGATTTTTGTCATCAAAAGGGCGAGAATGTCATATAATAAGGGGGTCCCAACACTTCCATGCCTGTTGTGATCAATCTCCCTGTTAATGAAACTAATTGCTAGAAATGGGTTCTCATATTTCTAGTCTGGCTTGTTATGATCAAGGTTCTTACCTGACACTATAGGAAGGTGGACGAGTTGGTGTTATTTTAATCACAATGTGGCTGAGCTGGTGAATAACAAGTGGTTTCTGGACTCACTCACTCGTCTCGACTGTTTTGAACATTTATATAAGGATTTATTTGCTTTAACTATGATGTGGGCAGTATGTAACTATCTTGAACCACTAGTCTCGGTGGAGAGGGACTAGTTTCCAGTAGCATATCCGAATCTAAAACAAAAACGCACTTTAAGTTCGCTAGTGTTTTACATAAATTTAAGGTAACTGAGGTTCCACTTTCAAATTTATTGGGACAAAACATATCGGACTTACTCGCAGTAGTTGCTCGTGGCTTCAAAAAAATAGACTGATAACTGATATTCCATCTTCAAATTTAATGCAATAAACATCAGACAGACTTGTAGTTTGCTAGTGCGTGCCGCGTTCTGATTTATTGGGAAAAATGTTGACAGCAGGCAAACGACTCCCTGAAAGATTCGTCCTGTTCGAATGATTAAGAGAGGGATAAGCTTCGTGTCGAAGGTTAGAGGGGTACAGGCTGCTCGGTGCAGTACGTGTGCAAAAATACCTTTCGAACTTTCCCAAAACTGACGAAAAAACGACGCAAAACTTACCAGCACAGACCTTCACAGGTTCCCCATTAATACTTATCAACATTAACATCCGAGAATATGGGATGAAACCGTTGCGGTTATCGAAGAGTGCGAGAGAGTAACGATTAGGCGCCTTGTGGGGAGATACGTCGATACCCCCGATTTGTTCAGTGGTGAGCATGCGCACTGACTCATTACCGTGAAAAGGCTGTTTCTGATGACTGGAGGCGGACCACATTCTCGAGTGCTTGTCAGAATTGGCAACCGCAAACCTATACTTTTTTTCAAAGTAGACACAAACAAAGTTGTGACACTTTCTGGACCTCCACATAATTAGAATATGATCCGTACAATATCCACTAGACCCGAATGCTACCCACAGAATTATTCTTTACGATCGTCCTCGACAGTTTCCAGAGCTATCGCATTCACAGGCATGAGCTTCCTACCACAGTCCACGACCTTCTGTGGTTTGTGGAAGCAATAGAGGTTCCAATGCGGACATATATTAATGGATGCCGAATATATTCTTACATTCCTCACTCAAAATATATGGTCTGAAGCAATCGGTTATGCATGTAATATATCCTTTGATTTGCTTCATGTAGATGCCCTGACGACACTCGGTAACGTATATCGTTGGAGTCAGCAGCCAGCATTTTGCTATGCCATGTTCGCTAGGTATCATCATAGAATCTCATCAACCTATATTTGTACCCGACGATGATTACCCCGGAGACACATTCCAAGCCTCACAGAGAGTAGCCCCATCGACACTCTTGCGAGCAGCCAACACAAGTTGATGCTGTTTGTAGCTTCTGTTATTGATGTGCCAACCGTTTCATTTCTGGTCGTTTTATTCGGAGACGACATGAATCATGGTGAATCTCATTGTCGTTTCATTCGAACGAATGAACCAAGTCGTTGATTTACTGTGCCATGGAGCTGGTAATGTAACTGTGCGTCATTAGCAGTATTGTTTGAGTGGAGAACTTGTGACAAATAATAAGATTGAACAGCTTCTGTTGGTTTTGGTCGTACTAACCGCGGTGTAACCAATGTCATACCGCCAGTGAACCCGGTTTTGGTTGTACACAATTATTCATTAAATGGTTCCACAAGGCTTGCGATCATGGGTTTCGTTTATCTGTTTTAGCTCTGGCCGGTCGAGCTACGCATTCGCCACCGTCTGTCCTGTCTGTCTTCTGTCCTGTCTTCTTAAACTTGTACCCCTCCGCGGATTTGTTTGACTACACTTGGACCATGTGCATTGCCCAAGTCTATCAACATCCCTCGGAGAGGAAGGGAATAGGCCATGTTGTGAAAAATGCTTCTGACATTAGGTTTAGATTGCCCTCATACTTTGTCAGAGTTATCATGGATTAGTGGTACCCATGGGGTGTCGGGAGTAGAGTCAATTCACAAAGGGGCACAATGGGCCATTATGTGCGAAAACTGCAAAACTCTGCATAAGGCGTTTTCCTAAACTTGAGTTAGATTGCGCATCAGACTCGGTCATTATATCATGAGGTATTCTGGGATTTAGGGTGAAGACCTTGAGGGGCATCGAAGTTGTTAGTCATTAGGAAAATCTGTCGCCATGAATACTCAACAAACGACTTAGCCGATTTAGTTGGCCGATTGTTTGACGTCACAAAACCGCCAGCACTTGGTTGACCTCACACTTGGGGATACTTTTTGCAGTTTGATATCATTAAGTTTGGCAAATTTTTCCAAAACTCTGGTGTTATTTTTACGACCTGGCTCGATTTTCATGTTTCACAATTGGTTTGACGGTTGATTGATCTGTAGAATTCATTTTTGCTATAAAACTTCCAAAGAATGACGAATTAGTGTTTAAAATGTCTTGGTAATTCCCTAATACGACCGTGCTAACCACAAAAATTGGCATTAGGTCGTAAAATTTCTCAACCAGGGCAGACATGTTGTCCTGTCTTCATGGGGCAGAATTCTGTCATGTTCATAATTATTCATAATATTAACAACAACAAGAGACTCGTATTATTTGACTGCCTTTTTCACATGGACTTTCAAATTGGATTTGGATTGAATGGTCACCGTGCTGGGACTTTCATGAAAATCTGACCCAATTCACCATCGTACTCTTATGGAAAATAAGACACATTAAATAACTTCCGGCTCAAAGGCCAAAGGCCGTGTAACAGATTCGATAAGAGGACACATCAAAACCCCACACCACGAATTTGGAGGTTCTAGCCATGTGCCTTGTTGAATATAATTTACTTTTGAGACATCAATTAAATAATACATCACTGGAGGGGAACGATGCAAAGGCCTCCTATAGACCCTACACAGTAAATGCTGCACATCACGCAGATAACAGGAGAACGAAGAAAGGTATTCACTTAGAAATGAATGATATTAGTCTTTATTATCTCGTGAATGATTTTCTAGGTTATATCTAGATCCCATCTACATTTTCTTCGGTACACGTTTGTCAAAAGTACATGTTTTACATTGACTCTGTAGTATAGGGGGTTCTGCGGTTTCCCCCGTGATGTCACAAGGCAAATTTGAAATAATAGCTTATTGGTACACTCAAATCGGCTAAAATTCGGTGTGGAGTTCAGGCTTTCGTAATGTAATAATGGGAAGTACGACAAACGTTCAGTTCATATTGACATTGACCAAGAATTTTAAAGTACTCAGGCCTTCACTTTATGTCGGCTAAGGGGAATGTAAACCAACATTTTCCTCGCCCGTTACGCGCCAACCGATATGGCTTCCGACTAGATAGTCTCGTCCGACACAACCTCTAATGAAACCTTCGTTTCCTGCTCCTTTTCTTTCTTCCTGCCTCATGAATGAACCATCTGGGGACTACTACACTGCCAAATTTCTGATATTTCCGAACTGGCCTCCGGCAACTAATGTCAAAATTTGTGGGAATGTCTGCGTTCGCTTGGAGGGAGGGCTGACTGCGCGCCTGTTGGCTACCCTGGAATTGAGGCACACACATGTGTATGAGGGCGCATGTCCTGCTATTTGAGTTGACTACAACTCCCATTCACTTCGTGCGGAGCCGGTCTCATCCTTTGATTGGTTCATTATAATAGATTGTCTAAGGCGGACATGATATCACAAGGGTCATGGACAAGCTCATCCTTGAAAAATCTCCGACTATCATAAACTAATGATACTTTTGGCTTTTTCTCCAAGCGATCAGAGGGATATTGGGATAGAACACATAACGGGTGTCTACAGATTCTCCTCGGTCGATGAGTTGAACTGACATATCATTTGACTGGCGCACAATGAATCTCCTAAAATGATATTACAAAACACACGGACTCACGAAATGTCACAGCCTCGCGAAAAAGAAAGAAGATATTGGGCAAAGTGACTGAAAACTCCTTTTACAATATCGGAGTGAAGGAAAACAATGGAGCGAACTTAGCGTTAAATCCTTTTTTAAGAGCTATACCTCGAGTTAGGTGGAGGCTCTGTTTACTGTGCGATCTAGCACTGTATGACACATGTATGGATCAGTCATAGAGTTTTGACTTAGTATTTTTCGATACATATTGTTCTGACTGTGCATCGGTCGGCCTCATCTTTCCTTCTTCAGTGACCAGCGCTTTGGAGGCCGTATTGATAACGAAATTGTCAATCCCAAGCCGTTGAGAGTTTTTTTTTCCAAGGGGTTTCCCGTAATTTTGCCGTCTGTACAGTGAAGTTCACTTCCCTTACGCACTCAATTCGTAACACCCGTGGGAAATTGGCGTCTCCCATGGGATGTGCCCAGTGAGTAAATTTATTTGAATTGGAGGGTTTTAGATACCAAGCGGCCACAGTCACATTCGGCTAGTCGGTGCCGGGCCCGCCGTGGATGTTACTCAGTTTACACGCCTACATTCCCGGTGAAGACCGTTGATTCAAGAAAGTGATTCAGCTGTCGCCATACGAAGGCCCGGCCATTCATATCCACAACTATTTAGCAGCTACGTAGACAGAAAAAGGGGAATTAACTCTGGGGCGTGTGTGCTCATCTAATTCCAAATCCAAGCTCTCATCGGATGCGAATCTTCGAAGTTCGATCTAATAATCTATAAATTTAGATTAATGCGGCTGTGGCTCGCCTCTGAATGAGCGCACTGGCGATATTTTGTTCAAAGACGCGACTTCAAGACTCATTCCGGTCCGTTCGAAAACTGTTTTTAACCATCGTTTAGGATGTTGTATCTGTTAGATTACCTGGTTTAGTCGTTGGAACTTTGGAGGCCTCTGTATGCTCTGTGTATAACTTCAGCTAGACAGTGACCCCACCCCCCGTACTCTACGAGGTCATGCCTCTCTTTCCCATCAGATGCGTTTCCGTGTCGTCGAAGGATAGGCCTAGCAGCTGGAGGATGTAGGAAATGCTTCTTTCCCCATTCCGCTGGTAACTCATCCTGGGAAAATGTATCTTTCACCCTCGACTAAGCAGGTTCACAAATAAGCCGCATGAATATTAGCTGAATTGTTCAGTCCCATTCGACCTGTGGTTCCAAGTTTATTAGCGCTGAAACGAAACCGAGGATCACCTTTCATATAAATAATATTTCGAAATGTTTTGTCTAAGAGCTCACACCCCCTAATTTAACCCTAACAGACGCATCTAATTTGCTTAGCTGGTCGTTGAATATTCATATTATTAGAATTGTATATCTATATTTGGATAACACATAACGGGTGTCTACAGATTCTCCTCGGTCGTTGCGTTGAACTGACCATATCATTTGACTGGCGCACAATGAATCTCTAAAATGATATTACACTGGGCACCCACGAATTTCTTAAGCCTCGCGAAAAAGAAGAAAGATGATTGGTGCAAAGGTGACCTGTCAAACTCCTTTTTAATCAAATATCGGATTGAAGGAACAGCGGAGCGAACTTAGGCGTTTAGTCCTTTTTTAAGCTATACCTCGAGTTAGGTGGAGGCTCTGTTCTGCTGACGATAGAGCACTGTATGACACATGTATGGATCAGTCATAGAGTTTTGACTTAGTATTTTTCGATACATATTGTTCTGACTGTGCATCGGTCGGCCTCATCTTTCTTCAGTTCCCACGCGCGTGGGAGTCCAGTATTGATACGATTGGTCAAGCAGTTTAGTTTTTTTTCCAATGGGTATTCCCGTATTTGGCCGTCTGTACATGTGAACGTTCATTCACATTCAATTCAATCCATTCGTCAACCGTGGGAATATTGGCGTCTCCCATCGGGAGTGTGCCCAGTGAGTAATTTATTTAAATTGGAGTTTAGATTAAAAGAGGCACAGTCACATTCGCTAGTCAGGTTGCCGGCGGCCGTTGGATTACTCAGTGTACGCCCTACATCACGGTGAAGACTCGTTATTCAAAGAAGTGATTCAGCTGTCGCCTCGAAGGCGCCATTCATATCCACAACTATATTAGGCAGCGAAGTAGACAGAAAACGTGCAATTAACTATGGGGCGTGTGTCTCATATAATTCCAAAGCTATCATCGGATGCGAATCTTCGAAGTTCGATCTTAAAAAAATCTATAAATTAGGATTAAATGCGCGCTGGGCTCGCCGCTGAAGGAGCGCACTGGCGATTTTGTGTCAAAGACTCGACTTCAAAGACTCATTCCGTCGTTCGAACTGTTTTTAACCATCGTTTAGGATGTTGTATCTGTTAGATTACCTGGTTAGTCGTGAACTTTGGGGGGCCTCTCGGATGCTTCTGTGTATAACTTCATCTAGACAGTGACACCGTTAACTCTCACGAGGTCAGTGCTCTTTTCCATCAGATGCCGTTAGTGTGCGAGAGATAGGCGAGCAGCTGGAGGATGTGGGAATATGCTTCTCCCAGTGCAGCTGGGAACTCATCCTGGGGAAAATGTATCTTTACCTCAGACTAAGCAGGTTTAGCAAAATAGACGCATGAATAGAGCTGAAATGTTCAGCCAATCGACATGTAATTTTCGAAAGGTATTGTCTAAGGCTCACACCATCCTAATTATAAACCATAACAGAAGATCTAATTCGCCTTAGTGGTCGTTGAATATTCATATATTAGTTTGGGCGCCACATTGATGTTTTCGGTTAAGGTTGGCGGGTTAGGGCTAGGACTGTACATTTTCACTAGTTTAGGAATTTCGAGATGATACTCTGAGCTACCTCCCCTAACTATAATCACAACGGACGCATCCAATTCCTTAGTGCGTCGTTGATATTCATATTATTAGCTCTGCGCCACAACATGTTGTTTTCGGTAGGGTTAGCTGGAGGGTATACATCTCAGAGTCTGTATTTTATACAAGAATGATGTGTATTCCCCTTATTGGGCCATTCCAGCCAAAAACGCGTACATATTAGCTGAATTGCTTGATGGTCGTTCATTTCAGAATGTTACTACGCGGCGAACCTGGGGTTTGAAGAGGCCGAACCTGAGTAACCGACCGTGATTTTAGAGAAGAACGGATCAATGTGTTCGTCACCAGGCTTGGTTCGCATGAGGCGCATGCGTGAAGCGCGATCATCAGACTACCACCAGCAGGTGGTCCTTGTGTGCGCTGTAAATATTGCCTATTTAATTAGATCAGATCAAGAGCAATATCCCATGGACACGTGCGAGAGAGAGTGTGTATCCATCTGATTCAGCTGGTTCGCAGCAACATGACAATCGGGGGGGAAGAAAATGGTTAATACCTTTCGGAAGTCGGCCGACGAGTCTCGATAGATATTTATAAGAGAGGCCACGGAGAAAGGTCCAATAACAAGCGTACGTAACTTGTCCCATCCCCCCCCCCAAAAAAAAAAGGCGAGCTTGTAACCCAGAGGTTGTGAATTCGAGCCAGCCACGTTGTACCCTTGGGCGAGGAGCTTCATCCCGCCTGCTCCATTCCACCCAGGTGTAATAAATGGGGACCGTGAGGCATCAGAACGCAACTGGCGCTGAATATAACTGCCGCGATATACTATCTGGGATTGTCGGAGTGCGTGACTGGTTCCTGTGATCAGGGTGAAGCTCTTGGGCCCTTCGTGGTATGCGCTATATAGAATATGACATTTACATTGTATTATGTGTCAGTTTCACTTCACCTACCTATATTCCTGCTGATTTCTCTCACACAGCCAACCCACTAAGACCAAGGATACTAATGTATGCTATTCATAGAACTAGGCCCACGTGCAGACTTACTGATAGCATCTGGAAGTTGACAGCATGAACGCTCACCTGAAGTATAAGTGGAGGCTCCTGTATAATTGCTGATTAGCAGTTGGTGATGAAGTTTATATTCAGTGCCAACGGAGATAACATTGTTGCAATCGTGTTTTAAAGCAGACAACTGCATTGGATGGTTGGGGGGGGGGGGTGTCCAGGACCTTCCAAGTATGACGTTACCCCCTATTATATACTGTTCTTAGTGTGATATTTGTTGAATCCTTGTGTCCTGGACCACCTTTGTAGTTTCTCTACGCCTCCTCTATTGTCGTGAACAGATTTTTATCAGTCTGGGGCCACCGGAGTAAACCTGAATGCTGCAAAGCAAAAAGCCCAATATTTTTTGTGCATGATCTATTTACCTCCTTAATGCGCTCCGTCTATTTTCGGTCAACGGTGAACGAATGAATTGAGCAGCATGAAATCCAAGTACCGGTATTGAGAGAAGATATATTTTACTTTCTCCGTCAAATCGGTCGGTGACCTTTCATTCCAAATGAGATTTGGGGCCTTCGTTTTACGTTGGCTGTTGATCGAGTTAATTTCGCGAAGCCTGATTTTCAGACGTAATGAACTGAGCCTGTGTTGCTTCCCTCTTTGTCAAACGACTCAGATTTGGGTGTGAATTATGTCTTGCGGTCACTGATAAACCTATTTTGATCTAGATCACATATTCCCAACCTCAAGAGGTCGTATAATAAATCAACCAACTTATTATAGGAAGACAGTGTCAAAAATATCCAGCAAGACTGAAAAGTCCTCGTATTGCCGGTATAGAATCATGAGAATAAAACGGTTGTAGATGCTATTAATTGTGGCTATCGTGGCTTTGGTGGTTCCTCAGCAGTATTTCTTGTTTGTCGTAAGGAGTATGCCTAACTCGAGCATTTGAACTGTTCGATAAATTTGAAGACGCTGTATCGAACATATGTGTATAGTCACACGTTAATTATTCAAGATGAATCAATCGATCATCATCAAAATCAATCAATCAATCAACCAATCAATCGATCCATCCAATCAATTTTCTGGAAGACCAGATGCCCAGGACCAAGTGCACAATGGAGTAGAAGGCCCACACTCCCAATTTCACTAGCCCTTTATCAGCCTATATCAGCTTATTGACCAATGTCTGATCCCTTTTATTTGAGGTAGGGCTGTGGTCGTTTTTCTTGCCGCTGATTATATGAATAATCGTTGATGATCGAGACCCCCGACATTTCATTTGCTCATGGCCGCGCGAATACCCGGGACAGTCTCGGGCCCACTCCCATTGAAAGTTCTGTATCCACCTCCGCGTGTTCTCTATTAAAACATCTTCCATATGGTTTATATTGTTCTCGTTTTCGGAGAAAGATACCCACAGTGCCATCTATGATAATAGGCTGGCCCCCAGTATGACTCTAGTCGACATGGCTGACAGCCTGGCGGAGAGATGTCTTGTTGGATAAGCGCACTTTCGAGGCAGTCAACCAGGTCATAGGAATTAATTGTCTGACGGGTGTCGAAGGAAGGCATGTGTTGTTGGAGTTAATCGCTCTTCCTTCATAAACACTGAATCAGTTCGCGTCAGTCTATGTGGAAGTGAACAGCCCACATGATCCATTCCATTTATACATAGAGAGATGTTCAGTGTTAATCGGTACATATTATTAGTCCTGAGCATTCCATTGGTTAACCAACCTGCTTTTTTAAATATTCATTATGCTCGTCATATACCAGGCAATTGTTGTCACGTGGCATTGAAATGAACGTACCATTACATAATCGTGGGAAGAGTTGCTATAAAATATATGTTTCTTCCAGTGTTGGACGTTACCAGTTACGCGTAAGACAATGGTCGCAATAGTAGGACGGCAACACAAATTCGACGGGCTACAAAAACATAAATAAGTGAGTCGTTTCGTCGTTGGTGCCATATAAAACATATAAAAAAATTCTCGTGCAATAGTCAAAATATCCTAATCACTCAGAGATTGATTTATTTGTATTCAACTCGGCTGTACCTCGTGGATAGAACGGTTGATATTTACGACGTTCAATATTGGAAATATTGAGAACCACTCACTATGGTCATTATCATACCTAGAAAGAACAATGTGAGTATCATGAAAAATACACTCAGGTATATTCGGGTGCTTTTTTTTTTATATAACAAGAGAATGTCTATAATCCTCAGATCAAAGTCAGCTAATACTTTGTGAAAGCAAGAAACGTATGTGCTTTTCGTCTGAGACGTGGAAGGGGAACGTGGCAAAATGGAATATAAATGAACTTAACACCTTGAAAAACCTTGCAATAAAAGAAAGGGATGAATAAAAGCTTACAAAATTACTTCGAGGATGGGAAGAAAAGAAGAATGGATTCATAAGCGGCTGTTGACCTCAGTAGCCAATCAGAGGCTCACTGTCCGAAGCAATACGCATTAGCGGCAGTGTCGCCGTGCCAGGAGATTAAAAAAATGGTATGGCGCCATCCCTCCCGAAATGAATAGACGGTATGGGTTAATTCCGTTTGAGAACCCTGTTCTGTACCAAGTAGAATAGTGACAACAATTTACTCTACAGGACCCATGGACGGCAACAATGAAAACCTCATACTATAACGCCATCAAATTTGCCAGTGGGGTGTATAGATGCGCGCGTTTAACGATTTTGCGTGTGAGCAAGTTTACGTCGTAGGGAAAACAGAGAAGTGGCAACTATAGCTCCGTCGTAGATCGACGAATGACGTCAGTTGGTGAGGTTGTACGCATACACTAGACCTAGTTGCCGCGTCGCCGTCGTGAAACTACAAGCCTTTCTAACGGCCCCCGTAAACGACACTAAACACGACGGCGTCTTATCAATCGACCGTCACGTACGAAAAACCACCGTGGAATCATTAAAAATACGATAATCGTCATCCCGATATATGTCAATGCACTAATTCCGAAAAAACCGTTGAGCGATAAATGTTTGGGGGAATAAGATGCTACAGGAGCGTCCGTATTCGCTGGGGGTTGCGACACGACATTGCGTCAAATGTAAATAACACAAGACCGAGAGACTTTTAAACCTAAATTATGGGTTAGGGTTATGAAATACGTTCTTTCCATATATAGTACGTTTCGCAGAAAAAGAAATCGTACCATATAGAGTATTAGTTGAACTTTCACGATATAAACCGTACCGTACATTATTCCCCGAGTGTCATGAGACGATAATGCCTCGTTAAGTATGTGACCTCGTCAATGAACAGAGCAAGGGGACTAAGATTCAACATTCCACATATCTGAGACTAGGCTGATCCAGCGTATGCGTACAACACTCGACAAGTCCAACTACAATTTGCGAAACTAGTGGGACGTATAACGAACTTTTTTCACTGCATGTTGTTGCTCGTGTTTGCGTGGGCTAAGCAGTCGAGGAAACAAAGGGCACCTTCCCCGCTCCACAAAAACAATGTGGTCCCGATGTGTTCGGTTAGAAACTAATTTGGGGACGGGGGAGCGGGGGTGCCCCAACAGTTTCAACCAAGATGTAGGCAATCACAATTGAAGCACGGTGGCATCGGACGTTATCTTGATTTATTATCACAATATTATAATGTTATCATACCCTTATAAAATCTCATAAAATTAATACATTAGTCATAACTAATAGTATATAATAACAAACATTGTAGTATTTTCTTGACACACATTCAAATACAATCAGAACTTCTCATGTTATCACAGCTCAACCGCTACGTTTTACATTAAGAGAACAAAGAAAGCTCGGGTTCAACGATCAAGTTTGATGAAGTTGGGTACATGAACCGAATCAGTAGTATCTGCTTGCTTCTTATCACACCTGCGGAAAGACCATGCGATGATGGCAGATGGTATTCGGACGGAAGTATCGCGTCCAATTGCTGGAACAGCGTCTCTGCTTGGGTGATCCGACACGCACCGTCACTGCAATAAACTTGTTAGATGCGTTACGCGTATGAGCCCAACCGTGACAATATATACCATGCCGTATAGATGCTGCTTCTATTCACTACTAGTCCAGTGACTCACCCTAAAAATACTTCAATGACCAGACGAAGCGAAAAGGCGAAAACCAGCCGTAGGCTAAATACATCATAAATAGTTGACGCTGCAATGGAGAATTGCGAGTGGTGATAAACGTTACAGATATAAAATGTCAATTATTGTGGCTGGTCGCTCTAAACTAACTAAGTCCCACTATATTTCCGCAGTTTACAGTCGGGAAGAAAGGATTTCGAATCACTTGTTCTAATTTTGCGCGGCAAAGGCAAACAACACGTGAGTGACGGACATTGAGAGAGACCACATCTTCCTTTCCGGGAACCGATTCCGCAGGGATGGCCGGCACCGGGGAAGGAAGTCAAGCGGGATATTGTGTGAGTAGAGTGGTAGTGGCATCGTCGTACTCAAACCACCCGTGGTAAGATAGGCCACTTGCAATTTATATGCTTTGAGAACGAAAAACGTACAGGTTACAAAAGTGACTCGTGCACTCAGTATTATACATTCATATATCAACGAGTAGAATTGACAAACGGTAGACATTTTAAAAATGGATGACAGATTTTGTTCACAGCTGAGACAGGCCAAGGACAAAACCAGTGCAAACCCACGAACCCATAATCAGTGTTCAATAATGTAGTTGCAAAATTTGCAATGTTTTCATCCACAATCTGTGATACCACTGTTGTCCTCTACGTCACCACATGCATCGGTGAAATTGGCTGGAAAATTTAAAAGATCTGAAAAAAATGAAAATCTGGTCAACAATATGCATTTATTCAGATCTAGGTGTTGACCGAACATTTCGATGAAAATGAGCAAACGAAGCTAGAAAGGAACACAACATATTCTCATTTCGCTTTTTTCGTTCTTTCAGGGTCAGAATGGCTAGCATCATTTAATTGTACTTATAGAGATGACGCATTCCCGGCGACCACCGTGATCCTGTTGGTTTCTTGGTGACTGAAAGTGGTGATTTCAAAAAAACGTATACTATACAATTTCACGATACTTTCCAACTACGGGCTTATGCTTTAATTGTGTAGAGAATGTGTATCATATACAGTGTAGCACAAATGGACATCTGTAGAGGTATCTACTGGTTAATATAAGGAATAGGATGTATGATGGTACAGTGATTGACGTAATAAATATTACACTCCTTAGGGTGAACAGGATCCTAATTAAGTGGAGAATCTTTCCAATAATATGAGTGTCAAATTATAAACCATTCAGTGGCGAACAAGCTTAGGCATGCAACACTGCATGATGCAAGTGAAGTGGACCATAGTACAAAACATATCACATTGCGTCATGATGGTCTGATCAAGGCCATCATTCCCCTGATACGATACGTGTCAATGCTGGTGGCATGACCTGATCGTTGCCCTGCTCGGTCATGATCATGGTATTTCCTGCAACTGATGCTGAGAATACCTTCCATCAAGATTCTCTTCAAGTCCAATATAAGTAGTCATTGTGTAGGCATATAGGGAGCGCTTAATAACTCCGTTCTCTCGTTGTCTCGTCGTCAGTGTGCGTCTTCGTGAGAGATTGAACGTAATTTCAACATGAATTAAAATGAAACTTCGAGTTAGGTTTGGACTGACCTGTAATTTTGAAGAACAATGCCACTATCATGTGGACAGGGCTCACCCATTTGTGATATTTGAAGTAAGATTAGTTAAGCAACGCATAATATTAAAATATTGTAGTATCTTTCTTTTTACGCTTGAGCCTTACAAATCGGAATCATTGCTGTAAGGTTGAGTATATGTCTACTAGTAAAGAACGAGTGTTCCCTTTGATTCGAAACTAACAAATTGCAGATGGTTTCTTTACCATTAGTCGTAGTAGTTATAAGTTCCTACCTGCAATGTAACTAACATAAAACTGGGGATCAATCTTCACAATTCCTCATGATGTTGTGTAATTCCAATTCAGCTTACAAAACGACCATCGTGGCCATTTTGACAAAAATATATCATCCAGTTATTTTTTGTTTCTTTACATGCGAAGAATGCGTGTCCCGGCGATATTTAAGTTACAGATCTTGAATGTGATGATAATGATACAGTGAGTGTTAAGTCGTTTTTCATTTGAAATATGCCTTACATTTTCACCTCTTTAAGTTTATACCGTACATAAGAGAGTAATTATCAAGAGGTTACCGTTTGGATAAAGTTTCAAGTATAGACACGACGTCGAGACAAAATGTACATACGAATGAACGGCCAGTCTAATTGCACTTGCTAGCAGAGGTGGTGATTTACAGCAACCTGTCTATCCCGTTCTGTTTACTACATCATCACAATCCAAAAACCTAGGCTATACCAATTGAGAGAAATACAGCTCAATATACAGAGGAGGAGTTATGATATTAGCATGATGGTTGATGCTCAGGTCGGTTGTACAGAGGAACTATATTGAGCAGTCCGAGCAACATACACTATAAACTATGGGGTCCAGCTACGTGCTCGCGAGAGAGGAGGGTGCGCGCACTCGAATTGTTAAATATTCAGTGGCTCGTGCTAGATTCCGGTTCTTTTTCGATCATTGTATTCGCCTTGCAATGCGACACACATCGATCGATAGGGCTTTGGTATGCGCAGACTCGCTGAGAAAATTTACTACGATAATGCGCGAAAGAACAAGGGGTCCACTCATCATCGTTTATGATAGTAACCATTCGCACTTTTGGCACTGTGTCCAATCCTTACTCTAGATGAAGCACAGAAGCACAAAAAAAGTATTTTGAGAGAATCGTTAGATAATAAATAAGAGTATACTGACCTTGGTGTTGATTTTATTTTAAATTAACAGGAACACGTAGTCACTAGGAGGGGAGTATCAGGTAAAACAAGTAATAGCAGGTAATAGTCAGTAATAGTTGCACTATCTCAGTCATATGAATCACATGCGGGTTCTCTAATTCTTCTTGTTCACCGTCCAATAAATTTCCCATTTCGAACCCTTTTAAGAGACATAATCTTTTGTATGGGGGTTAGGGCTTCCGTCTTAGGAATTGAATTGTTCTCTTTATTCGGACAAGAATAAGAATAAGAAATAAGAAGAATGAGACGGAAAACTGAATTTGACGCGGACTAACACAACTGAAGTTTTATGCATTGTAGGGTGTCAGAGTTTCATGAACGAACAAAGAACGAACAGTCGAACGGTGGTAACGAGCCGAGAGACTCCAAGATTGCCTAACTGTTTCACGCGTATAGCATACGTGTTTCGTTTAGCCTTCTTAGTATTTCAAACTGACCTGCTCTCATAATATTTATCTGTGTTCTAGTATTCTCCTTGTTCTTTTACTGCAGACTTAGTAATTTCCTTTTATTGAGGGATCAACTATCTATCCATTCATCATCAATCCGTCCATCTATTTCTCTATCCATCTATCTTGAGCTGCTAACCGCGGCTAATTCAATGTCGAGGACAATTACAGACGCTAGGGCCGCGCGTGTGTGTACATGTGTGGGCGTGTGCCTGGTGTACACAGAAGGAAAAAGCTTTGAAAAACTTACACCGTGAAGACAATGTCAAGTACATGTAGATTCGCCGTTCATTAACTGCTGTCGCCAAAACGAGTAAACCTTAGCATATTGCGGGTCTACAATTTCGATCTTCCGAACAGTCAAGATTCTGTCGAATGACGGAGCTAATAAGAAATTCAAATGCTCTGACCCTCAATCTCTAAAAAATAACAACTGATTCCAAGTCTAATAAACCTCAACAACGACAACGGGAAACGGAAGAGACGCACATGCCTCCCAAGTTCGGTAAATACTAACGATGGGAATCCGCAATCTGATCTGACCTTCTGGTTAAATAAACCTTACCGAAAATGATAAAGGTTTGGTGATGTTCTCACTTCGTCGTTTGGGGATACCCACGCAGAGCCCCGAATCCTGTAAAATTAATCTGATACGAATGAAAATGAAAAACAATATTTTATCTGTCACTAGATTGGGCTTGCAGACTTATAGGTAAGCGAAGTAACAGCGTCCTTTTCGTTTTTCCCCTTCTAGAGTTCTGGCCTTAGCCTGGTATGGATTCAATCGTTTGGGTGAAATTTAATACCGCCATCTTAGAGTCGATTGCATAGGTCGTCTGTTAACAACCAAACGAGAGAGTCAAGCAGAAAGAGTTTGGTCCTCATCAAGTCTATCCCGTGTCAGGATGTGGATTTCTTGAACTGATCGGTGGTTCTGGAGCAGTGATTGCGAGCAGTAACATAGGCAACTCTGTCTATCGGGGGAAGGGGAAGACAACCAAGTTCTGTATGCTTGGTTCCTTCGTTGGATTGCCTGTTAGCAGTCAGCAGTAAACCATTTGGGTGAATGAGAGCGCCCTAGTTTGAGTCAAGGGGAAACATACCCTTTAAAACCACACATAATCTATACTGAGATATCATCAACAGTCTGGCTGGGCTCACTGCTGTAGCAGGATGTCCATGGGGAAGGGAGGCTGGAAACTGGTGTGAGTCAAAGTGATCCAGAAGTGGTCGGAGCGTCCTAAGTCAGAAAGATTAAAAAAGTGTTTGATAGGTGATGGGGGGGGGGGGGGGGGGGGGAGGAGAGTGTGTGCGCGATCGCTGTCGCGGTCAGGACCACGGGTAGGCTTAGAGATGAGCTGCTCCAAGTTTGTGATATTGCCAAGGGCTCCTGCTTCTCTACCGGCAGCAATGGAATATAGAGCCAGCTTGGATTGTGGGCATTGAAGTCACCACGGACACATATTTTTTGCAGTGGGTGAGAAAGACAGGATGAGCTCAACACAGTGCTGAAGATTTTCAAAAGAGGGACCACAGTACAAACTCGGTCTACTGCCTCGGATGAACTTCAGTCAACGTAGTTGGAAGTCAGAGTTGCATATCAAGTCCTTCGGCGAGAGGACACATCAGAGGAAGAGATTGAATCAGGGTCAAAAGAGTCAAAGGGACATCCTGTTTCGGTGAGGAAGAGAACATCAGGAGGATTCTCATGGACATGGTTGAGATTAGAAGAGATATTACGGAGAGAGTGGGATGAGAGGACGTAGGCGTTGCATTGCAAACCGCATAGAAATCCTGATTTGAATTGAGAGACATTTCATTGAGGTAAAAGAAGAAATGGGATTCAGAGCATCGGAAAGGGGTGACGAGTTAAGCAGGACAGAACAAAAAACGTCTTTGAAAATAGAATGTGTCTTCGAATGGGTTCCCCAAAACTGGCATAGCAAACAGCTCGAGATTATACAACAGATGATAAGGCAGTCTCCCTGGGCGCTAACCAGAGGGTTTTGGTCTGTGTACTTTCTGGCAGCAGGCCTGTAGTACACCAATCCTCATCGCAAATTCTCCGACAAAATTGTTTAACCGAGCAAGACACCCCAAAACCTAAAAATAAAAAAACACTAAGACACTCCAAAACGAGGAAGAAACACCCGGAAACCCATCCCTAGTCATTTACTTGCTAACGTCACGTGGTACTGCTCAGGTCGAAGAATACTCCCACCTTGAACAATTTAAACCCCTCTCCATATGATAAAATCGGAATAGCCAATCTCTAAGATAACTAAATCTAATTAGCTGTACCTACCCTTCAGCAACGGCCATTCACGAATTTTCTCTGGCTGGCAAGCTTCTTCGATACACGTGCCAGATATATCATGTGTCAAATATATAACCAAAGTGAAGTTTAACTGAAGCATGATCAATATACTTACACATAAGTGACCGTATTACTCTGGATATCCAGGTCGAATAAATTTGTATATTACCCTGACATATTGCTCATATTAAACGCAGTTAATGAATTGCTACGATGGGAATATCGTTCGGTTTTAATTAGTTTAGGCTGCATGATCCAAGTTCCATTCCGAATTTTCGCCTAGCAGTCGGGAGGGCAAGCTGTCTTGATGAATGTGCCCGATATATCGGATGTATAAGTAGGCCTATATTTCGGAAATTCAAGTCATGTGTTAGGTGCAGTAGGATCA
Organism: Sclerodactyla briareus; assembly: GCA_026419785.1. Taxonomy (NCBI): domain Eukaryota; kingdom Metazoa; phylum Echinodermata; class Holothuroidea; order Dendrochirotida; family Sclerodactylidae; genus Sclerodactyla; species Sclerodactyla briareus. The sequence goes on along the minus strand of JAODTK010002887.1, from coordinate 128,186 downwards.
ATGTACTGTAACTTAAGTAGCTCCCTATTATAGTGGAAATCTGGTCAAAGATCTTTGTTTTTCCTCATACAGTTAATATGAATATAATGGAAAGCAATGAATGACTGAGAATTGAAACGATTTGGGGGAAATATAATTCGGTGTTTCGTATTTAGGCTGGTGCAAGTCTCGTTCGTTGAACCTTTATAGTAACCGAAAACTCCCATTCATGGATTTCATTTGCAGCTATTTACCATGAATCCGTCGAGATTGGTTTATCAATTGATTGATGAGAGTTTTCAACGACACGCGTTAAACAGTGCCTTTAATAGTCGAGTCAGTAAGTAGGTGGTTATGGCCTGTTCCATGATGAATAGGAAAAGTCCAACATGTTCATGTCCCAGTCACTGCTTATACTGAGGTTATGATTTATTTGTTAGTGCCCTCAAAAATCATGCGTGATCTTGTCGAGCGCGATTTTCCGCCCGACTTTGTCGTATCGTGTGAACGCAATTCGTTTCGCATTTTCTTAATGACTGGGAGTAAAAAGTGCTTGGGGCTTTCAACACTACATTCTAACATCACTCTAGGCAAAGTCACTCTAGCATCGGCATTTCATAATGACATTGGTGTCTAAAATTTACTGCCAAACATAGTCGTAAGAGGCAGGGGGTGGGGATGTCCTCTGAAAATGTTGAGATCGAACATTCGGATGAGAAACGACCAAATTCCCTGAGAGAAAAAGCGAAAGTTGAGCAGGGGAAGCCATCACATTCTACCATATGCCCATGTTTCATCGAATGACCGGAAAATTTGAACGACCCGTGGGATTCACTCACTTACTTTTTTCCTTTGCTGCCAACAACACAACTACGAAGCCATGAATCTGCTACGGAAATATGCCCACCTAGGAGTAGCGGCCATGTGGAATGTTGTTGATGGAAACATCGCATGTCAGTATAGCACTCATCATCTGGTAGGCCTACTCACTTATACATTCAACACCAATCACAGTATGGCGTGAAAGTAGCTAAGAAAAAAATCAAAACCATATCATTCTTCTGTTTGCCAATATGCTTCCTTTCTTGGTAAAATACTGGCCTATAAAATGTGCTTTGTGATGTTCGTGAACGAATGCTGTGCGGAAGGTAGCCCATCCCCCAACACCCAAACTCCATTAAAAAACATCTAGCCACAATGTTCGTGCTTTTTTGCTTATTTCCAATATCCATAACCATGATGAAATGTCTACGAGACGCATTCATTAAATACGCCATTGAGATGAAAAATGCCTCTCTGTAAATGTTTACTTTGGAGATATAGAGTCCCCATTATTTTCACTGTTGTTGTCGAAGGGCTTTACAACTATAGCAGTCAATAATGAACGAACAGGAATCGTCTAGTCTTGATCATTTTATGTTTTCAATCGATCTGGGAATAATTCCAAATCGACCCTCATATTTTAGGGAAATGAAGGAAACGATCAAATAGTGGGTGGCAGATCCATTAGGAACATGAGTTCGACTGAACATGAGTTCAACTCCACAGTTATTGCATTGAAGTACATTGTTCGGCAATTGTGAATGGCAAAGAGCGTGTCAGCTCCGATTACTGTTACATTTAGAGGCATACCCAGATAAGGTGTTTTTCTCATTACTTGCTACTTGGCGTATTTACAGCTCAGTACAGTTGAGTAAACTGTTTCACTGTCAACCAAGATGTGCCGCTAAGTTGATTATATTGGTTGGCATCTAACTGGAAATTCGATGTTTTCCTAATAACTGAAATACCGATTCGTTTTTTTAGGCCTACTTTAGGGATGGGGAAACCAACGGGAGGTACTGCTGAGGTACCCATGGATTCCATTCAGTGTTGAACACCGGGCTATATGAATTTCATTTTCATTTTATTTGATTCATTTTTTTTAGAGCCCTATAGAAATACGAATAATGCATACGATAGATATGGACCCAGAACTGCCCCGCCCACTCTTAGAGATTAATTAATTGGGGAAAAATACAAAACATCAGAGAATGGGTGAAATGAAAGCGAGGGATATTACAGGTGCTCGGTGTACGGGGTGGGCGTGAATGACGTCGATGTCGCGGCGCGAGACCCCTGGACACCTGCAGTCGGAAGACTCGGGGACCCCGTAGGCCGAAATGCGCAATTCACCACATGAAAAAAAGTGCGAATTTATAACCACGAAGCCACGAAGAAAGACGCACACAAAGCGCGAACATTGTCACGAAAAAACAAAACATCAGCGGATGGATAAACCGTTGCCTCGTTTATCCCGAACTATGAATAATTAGTGGTTGACGATATGTCAATCTCTCAACAACAAAAAGGGGGTAAAGAGAATGGGCAATCGGTGGGGTCCCATAGTGGTCTCAAAACGATCGCCATGTTCCAAGAAACCGAATGTGAGTAAAAACAGTTTTGCGAAATATAATCACAATGACCGCCAGGTGGGCTACCGTGGGGCGAAAATGAGAGTTATCACAAGGCAATTACAATGTGCCAAAACATGCGAATCTACGGAAAAAACGTTTCACAAAAAATGAAAATGGCCGGAAACGGAACTTGGTCTCAAGACATGCCATGTTCCGAGCAATCCGACGACGCTCACTTCTGATATGTCTCTAAGGTGGAAATGTATCGTCCCAATATATAAAACAATGTGATGAAAAAAAAAAACAAGCGCAAAAATCTGGGGTTTTTCGGCTAACATATTTGCCAAGTTAGTGCGCTACACGAAAATTTTACCTCGGCGGCGGCAGAGAGGGCAAAGCCGAAACCGTAACGATCCTCGAAGTTGGGTTATAATTACTGCAGATACTGTAAGACATTATATTCCTATATCGAACAGCCGCGTGTAGCCTCTACCGTAAATAGTCTTGAAAACTTTTTACGATAGAGGCGTACCGTAGGGGAACGACATGAAAAAATGGGAGTTCAAAACAGATGAATTGCTATTTGAACAGCGGATTTTCGTCAATAATCTCATAGGTGAAACCATACCGTAATTTGAAGAACCCATTGAGTCACGAATAACGCGATTTCAGCCCATAAACCGCGAGGGAGTATTAGTCTGAATAAATATTGCTCGTCGTGTGTAGAACCTCTTACACTACGAATATTATACAGAAACAAAATTCATATTCTTGACACGTATATATAGGTTAACCATAAAACCACATGCGCATATCGCGTATTTCTAGTTCTAATACGTGGTAAGGTCAGGGGCTTCGATTGGCTCGATCTATCCGATAGTGTGGAGGTGCGGGGGGGGGGGGGGGGGAGGCGAATTGTTTACTATCTAAGCGGAGCTCCGCCATGGGTTTGGGCGTAGTGTACCAAGGAAATATTGGCTTTTTATACCTTCTAGATCGCCGGGAATGGCACGGGCCTAATTGCAAGCATCTGGAAGTGCAAATGTTAGTAAATGTAAAGATGGTTGAAAAGTGTCACTCTGCAGAGTATACGCAGGATGGATTAGACAAAACAGACATCCTAAGCTTCTTTATAGTTTTAGTGAAGAAAATTTCTAGATGCCAGAAAATGGTATTTCCCAGTCTTTTCATACCTATTGTTTCATGAAGCTGATGCGGTGGCGCAGCGATAGTTTCTGTGGGTTGCTAGTCATTGGAATGGTGGGCTTGTTATAGTATCAAATTTGAAACTACCCAAAATCTAGCAGACGGAACTTCTGTTCATGGACAGTAATTATGAAGAAACCATGCACCTGGTTTCACCGTTTTGGGCATTGATAATATATATGTTTTACAGGTAACGGGTGAGTGAGAAAATCTTGCTTTATACTCGGCGATTTGGTCGTGTAGAAAAATAGAAAAATTATGATTACGCGCGGAGCGCGCGGAAATTTTTGGCTGATTACAACACAGGCGACCATAGCAAAAAAACACTGAACGGTCAAGGTACAGTGAATTGGAAGTGCTATGACATGTATGAATGTCAATTCGAAAGTGATGGGTGACTCATTCTGGCGAAAACATCTTCTGGGCCTCGCAGCTCATCGAAGAAAGACAAATGTGTGAATGATGGCCGGCTAATTGTGGGGAGTCACTTGCAATTTCAGCTAAAATGTTGTGACCATGATTCAGGACCCTGCATGTAGTAGTATATTTCGAGACCTAGGTCTTCCCTATTTCTAGTCGAAGGTTAATTAAGAATATATTGAAAAGTTGAAAACGTAAGTAAACACATATAGGCTTGAGCCATGGGGACAGAAACTTAACGTCAAATTTATTTAAGATAAAAAGTTGTCAGTTTCACAGGCGAATGTTCAATCACATACCCTATATTTTTTCTGTCTTTTTGGAACATTAGATGAAAAAATCAGGAACTTGGTCAAGATCTTGGCCCCCCCATCATTTTCCTATTGCTTATCGCTTTGAACCTATCAAAAACCTGGGAGTATGCGGGGGATTGATATTATGTACCCTCACTTCAAAAAAGTGTGGGGGGAGGGGAACGTGTCCCCTGCGCCCCCCCCCCCCTCCAGGAGCGGGGACTCCCACGGGTGAGTAGAGAAGCGCTGTGAGGTAACACGTATTAGGGGCTCCGCCACAATGATAGCTCAAACGTTCGATAACCTGTTAGGTATGTGCTGAACAAGTCATCAACCAGCTCTTGTCCACGGAAGAGATGAGTGACCAATAGACTGTGGTAGACGATCTTCCGAACGACCACAGATCGATGCCGAGCGAGTATTTCTGTGAAACTCCAAATGTCCACCGAAAGCTTTACCTCCCAAATCAGTGAATATCTGAATGATTTTTCTCGTAATAAATCTAGAATCATCAGGATAAGACGAGGAGACTGCGCACTAACAAAATCAGTAATTTCATATTCCGAACACTAAAGTTATAGGAACGCCATCGAAGTGACCTTTCATGCTGAATAAACTCGCTAAAATATGATAGGTACTCGATTTGGTTATTTCATATACTCCTATCAGGGCTTACTGGGGCCTCGCCAATGCGAGGTTAGGATAGATGGAACAGTCATTTGATCCTAACACATGAATTTGCCCAGACTTCGGTTGTACGTGATCTAACAGCGCCATTTTTCGCCTCTCCCGCTTCTGGGGGTTCAGCCTCAGGGGGTGGCTCAGGATTTCCCAGCATGGCCACGGGTGTGTTCATATTGGAATCTGGAGTAGGATTTACACATCGTCGTCCGAACAACTGAACGAGAAAAGAAAAGTCAAAAATTAGTGTTATAATCCATTTGTCAGGATACTGGTAGTCCTCCATGACTTCCCTCTAAACCATCGATTCTTGCTGTGGTTTCCCGCCCAGCATAACTCAAATCAGCATTGGAGTCTGTTTGATGAAGCTAATTACGACGCGTCTTAAGGGCTTAAGGCAGCTCGTATCAGTGTAAGGGAACTTACTGCCGGTTTCACAACTTTCGATAAGTTACTGTTATAGGACTCAGTTACGTCTCGGGAACCACGGGGAACGTAGATAGGTCTTAGTGTGTCATGTGAATGAGTGTGGCGGTAGTTTTGAAAATCTGCACTCACTAAAATAGTTACCACTACTATCATGTAATAAAATAGTCATGGCGCTCGCCAACTACTGTAGGGGAAAGAGTGCTGCGTGAGGAGAGTATGGAGAGAGTAATTTTGTAGAGGATCGGAGGGTGTCCTCCCGACCACTATGATGATGAAGAATGCACGAGAATAATTCGAATACGACTAGACAGGATACTTAGCTACGAACAGTCGTGAGACCGGTCTTAGGCCGTAAGGCTGGTGGGGAGAGGCACTAAGTCGGGTTCCACGAAGTCGGGTTTATTAGAAAAATCCAAAACTAGTGTGGAGTGTGCTACTGTATGGCTTGGGTTGCAAGTCCTAAAGCAGATGAGAAGCGGCTCTTGCTGATAAACTATTAGCGGAACTCAGAGACAGAATACATTTGCTGGATAAGGTGCAGCATAAAGGTCTGAAATTGTACATCGGAACCTCGTGGAAGCAAAACTAGCTCACAAAAGAGCTGTTCGGAAGAAGATGGCAGAAAACTTCGCGTTCAGGTGGTAGCAATCGTCAGTACTGACCAGCGATCGGAGAAGAAGAAGATACTCTGACCTATATCTGGCCATTATGTGCTGCTTCATGCCTCGATACCTGATGCCAGTTTGGCGTCAGGTAGCAGACCGGTCCATTATGGCGCGAGTGATTCGAGACCCTAATGATGCTTTAATGATATAAGATGCAATTTTTTCAGAAATTCGGTAAACAAAATTCAGGCCTTCGTTATCTATGACAAATATCTTTCTCTCTCCGCTGGATTCTGGTTGTTCTGTGCAATCCAAATGAAAAATATTCATGCGATCCCCAATCATTTAACTTGTTGCTCGGAATTTAAAACACGGTATTACAATTCCAGACCACATTGTTGCTGGATTTTGTTTTGAAGTCGGCCCATCTGGGTTGTGGCTCATTTGGTTTAAAGATTCCCCTGTTGAGTTCATCCTAGCCAATATTAAAAAAAAAAAAAAAAAAAAACATCATGAACTCTGCGGGAGGCGAGAGACTGGGACATGACTATAGAATATACAAAAACTATATTTCACCTTACCTTTTTACGCGGTCGTCACCTTCCCCTTCCATTGGGATTCGTGTCTTCAAAAGAGTTGCTATTGATCGGAGTTCATTTTGCAAGGAGGGGGACGGCTTAGTATTTCAGGGACACATGAAAGCCCAAATTAAGAGAGTTGGTGCTCCCGCTCATTAATATTCGGTGCGAAGATGAGATACGGTCGCTAATAAATTCCGTTCTTCCAAAGACTGTATGCGGTCCCATTCCCCCGCCCGCCTTACGGGATTGAAGTTGCCTGTACTACCATAGCCGGACGAAGCCAATGATGAACAGTGTAGCAAGAGAGGGCCGTGGGGGGGGGGGGAGTTTAAAGAGACGCTATAGTTCTGCAAGTCCGATAAATAGTGGTTTTGTGTGTAATGAGTCACTATGCGGCATATGGATTATCATTACATTGGACACACTCCCGGTATCTTCGTTACGGTACTCCGTATCGACTTCGAATGTTCACTGAGATGATTGTCATGTGACGTCAGGCAAACCCACTGCCACGTTGCTAACCAGACCAGGCAGGAGGATCTTAACAAGCTTCATTTGTTAGCTCATGGTGGAGGTTACCAACTTCCAAGGGGTTCCTGAAGATCTGTCATTTTCTTGGCCATTCCAATTCTGGCTTTGATATCCATTGTACGGGCTGCATGCGGTTAGACGAACTAACTAAAACTGTTTTTTTTGTATCCCATTCTGATCTTCTCTTTGGTTAACATACAGAACTGAGTAGGGAATCCTTGCGGAGGAAGGCTGAGAGATTAACGAGTTAAGATGGAATTGAGAAAGGCGGATAATTGAAAGACCCATCTAGTATTACGGGTGGTGAGCATCCTCAAGGAATAGTGCGAAGGTGGTTGCGAATAGTACCGACTGCGGAGTTTAATTCAGTGTGGAGGGGGGTTTCTGACCCTATTTGGAGATCGGATAAGCTCAGTCGGTGAGAGCATAGGGCTTGTGATCGTGAGGTTACGAGTTCGAAAACCCGCCGGGTGGTCTTTCCGGTGCGTCCTTGGCAAGGCTTCATCTCCGTACCTTGTCTAACCAGACGGGATTGGGAACCATGAGGAAGTTCCTTGTATCACATGTGCGCTATACGACAGCCATTGATGAATCGTCCCCCGGGGACATGTCGTGGGGGAAGGGGCGGCACTCATTGGCGTTTGCCAGGATGTATCGTTCGAGATATGCACTATCGTGACGGTCGAACACGTTTACCTTGACCAGGGGGTAACAGCTTTCAGCGCTGTTCAGACTGTATTCGGTATAAAGCGCTGATAAGCGGGACATGATTATTATTGTTATTCACCTGATTCGCGGAGTGAGGCCGATTACTGGCGAATTCTGCTTAACTGCTTAGTCCAGAAACAATACGTTGGGGCCTTCAGGTGTCATAGACCAAGACTAAGATCCAGGCCTTTGTTGAATTTTGGCTGTGCTGCCTCGCGTCTGTCTAGGTGTTGGGCAAGAACGTAGAAGTCACAAAGACATTCGTTCACTCATGTCATAGCTTAATGCGTGATCGAGGGCAGAGTAGACGCCTCGGAATGGCCAAATGGGTCATAATTAATAAATAATGGTGTCTGGCGGTCGCGGTATCTGAGCAGGAAGACCCAAGTTTCGTGTCTCTGACTTTTTCTTATAGTCAACTACCGGTATGTTCTTAGTGATGCTTGTATGCTCACTGTTGGTCTGAGACAACCGATTGGATTAATTTTCAATTGCCTCATTTCGTCCCCTCCTTGCGGACTAGTGGAGTCCCGATTCCAGGGTTGATGGTATCGGAATAGTGGCAATTAAATCTGCCATATTCGCGCTCGTTAAGGTGCGCTTATTCGTCGCGCTTCTTGGCGATTTGGCGGATGTCAGATTGAACCGACGACACGAGATGCCGCCCGTATCGCATGATGGCACTGCTTCTCCGGTACCCCCTCGAAATTGCATGGAGAAGATGAGCCAGGCACCGCCCCCCCCTCCCCTCTTCCCCTCCCCGGAGATGGCTGGGCGATTGTGAAGCAGTGGTGGATGGCGGCAAAGTGGCTTCCAGGCATGGCTACAATGGAATGAGAAAGTTGTTTCACCATGGGTTGGGGTATTAATGTGTTGATAAAAACGAATCCGGATGTTCCATCCATCGGTAATTGAAATACCATTGACACAATAAGGGGCATTAGGGAACCGCTTCACGATACTGAATAGTGTTGATCAGCTCCCTGATACCATGCCTTGGAGAGGCACTTGTACGGTCTATTAACAGTTAAGAATAATATATTTTCGAAACGCACTCACAACCGTCTCACCCACTGTATTATCAGGTCCCAGATCCGTCACAACGTGATATGGCCGCACATGGTTACCTATAACCTGTTAGTAAACAGCAAAATACAAGCGGAAATTCCTTCTAGAATAATGACAATCACTCCAAAATTCAGAGTAGAATACACTCGCGAGGTTGCCTCAGGATCACTCTCTTCAAGGCTGATCTCTGAAGACAATCCGCACCGAGTGATAATTCACTCTTTGAGTGATTGGGACTCGATGGAATTCACCTTTTAGAATGAATAACCCCTAGTCGATTTGGTCTTACATGTTAGAGAGTACGCAGTAGCAAGGCCTCAGAGTGGTGACTTGTGAGTATCACATTTTCTACACGATGCGTTTCATGCGGAGCTCGTTCTGTGAGACATTTATGTTAACATTCTTGCCACTGACACCAGGACCAATTCCGTCTGCACTAGTTGTATACGTAGTAGCTGACTTATGGAGGAATTGGTAGGACCCTAGAAGAAGACTGTTATCGCCATCGAGATGAGATGCGATCAGTCTGCGAGTATATATATAATATCTAGAATTATGTTTATCTATTCATTCTTTATTTATTTATTTATTAATCATTTTTTTATTTATTTAGTCTCCAAACACGGAGAACATTACATATAGAATATTATACAAAATAAACATTAAAGAGCATATAAAGGAACTTGAAAAGATCGAGTTGAAAGGTACACTTAATCGCTCATCTGAGTAAGTTTTCTTAAATTCTGCGTGGAAAATCTGAAAGAATCCGTGACCCTGTAGTTAAGCCTGCTGACCAAAGTGCCAGGCATAATAATATTATGGCACATGTACAAAGACACGAAAGATCCCTAGCAGGGGTAAAAAAGTGAAAGGGAGAAGACATTCTAATTAAAGGATAGTTCCGTACTTGGACCCCCCCCCCCCCGCCGCCTATCAATTTCAAGATTGTTTGACCAAATTTGCCTCAGAGTCTCAGTTACGGATATAGTGACATAAGATTTATTTGAAAATCCATTGCCCATGTTAAAAAAACTTGCATGCAAACAGCCTGCCAAAAGTAACGTTTCATATTACTAGTTGCCCCAGGAAAGGACATACCAGAATGGCGGAGGGCATAAGAAGACTGACGACACCTACTAATCTTATTATCCACATGTAAAGTAGAACTAGTATATTGTAGCGCAGGAGAACGCCAAGGACACTTGAATCTTTCTCAACATAAATAATATCAGGCACTCGGCCGCTAAGTATGTTGACCCAGCCGCCAAGTATATTGATTTGCCAAAAGATCTGTTGTGGAGATCACACACTTGGACTTGGATACCAAACCTGAATATCCACTGCCACTGTAATCATGACAAATGTTGATAAGAGATCGAAGACCAGAAGTTGCAGAGGAAATATGTTAATATCGTTCCGATACCAAACGAATTCAAGTGGATATCACCAATAACATTACCAAAATTTTGCTTTTGCTTCAGTTCATCCAGAGGGTCATTAATTAAGAGTTAAGGGAAAACAGGGGATATAATACTTCCCCTTTGTGAGATTGAAAGGTGCACTATAAGAATCTTCAATTCACAGTCCGTTACGGTTACAATACAATTGAGCAAATTTCGCAATGATTGTGGACGATGCATTACGGAGTTGACAACAGTATCAAGGTTACTTTGATCAACAAGCCACCGCAGGATTGATCAAAAATGATCAAGTGTCGTCTGCATAATCATTATAAACTTAGACAACAGCACATGAAAACATCTCAGATATTCCGGAGCTGTGTCTCAACGGACCGAGTAGAGTCTGGTGGTCGACGGTTAAAATCGGCAGATTGGTCAAAGGAGAACGAGGACCACCGGTATGCCGATCAACAGCAGCAAAAATTAGTTCTGAATATCGTTTCTGCGCCTAACAAATTTCAGTCCACGGATGACTACTTCCGTCCAGTCCTTGAGGATTGTACACCAGCATAAGGTGCATAAGCTGAGATAATGCTGCATCTTCAACAACAACAACAAAACTCGGAGGTTTTCGGATGAGGAATTATTTAGAACGTCGCAATCAAGATACGGAAATCGAATGTAAATGTGCATTCAAGGATGGCGTGTCGTGTCGCCTCATGTGGCGAGTGCACCCAGCGATAATATTAATGATAACTATTCAGATTTCACAGCTCTATATTCAATTGAGAACCACATCTCACAGCGCTTCGCCATCATTTGTGGAAAGGACTCACTGCCAGGCTTCGTTACGTCCAAGCCAACAATTCAAAGAATGCGGAAAAACTCAAGTTTTGCGTACGTAGGGAAATCAGGCATTTGTTCATTCAGAACAGTAGAATCCCTTCATGCCTGTGTTGAGAAGAATCGGTAAAACGCACTTCTATTATTGGGGGGTTTCGATCTTTCATATTATTACTGTGAGGAATCGGGAATCCTAATTACTCCGACAAGCTAGATATTGATAACATTTTTATATTCTCACGCAATGCCAGCAATGGGATCAAATTACTGCCACGAATAAAAGATCAATTTCTTTCTCTTGGATGGGATTTGAGATGCGGTAAGCGAGAAGGATTAGTTTTGTAACCGCAATACCCAACCATTGAGAGCACGAACACCTGATCTGATGAGTAGAATCCAATTCTGCCATACGCGAGGCGACATATTGGCGTCCATGACAAGCTCAATTTGACGACGCGTAAGCGCGAACTGCTCTCTTAATTCTCGTGATGCAAAGGAGTCGAACAGTAGACATCTCAAGATATAGCGAAGGTTATCGTCGAGCTGTAGTAATTCCGTTTCATTCTATTCAACTTAGGGTAGTTCAAATATATTGTGGTGGGACATCATGAGCATCAAATATAGCTAGGAAACAGAAAAACGCCCGATATTGAAAGAGAATTATATTCACATCAACAAAAAACTCACTCAAAGTTCCTTCAGCCTCACTCATGTCCTTCTTCCAGCCACGAAGCTACATATTGTAGTAAGCTTCGTATTGAATGATATGAAAAACTACAATTGGAAATAAGTGGGTTGGTTTGGACCGATAGCATAGGTCGAAATTCGTAATTTCGTGGAATAGGTCCTGTGGCAAAACATTTACATTTGTTACGGGTGGCCGGCATTTTTGAAAATCCGCGGACCTGATCTGAGACTCCATTTTGCCCCAAGAAACCAGCATCATGTTCAATATCATGATGCCTATTTTCTCAATGGGCTATTTCAAAACCGAATAGAAACTTAAAAACGCGATCATTTCACGAAAAAAAATACTGAGACTGGTTCTAGGATAATGAGGTTGAAATGTTCACAAAACTCAGTAGGAAGGTGGACGACATCAGAGCAACACCCATACCATACGATATGCCACATCGAATAGACCGTGAAAAATACAACTGGGCTCAATTGATATGATCTCCGTCCGTATAAAAGAAATCTGATTTCACGAGTTAATGAATTCATCTTTAAGAATCATCTTTGAAGATCCGTAAAGAGAGGAAAGCAACAGGTCGCCTAATGAAATCAGTTTATTATTATAATAAATCAGTAAAGCACTAAAAAAGATTGAACCGGTCATCGGATCTGGACTTTCTATGCTAAATGTACTTGTAATGGAAATAGGAATGATATGATAATACTTGATATGGTCATCTCACACCGCTTGCTGCGCTATTGCGAAGAACCATGTATGACGCTTCAATACGAGTTACAACACTTCATTGTCCTTTCGGTAAATTGACCTGCGATTTGAGGAGGGATACTATTCGACGATCATCTTATCCGTCATTGAGAATACTCTACAAGAGTCCGCGATTCTTGGAAATTACATATGATGCGAGTGTGAAAAATAAAAATACTTACATTTTAGATTGAACTGAACTAACTAGACCGAACAATGTTATTGTCGATATCCCCTTTGAGGCTTGGCCTGTTAGCTTCACATGGAATTTCCTCTAGCGGCTGGCGTAAATCTAACTATTGCATCTCAGAGTCGATTACACATGCCTCCAGGGGTCAAACAGAAACTTATATAGTCGGTTTGATTACAAGTATTATCTCGCGCAAGAACGCGAGTTTTTGTCCGAAATTGCAGTATGCGCCTAAATCTCGTCTACGGATACAATACAGCCCCATGGTGCGGTTTATTGGTTTCAAGTCAATCCCTCGTGAAAGGTTTTGTATCGTTGGTGTGGCACTTCGAAGTTGGCTTCACGGAGCTACTGGCTCGATGGACGACTGTTTGGATGAATCCACGGCATAGTGATAATCTTATCAAATGGTAACCATCTAATTGACATTCCAACGATAATTAATACCCCGAAGGTCAGCGTTGCACCGACAATCAATGCGTAGCCCGAGATTTTTTAGTAGGGGTCCATGGGGTGCCAGGGTCAGTGAGATTCAGTATGTTCACCATCTAAAGGCGGAGCGCCACCACGGGCGCGAGCGTAACAATAACATTTCTGTCTGAGAGACCTCCCAGATGTCCGGAAACGGCATTTCTCGTGTATTCGTTGAGGAACACAACCAAAAATTCTGAAATGATTGTTTCAGTTTGGTTCTGGAGGAACCCTGATCGTCCCTTAAGGCTAGCTCCTGTGTTGAACCACTTTTGACGGTTAACGTGTACTAAGTGTACAATTTTGCAAGTAGTGATCCAATATCTAGCTTTTTTGTGCCGTTGATGGGACAAGTATTTCCACCACTGCGCGTATGGAATTTGACCCTTTTCACATACATACTCTGCAATTGTTCATATTAGTCATGATTCTATCTTACCAAAAGCTCATACATAGAACATGCTGAGAGGAAAATGAACATTGTTTTGTATAAATTTAGGTCACTCTGAGATCTCTAACAGGTCCCTAAACCGCTGCACACACGATTGTAGCATCAATTGCCCAGATCAAGGCTAGATTGGGTGTGCAGAGCTTTCTTAGGGGGTACAAGACTATCTTACTTTTTGGTTGTTCGTAAATATTGTCATTCGTAGAAATAAAGATTGTGAGAATTAATTTCTCCACCATCGGTTAGCCTTTACAAGCCTTACAAAGTCCTTCAAATAGATCTTAAAAAAACTGCGAACTTACGACAAACCGTCCGGTACTACTCCACGAATGCCCTTCATTCCGATCTTAACACCTTAAGGTCTACGATATTCATGTTCTAAAGATTTTTCGTTTTACTTAACCAGTATTAAATAATTTATCTGCCTCTTGTATTTTCTCGCGTTATTGACCTTGTGCGTCCTTCCGAAGCTGCCGCACGCACAAGGAACAATGCTCTCTTCTCAGTAAGCCGCACAACTCAAACCGGGTGGCAATTAACTTTGGAACAACTAACTTGCTTTAAATATGGAAGGGTTTTACCAAATGGCAGCAGATGTCTCCACACTAGCCACCTTTCAACGTAATCTCAAAGCTCACCTTTATCGATCATATTCTCTATAATTGTATCCCACTGTATCCACTTTCCGTTTTCATGTCTCTCTTTCTCTGTTTTTAGTTTTTCACTGGTCACTAGCTCGATCAACTTGTTATAACTCGTTTTCTAGTATCCTGTTCTGTACCATTGTTATTTTTGTTATGGATAACTAAATTGAATTGAATTGAATTGAATTGAATTCGCCCAGAGCTGCCCCGAACCGCCTGATCAAGCTGAAATGTTCCTTACTGAGTGGACAGATACTGTATGTAGAATGAGGGCAATTCCTAGAGAAAATTATGAAAGTTATCTTTGTCAATTTTTGGTGTATATATCAAATACGATAACACGAATCCAACCAACATGCCATTTACGGTTGCCTCTCTCACTCTCCACATGAGTGAAAGTGATGGGACACCTTATGCACAATACTTTAAACAGGCGTGATAAAAAATTTTTTTTTTTTTTTTTTTTTTTTGGGGGGGGGGGAGGGCGATACCATGCTGCCTGCGTGAATCGAGAATCGAGTACAGACATACATCCTTATTTTGTGGCCCACGCACTTCAAAGGCGCGTGCTAGCGCGAAGTTCCATCTCGGCGTGGTCCAGGCCCCTCAGGGCCATGAAGCTGTCGGAATTCTAGATACTCTCTAATGCACTGGAGGCTCATTTGGGAACCTTTTATCCTGAAATCCGTTTACGCAGATCTAGAAAATTTACCAGAAAGACAACTCATAAAATTATGTGCATCATAACAGACGTCTGGGAATATTAATAGACTTAGGTCAATGTCATGTCACCCTATAATTTAGCTGGCTCGTCTGTGTTACCACACCACAGAACAAGACCCAATGTATGCGTAGCACACATCATAGCGCGCATCGCCCAGTCTCTTCTGCATGGGTCCAGGGTCCGCTTTAGGGCGTGAATCAAGAATCGAGTACAGACAGACCAATCCTATTGTGCGCACAGCGCACCAATGGGGCGCGAAGTCCTCTCGCGGTGGTCTCCAGGTCCCGCCTTAGGGCCCTGGACGCTGTAGGAAGTCTAGAGCTCTCCACTGCAATCTGAGGTTCATTTGGACATTTTATTGTGATTTCGATTGACAAGATTCTAGAACATTATCAAGAAGAATCATATAATTCAGTGCTCATAGAACAAACGTCTAGGGTTGACATCATCAGCTAGGTCTAACCCCGGCGTCGTTTTGCAAAGATGCCCGAAATAAATTCTAAACAAGTGCAAAGTATAATCATAGTCCGACCGATTTCACGGAATCCGCCCCTGTTGACCTCACTTGGATTGATGAACATCTTTTTTACTTGTTTCTCATGGTCCGAAGTCGCTTGTTCCCCGCCCTTGTAATCCTCACGATTGATATTGCGATGGCCTCGCTCTCGGTACAACCACCTCAAAGCAAACCCCGCCAAATTGCAACGCTCCAGAACACCGCAGCCGATGATCACCCGAACCCCACCCCCCGTTCCGCGCACATCTCTTCAGTTTCCTTCGTGATTTACACTGGCTGCCTGTGGAGCAAAACGGATCAGGTTTTAAAATTTCTTGTCCTGTGCGTACGAATCCATCCATCAACTAGCACCTCCTTACATGACTAGCATGCTGGATGTGTAAACCGTCCACGACCGCCCGTGCTCTCCGATCCGCCAGTTTTTGTCATTGGTGACCCCTCGTATTCGCACAGCCCTATTTCGGAGACAGTGTTTGCCTCTGCTGCCAGCCGTCTGTGGAATGATCTTTCCCCCCCCCGTGGCAATAATCCCGGAATAATCACAACTTTTGAACACTTTCAAAAAACATCTTAAAACTTTCTTGTTTGTGTAAATATCAGGTCATATTTTTGTACATACACTTTTTTTATCCACCTTATCACGGTTTGTTTTTTGTATCTAAGACCTATTCTATCTTTTATTCTTTCCATTCTTTTAATCCTAAGTGTTTGTTGTCACCTATATTTTTATTGTGAAGCGCCTTTGAACCCGTTCAGTTGATTTAGCGCTATATAAGTTTGGTCAATATAATAATAATATAATAATGTCTGTGTGGACACGAGAAGCCCATAATGCCTCTGATGAAATTTGGTGTGTAGCTTATTATGGGGATACAAGAAACCCTATTATTTGTAATTATATATTTTTTGTGAAAAAGAAAAAGGTATTTTGAACATTGGATCCCCATGTCCATTTCAAGCTTGTGACAGATAGATTGGACCTCATTTGGATGGAACTCTTACTGTACATGTGTCTTTCTCATGACGAATACATGATCCCCCCCCATGATCTATTTTGGATCAAAGCAATATTTTGTTTACACGATAAGTCTAGAATGCAGTTTTTGCATTCAAATCATGAGCCGTTTTGGCATTTCGATTGAAGTTTCAATCTGGTCAATGGTCAAGGTTTGGCATGAAAAGCATTGTGAACATGAATGTATATACTACTGCGTGTATGTCGTTTGAAAAATTTTTGAATGGCATTTGGTTACAATTTAGGTCACTTAATTGACAAATTGGCTCAATTGTTTCGGGTTTGAAACTAGGAACCCTGGTCAAAAAAGTGTTTTTCCCTTCTCCCAATCTCCAGTGGGGGGGGGGGGGGGCGAAGCGTTTTTCATGGAGGGGGGGGCTCGGCCCCCGCCCCCCCCCCCTCCCGTAGCTACGACGACTCCACCTGCGGACAGTGTCGAACAATCTTAGTGCGCACCTCTCGACGAAAATCACACCACACCCCATCCTACCAGCAGCCACAACCTTTCGCAGCCTTCCCGACATACTAATATCGAAAATCACATCCGAAATGATAGGATGATTTGTTTATTTTTTGGCTACAGAATTGAGAATAGAACCGTATGATAGAGCGATGGAGAGAATCTATACGTCCATATCTCCGACTGTTCTCTTTGTAAACGCATGCGCACGTCACAAAAAGCTACTTGAAAAGCTACTTGAGGACTATGGTTTGTGTATTTGGAAGAGTTTGGGGGCCTCCCCCGATTTTTGAATGCGGTCGCACTTGGATCACTTTGATGAATAATGTGCCTAGTGTATTTCAATATTTGTGATTGGGTTATTATACTTGCCACTGCTGCTCCGTCATTGTTAGGATCACTTCTGATCATTTGTCAGTTTGCTGGCCCGTGAGTCTGATCTGATTACGAAATAGCCTAGCGTTACCTGAATATCTGGAGACCAGACACTGTCCGATGTACTCCTCATGCTACCGGTTCAGAACGCAACCCTTAATACTTGATTATATTACTTTATTATTATTATTATTAATTATTCTTATTATTTTTTATATTATTATTATTATCATAATGATAATGTCCTGAGCGACGACTCCTCTCAGCGTAATTCGTTTTGGGATCGCGTGGGCCAAGTCGTTGCTGATTGGCAATCCTAGTCTTGGGATCAACTATCTCGAACGGTTTGACATGAAAATGTTTACATCTCCAAGCAATCTTTGTTGAGGCTAATCGACACTCTTATGGATGTTGTGTAACTAGCACACCAGCCCGCACAATAGTGTACTTCCTTACCAACACCGGATAGGAGTGCTAGTTCGGGGCGGGAAATAGTAGAGCGGTATCAGTGGTCGCTTTGCATCAACAGGTCCCGGGTTGAATTCCTCCGACATCACCGTGCGTTTTTTCCAGAAGTGGGTCTGTACTTTGCATTTCGACTGGCGTGTTCCTGGCTTTTAGGTTCCTGGTCCGGCTGTTGAGCAGTGGGCTTTTGTAATTTCGGGGGTTTGTTTCGGGGCACTTGCAATAGGGTCTCGTCCGGTCGGCTGTGAAGCAGTCGCGTCGAACAATCTTCCATCTTCCGCTCCTTCATTTCTGAGAAGGGGTCAGGTCCTGGAGTTCACTGCTCGTCCGTCGGATGGGGACACGTAAAATTTGCGTTCCCGGGAGCAGGGATTGGTGTCACTCCTGCCGTCGATAATCATCTGAGCACTAGTCGATAAGTAGAAAGGCGAGTTGTTGCCGGGTGCTCATCCCCGATAAACAAAAATCGTTAGGGTCCCACATGGAGTCAAATTTGGCTTCCTAACCCAGTATCATCAATCACATCAAGATACACATGTTGCGTCCATTCTACACAACATTGTTGAAGATTTACCTTAGGATTTGTTGAGATCTTTTCCTTGAAGGGGGTTCACCAGCTTGTCTGATCATGCATAGGTGCTTCTCTTCTGTGTTGGACTGCTATACATTATATAATATCGATCAATTTGAAGTAGTTCAAAGAAAAAGTTAGCGTTTTTAATCACGTTCATGATTCAGTACCCCCCCCCCTCCCCTTTGTATCCACTGACATGTCCATTTCCACCAGTATTGCTCTTCTCTGAGGAAACTACGACGTTTTTTTATTCTTTCCTGGGCAGGCTTATTTCTGGCCCCTCACCCTAGTGGGGCAAGATGGGGATCTTCTCCAGCTGTCATGCGTCGACGGCGCCAACCACCAGGGTTTGTATACTTACGCCTTATATTGCGGTAAACAAGGACTGCGGTGTAAGTATTCCTTTGTCGAACAAACGATATGACAATTGATTATCTGTATCAAGCCCTCCTAGTCTACGAGCTAGGAGGACCCCCCCCGTGCCACCCCCCCCCCCCCCTTCAGACTCTCCGTGAGTGATATCAATTTTGTCCGGGGACCCGTCCTGAGCCATATTTGCATTCTACCATCGAAATGTTGGGATGACTCTGCCAGCCCTATTTCCAAAATGTCCGCTGTTTGGGACATAGTCCAACATCTACGGCTCATAAAGCTGTAATTGTGGTCTTATATATATATAGTCTTCTGGATCAATGAATCTAGTGAAGAACAAGGGACATTAACCATGGTTCATTTGCTTTGCTGTTGCGTAGGCCATTTCCGAATTCAAATCGCAAAATATGCAGAAAACCAAAAAGACATATGCCAAATTTGGTTTGATTATTTGAATGTCTGTTCCCAGTAACCATTAGGACTAATTTGCAAATATGTGGTTGCTGTCACAGTTTAAAATCCAAACTGGCCACCAAATGGCGGCAATAACGAACCAAATTACATAATATGCAGGAATATATATTCAAAATATTCCCATTTGGCAACAATCATGTGTTTTTTCTAGTGCTTTTGATTCTCAGAAGTTTTATTCCTAACAGGTTGGCACTGTTACTTTTCGACAATCCAAGTGGTGGCAATGGCCACCAAAACTCGGCACAGCCGCCATGTTTCCACATGTGCCACCGTTTTGGACTGTTCTCATCTCCGAAGGTTCTCACCCATATCACAAATTCAAGGTCTCATAAAGCTGTATTTTGGTCTTCATATATATTTCTGGGTCGAGCAATCTAATAAGAACAAGGGCATTACCATTGGTTCATTGTGCTGTGCTGTGGCGGCTATTTGAATTCAAAATGGCACCAATTCGGTGGAGAATTTCATTATATCTAATTTTCTAAGGCACATACAGTTATAATTCTGGGGGTTTTACCCATGTTCTCAGGAAAAGTGAATTTATAAAGATTCCAATCACAGCAGACGTGAAACATTGGCTGAGAAATTGTCAATTTCAAACGCTTGAAAAAAAACTTTTTGAAATTGTTTGTTGTTTCTTCAAACCCCATGTTTTCAGATACAAGGAATTAAAAATATCAACCAGTATTTCCCTCGGCTCAGTGACCAATGATGAAACAATGATTTGCAGTTATCAATTATTTCATTCCCCACCTTGTAGGCGACGACATCTCGCTCTCACTGTCGCTGTCATCACTTCCTGATGGAGCAGAAAATGAGTCATCAGAATCCTCGTCGTCTGATCCCAACTGCTTGCGTCGAGTGCTTCTACCTCATCTATAAGCGCTTCGGACAGTAGCGGTCCATCCCCCCACAATGGTTCCAGGAAACCAGATTTCATAGTCATCCTGTCCTTCGGTGGACGGTGAAATGTCTTGATGGGGATGTTACAGTCTCCATATGCGACCGGTAGTTAACTCTAGGATATGTCGCTGTAAAACTCCACGACAGGGTGGTAACATTGCTAAGTCCACGTTGCGACCAAAGGGCCAATCAGGATCATCGCAGAATTCTCTTTGCATGAGGGTGAACGGAGTAGGTATATACGTTTTTGAATATGGTTCGCCCATAGATTGCACAAGTGATTCTTCATAGGCCCAGCAAACAGTTCATCTGTGACTCCCCATTCACGTCCAAGCTCTGCAGGATGGGCTGGACTTTTGGAAGCTTCTGCCTCGGTATTGATGGCTTCACTTTCCCTTTTCTCGGAAGGCGCTGGTCGTAATCACAAATGTGTAAAATCTGTATGACCAGCGCAGTGCAGTATTTCTTGAGTCAGACCATTCGAATTCTGTTACGTTTGATTAAAATTCGCTGTTGTTTACCTACTCCTGTGCAAACAAGATGGTGATCGTTGAAGGCTAACACAAAAGTGGAGATTAATGAAAAAGATATCACTGTCTGGGGTGCGTACTCATCATATCCCAAGCTCTTACTGAAATATTTGCAGTACATGATTACTCGTGTATCTGTTTCTTACTGAGTGTTAACAAGGCAGGAATTTCGGTCTTCTTGTGTGGTGGTGCCATCCGCTTCGAGCAAGAAGCGTTGACCTCATACACGCTACAACTTTCCTGTTTGCAAACCGTGAGATAAGTCGTCTTAGCTCCAACCAATTATAATCACCCGTATCAGTTGCTGCTTGTTTTCGTCGTTCGTAGGATACTCCCAGTCAAGTGGTTTCTTAGTCTTTTTTCGCCTCTAATGATGAAGCTCTTCTCGCTGCAATCCTCTTCGGTGTCCTTTCCTAACGCCTTTATGGATTGTTTCATGTACCTTCAGTGCGGCAATCTAATGTCAGATGACTCTGGCATGATGTCGAACACTTTGCCGCTGATCTCTCTTGAAGTTTCCAGGTATGTCACGCATCAGTCAACAATCGCATTGGCCATCTACAATGATAACAGTGGGGCAATCATAAGGTGGAACTGATGCATCATTTAACTATTTGGGTGATGTGATGGAATCTCCCTTGCTTTAGAGTTACTGCCAGGTACCCATCACAGTTCCTATGCTGTACGGTTCAGGAGTGAGGAATACTTCATTTCATCCTCCAGTTCAACCATATTACCTTCCTGGGACTTCACAAGTAGTTGAAGAGCCATGCTTCTTTGATTCTGTATTCACTACTTTATTTTGACTTGGCTTTGATCCGAACCGCCTCACGTGTGTTACGTAAAGTGAGCAAGTTCATCTTCTTCAGATGCTCGAAGAACCATCTCCCTTCTTTAGCCGTTCACGAATGAACATCTCCCTGCTTCCGTGACAGCATGAATCACTCACTCATGACATCATCCGTTATTTCAGCAGGTGATGCGAAGCACCCGATAATCATACAACTTCTCTTTGTCAGGATCATCGAACGGGTTCCATGAAGCTGTTTTGGCACCATATTCTCGCTTCTTATTCTTTGTTCACTTCTTGTTCATTCGGCAGTTTGGAGTTTTCGGCCATTCCTTTGAGTCGAACAACATATATGCCATCGATAAAGGTGCCCTCCACAAACTGTGCACGTTCATGGTTCGTTTTTACCCAGTAAATATGCCACAACCCTTTTTATGTATATCTCTAATATCACCAGGAATAAAAAAAAAACACATTGACTGGCATCGCCCAGTTGGCATATTTTGTATGTATTTCCTGCATATCATTCGATTTATCTGGTTCCCGCCGCCCGGCGCCATTTTGGTGGCCATTTCGGCACCATCTGTGGATTTTGGAAATGTTAACAGCGCCAACCTGTTAGGAGTGACTTCTAATAATCACTAGGAAGACAAAACAACACATTATTGTTGCCAATTGTGCATATTTTGGTATTAGTTCCTTTATCTATGTTATTTTATCGTTCTTGCCGCCATTTTGGTGGCCATTTTGACGGTGCCATTTTGATTTTTCAAAGTGGTTTACCTTTACAAGCCCGCACATATTGCAAATGATCCAATGGTTACTGGGAACCAGACAAACTAATTAATACCCAGTTTGGCATATTTCTTTTTTGTGTTTCTCTTAGTTTGCAGTCTTTAATGAGTCCCTTGATGTTGTGATATGGGTTGAAAAACAGTCCCCAACCGTTCAACTGCGGCCCATTTTGGAAATGGCGGCTGTGCAGAGTTCATCCCAACCTTTCGATGGCACATGCGAAATATTGTTCAGACTGGTGCGCCGGACAAAATGATACCACTCACGGAGAGTCGGGGGGGGGGAGGGGTGCACGGGGGGGGGGGTCCCTCCTAAGCTCATGGACACAATCGAATATACAAATTACATGTTTTCACTTTCATTCACAGATTTCTACGTGCAATTTAAGAGAATGCAGGCTTGAAGACCCATATTCTACTGCTAGGTATGCGCAGCCATAAAACACTCGGGAAGTGCCGTTTCCAGTCATGTGGGGGTTTGAAAAATCCCAAAATTTTTCTTTTGCGATCCCGCCAACCGATGTGGCGGCCCCGCTTAATAGTGTTCACAATTAGCAGCCCCCCCCCCCCTAAATAAATTTCCCGTTCGCCGCGACCTGGTTGGTCAATGAGGGACGATTTTGTTCAGAGGGGGCCGCAGTGATCCAATTTCCTTGAGAAACTCCCGTTAATACGCATATTCTGAGTGGACGATAAGATTGCATATACTTGATTGATGGTTTCTTTGTTCTTTTTGGGTTAGGGCTTTGTTGATGTTACCCACCCCCAAGCCAGTAAACAGCTGAGAGAAATTCTAGTTCAAGATGGTGAGATGGGGGAAAACAGTGCAGGGGCGAGCGTAGTTTCAGATACACATAAGGTCGCGACTTGAGTTTTCGACAGAACCAAACAATTTTCTTTGTTTAAAATAAAAAACCCGGAAAATATGTTTGTAAAATTCAGCCTATTATCCTCGTAACCGAAATCACCCCATCGATATTATTACGGTGTGTTTACTAACGAAGGCGATTGTTGACCGGAAGGTATCCCTCAACCATATTATTGAGCAAATTCTAATTGCGAGTGTTAGTATATAACAACATGTAGTCACATGAAAATCAGTCATTAAATTTAGATTCGAATCAGAAGGTCATTGGTCATGTTTACTTCTGGCTACAGATAGAACCTCGAATTTAGCGTGATAATAATAACTGTTGTTGTTGAGTGCTAGCAATTAGAACAGCCCAGCGACCAGAAACCACTCCCTGGAGACTGCTTGCTTTATTCAAGTCGAAATGATTCTAATTGACCCTCACGTTTTAGAAAATTACGAGAATCATTAGAAGTTATAGAGCAGGGTCCCCCCTCATCGAGAGAAATGAGGTTCAAACACTGGCATTTCAAGGAAGTTCGGATACATAGAGGACGTGCTAAACGAACTTCTAAGAACGAGAAAGAATCAGTACCTCCGGACAACTGCAAAACGTGCATAATGTTAAACTCATGTTTCAATGTTTCATTCATCAATGTAGCAACTGTCTCGACGTTTTTCCTTTCTTCGATCGGATTGACCGGGCTTTTTATTCCGAAGCAAACAGAACCAGTGATACAACCAATACCGAATTAAATGGGGAGGATCAAGGATGTGCTTGGACCCCCCTTTGGGGTACCTAATGCTTAATACGAGGGCTGCAGCCCCAGCCTTGGGCATCCCCACGGAACCGTGAGATTAAAGTGCTTCAGAATGCTGTGTTTGAAGCAGGTGTATCCCTCAAACCCCATTCATAATCAAGGTGGAATTTATTATTTAAAAACCATGCCGGTCAATTGAAACGACTAATTGAAATTGGTTTTTCAGAACAAAAATGCGTCAGTAGGGAATGTGATTACCTTCGATCTATCAATCGAGTCCCAATCGGCGTGAATAATATTAATTTCTGTTTTCGAGGGTTTAGATAGATCAGATAGAATAGATTACTTTATTAAATCCTCTGGCAGGAGATTACATGGTCCTCCGGTTTCATCAAGAACATTAAACACTACTTAGGCCTATATATTAATTTATATCTTTATATGGCATTTACCATAAAACGTGAGAACGGTGGAACATGCAAGGCACATAGAAAATGGCAAACGCTGGGTAATACGATAAAATGGATAGTCACACAACACAGTGCCAAGGAGAGTGAGCGATGGGCGGTCCAAGAGAACTGGTCTAAGCCTCCGCTGCGTGGCTAGCCTGTCCACTTTAGCTGACTATAGAGCGGGTGATTCTCGTCCTTCCACAGAGAACCTCCATTTGTTTCGGACTCTCGAGACTGATACACGGTGTCGAACGTGCACGTCTCATTATATCCTCGCTATTCTTTCCTTTCTGTTTTGTTCAGTGTTGCCCACCCAGCAACACCATTCAGTATGACCAACTGAGCAGAATATTGAATTATAAAATATGGTCAAGAAAATCCTGGCTTACCTTGAAATAATTTAATTTACGGAGGCAGTAGAGGGGGGGTCGTAGACGCTTCTCGACGTACTTACCTGGTCTTAAAATTCGTTTTGTCATTTCTGACTCCCCCCGATACTTGTAATCCTGATACCCTCTCGATGTGTTGGCCCTTCATACAACATGGCCGAACGATGCATGGTGTTTTATATGTCCTATATGGATTACATCTCTTAGTTTTCTTTACTTTCATTGCAGGTAGGTTCTGGTCACAAAGTCTACAAATCTCGATTCAAATACAGCGAATCCTCGTCATTTTGAGTAGCAGGATCGCACAGCATCCCTTGTGTTGAACAATGGACGTGTGGATAGTCCAAAAAAAGGCTGAGCCGGGTCCTTTTTCAACGAGCCATGATTAAAGTCGACGCCATTGACCACGATGAATGCATCAGGTGATCCGCTTCAAGCTCATGAATGGGCAGAGCTTAGTTCTTGACTACCAGCCTTGGTAACCGTCTTTCGGGGATGTATAACAGTGCAGAGCAGGAATATGCGAGATCCCCGTGGTGGATAGTACGGGCGAACTGAAACAACTGTCAACTTTTCTGGTTGAGGGTCAGGATGTGATTTTTAGCTCAAACCAGCTATGCTGGTTTGAGCTATTGGAATCCTGCATGTCACTCTATTTATCTATCTATCCTATCTAGTGTCAACAGTTGCCTGTTTGATCGCAACAGTCCATTCTGTTAGGATGGTCGACCAAACTTGGACACAGTTGTTACTTTGACCCGTGGGACATGTTCGGCTTTGTGGAGTCATGGTTCAAATGTCATAAAAGGGGCAATACAAAACCGGCTATTTGTGTACAATTCAAAATGTATCTCTCTTACAAATTTTAGTGTACAGTGCTGATGTTCCATCACAATATGTCTAAAAGCCGTACCTTCGGAGTGTTCAGAGATTTTTGGTCCAAGGTCCCCGGCCACTTGGGCCCGAGGATCCATTTTATTAATTTCACCCAATGGTACCTGGAAATTCATCTCCTCCTCCTAACCTATTCTATTGATTTTCTCCCAAAGTTCCTGAAATGTCCTTGGGTCGAGCCATTGATGGTGTTTGGGATTTTTGGGGCTCAGGCCAAGTTTCGGCTCTAGTGCCATTATATAAATCCCCCAAACGCCGCTAAGTAAGTACTATAAGCACGTATATCATAAAATGAAAATCCCTTTATTACGTAACCTAACGTTTACGTTTAAAATGCACTCGGTACATGGTTCCGCTGTGATGAGACTGGATTTTTTTAACACCAAATGTTAGAGACCTGAATAGAACACAGAAGAATGTTTTTGTGCTCTCCTCGGATTGGCTGGGACTGCGCAGGGTGCTTCGGTAGTGGATGGCGACATTCTGGCGGCGGTCCTGCGCGGTGGTGCGCTGCACCTGCGCTGCAGACTAGTGGATGACTAGCTTAAAGGAACGTTCCAAAAGGCTTTTTCAAACTGTCATAATTTCGTCGCCCAAAATAGTGCTTATTTCTCGTGATTTCCTAACAATCGTGAATTATAAATTGATGTTGAAATTTTGTTCATACACATACAGCATTTACCCACTGAGACGACAAGGTGTGATAAGCTGAGACGCTTGATGGCCAGGTAAATTAACTTACACTGGCACTGGCCTGTCCCTGGTAACCGCTATGTTTAAACCTATTTGAATTTGTCATGCATGTCACAAATTCATTACTCAGTATTGAATAATGACTCATTGACTCGTATTCCATTTCCTTAAATCCTCCAATCCCAGCCCAACTACTTGTATTTTACTTAGTAGGTCACTCTTCTCCCTGGTCACCCATTGCATGTTAGTTAATTCTAGAGAGAAAAGACCTGTTTTACTCTGTTACACATAAATGAATAGCTGCCATTGTCCCATTTTCTTGGATGGGGAGTTGGTTGCTAAGGGAACAACTTGGACTACTCATACATTATCATCATCTAGTGAGGCCAGAGTATCTTGGATCATTACTCCAATTTTTATGGGATGGCTCCATTTGCAAACGTGCTTTACGCGACTGACTACATTGCCATTCTCACTATTTTTTTATCTGACCCCACCATGTGCTTCGGTCAAGCGGCCTATTCCTCCTCATATCGCTTGGATGATCATTATTTTGGTCTTTATTTACATTTGAACCAACTGGAAAACATGTATTATGTTCATCTATGGTCATTTCGTAATTTGCAAAGTTGAAATTTTGCACAAACTTCCAAACTATACTGGATATCTTTGACCATATGAAGTTAGGTAATTACAGGGGCACAATAGAATAGGCTACTGTGTGGAATTGCTTTTTTTTCCTCACAATTGGTCATTCTTGCTGGATGTTGCCAATCTAGTAACAATGTTCATTGCGGCTAAGACATCTTTTGCGGCCATATAAAGATCAGGTTCAAAGGTCATTACAACAGCTGGCCACGATAAGCCATTGTTTGAAACTGCCTCTTTGGGCCTGAATGATCTTCAAACTTTTACCACATAATTGTACATTTTTTCTTTGTACATTTGTGCGGTTTGAGCTACAGCACCATTGATGCTCTAGTTAACAGATGCTTGTTCTGGTGGCATACACAATCGATTGATGTAGCCGCTCTTCTTCTCAGAACTGACAGTCCCGATCGGCCCCCTCAAATCCCTCTATTCCAACATGAGAGCCATAATGGTTTTCGGTTGTCATTTTTCGGTGAAAGATAAAAAAATGCTGGCATAACGGCGTTTGATAGATACCTTTGTT
The DNA here is from genome assembly GCA_026419785.1 of Sclerodactyla briareus. Classification (NCBI taxonomy): domain Eukaryota; kingdom Metazoa; phylum Echinodermata; class Holothuroidea; order Dendrochirotida; family Sclerodactylidae; genus Sclerodactyla; species Sclerodactyla briareus. Next base: position 100,646 of record JAODTK010002887.1, on the reverse strand, counting down.
GGCGGCAGCGTTCTCTTCTTATTGCTGATCGATTGCACGTTTCCCATAAGATAGTCGGCAAGAATGGTAGTGTTTTCGCGTTTTGTTACGACGTATTACGGCTCCCCCGGCTCGACCCCTCTTACGTCGCTGTATCTCATTGGTAATTAAAGCAGGTCATGGCGACCAAACCTTCTCTCTCTTGAGCTCGCTTTGCTAGCGAGCGAAAATGATTTTAGATCGACTTAAAACTTTGGAAATCATGCGAATCATTGCCGATATAGGTGACGATGGTCCTTTTTATTCGGGGGAACATGGGTTCAACACTGCAGTATTTCATTTTCAATATATCCCCTATACATAGAGGGCGTGCCAACAATTGTAAGAGGACGAATCAATAACCCCCCACCACCCCCTGTGAATTACAAAAATGTGCATCAATGTTCAAATCGATGTTCCCATTTTTTATTCTGTTTTGTGAAGCAACCTGTCTCGTTCCGTTTTTTGATCGGTTGCAAGAGGGTTCTTAAAATTTGTAACCTCAGAACCATTGATATCAACACTACAGATAGCTGAATAAGAGGAGGAATCCGGAATGTAATCGAGACGCCACTTCTGTTCCGAGTATAGCGCAAGGGGCCTGAAATGCGTGGGAAAATCGTGGAATTAAATTGCATAAATGCTTTCCCACATTTGGGCGAATGTCTCCTGTTCCTGTCAATCATTAGTAAAGAAAAACATCGGGACATTTTTTTGGATTGCGATCTTCGTATGATCCTGTGAGACCACCGAGAACACTAACACGGTGACTAAACTGGCATGATGATGGTCTTCCTAGTTCCCAAAATACTGATGCATTAGCCGCTAATCATTGGAGATCCTTTCCCTCTTCCTTCCCCTCCTTATTGGATGAATTTGCAATTGGTAAAGGAGAAGGACGAGTACTCTCTAAGCCGCCATACCGTCATCCAGGCCACTCAGATATTGTTAGGGAATCTAATACTGGCATGCGGGAGGCGAATATATTGACGCCATGACAGAGCTTCACCGTTCACCATTTGTCTTTTTCTTCTCTTGCTACTCTGCCGCCGTTAGTCCGGCTCTGGGCTTTCGTCAAGTTGTTGCTACCACCAATCTCAACTCTCCCTGTTTTGGGTCGCTTCGTTAATGGGGGACACCTGTTTGGTTTCCCATGGTGTTATATGCTGGTATTTTGTGCTGTCTTCTTGGTTGCAGGTCATTATTGTATGGAAGTCAGGTGGACTAAGGTTTAGCTGCCCGGCCATTCCAGTGACTTGCCTATTCGTTTTTCGATTCGATTTCGACCTCCCTGATTCCTGTTCGTTTTGCGGTACAGTTTTCTTTTTTCGAAATTGTGTAGGCCATTGACGACGTGTTGTCTCTTTCCTCATAATTCCTTTGGACGAGTCTGACAAAACATGACGGTCCCTTTTAATGATCACCAGCTCGCGTGTTTACATGACACGCTTGTAATGCATGCCTCAATATTCTCACATTCTCACCAAAATTGCCTTGTTACTCGAATCTAAAGCCTGCCATCGTCATGCATTCCCGTCGCTTCATTTCATACTCTGGTGCCCAGTTTTTGCTCATCGATATTTACAATGTTCCACTCCTCTTTTCCTCTTGATGCTATTTTCGTCTTTTTTGGCCTCGATTGACTATCAGGTTCCTGTTACGTTAGCGATCCTTCACAGATATCCAAAAATCTGATATTTTTGCTCCATACTAATAACCGTCATAATTGTGGTCTTGAAGGTGTAGGATATGTTTTTCTCTCTGTCGGGGGGCTTTGCATATGTGCGGGCTCCTCGTGGTCTGTTCGCTTCCTCCAGTGCTCTTCCAGATATACTTTGAATAGATGGGATGGAGACATGTTCTTGAGTTACTCAAATTTCTGTCGAATATTCCCTTTTCCAGGTGTTCTTCGATTCTAAACTTTTAGTGTTACATCCTTCAGCAGAAATCACCGGAATAATTAGCCGTTTTCGTTTCTCTAGAATTTCTCTCATGATATTGAACGAAGGTGTTTATTTTGACGGTGTCGATTTCCCTTCATGCCCAGTACTATCACAATTTCATAATTTCCTGAGGTGATGGCCTTTTCTGTCTGCACGTGTTTACCGGACGGGTGTAATCCCGTTGTGCTCCTTCCCTCCCTATAGGCTCCTTGGTGATTGGTCCTGACATCCATCACACGGAATCTAAGCATGATCGTCGACAATAAATGATTATCCGTGTTCCTCCTTATTTCCCTCGGTTATCTCTGTCTGTTGATGGGGTTTGTTTTATAGCGGACTGGTTTCTATTTTGCTGTAGCTGTCCTGTTCGTTTCAATTTTCAACTTTCTTTTATTTCTGCTGTCATTCTTTTTTTTATATTATCTACCACAATTTTCCCGTTTTTTTTTTCTCAAAAACTCCCAGCAATATGATCCATCGCCTTTGTACCGAACAAATCTTATTTATCATCTTCATATTCCAGTCAGCTTTTGTTTAAAAAAAAAAAAACTCATTGTTTGGCCTCATATTTCCATCTCGCAATGTATCAATGTCTATGGAATCTTGCCTGCCCCTTCCGATTGTATTCTTTCCTCGTGCAAGTTCCCATTAATTCAGGCAACTAGTCCTGTGATGTTCCTCATGTCCACATGGTACTTGGCAATCTCGTGCAGAAAAGTTGTTGGGCTCACGCGATCATCTATGATTATGATTAATTCTTATAGAAACTAACACTAACGGCGTTATAACGTTGTTATATGCTTAAAAGAGACAAAAAAAAAGCGACATGCAGAGAGCCGTGGACTATAGAGGAATATCCCTCGGTCCAGGTCCAGCCCCCAGTTCCATTCCATGCCACTGTCAACAATTCCAGGACCTTCAAAATGGCATACGTTCGCGTTGCGCGTGAATGCTTCGTATATCCGCCATTCATGGAATAATCCCAGTCTTTTCCCTGAAAAAGTGGCGTTTGTAAGCTAGTGAAACTAGTATCCGGGTGATCTGGCAGACAAATTCACTAGAACATCTATTGATATCTGTCCGGTCAGACCGTATCACTGTGGCTACCGGATGTCTATTACCGTTTCAAAACGAATCAGAAATTTTCTGGGGCCGGAACAGACTGCGGACATTGACTTCAAGCATGAGTATCTTCCCCTTTCCACGTGGGATTTTATCTTCTCATACGATTTTAGCAATTAAATTTTTTGCGAAAGGCTAGCCATTTCATTATCGGGACAACGTGGACCCCCATATAGGGATCGGAACTGAGTTGTTACTGCTTCTCATACTATTGAAGAATACCTAGACTGCGATTCTGTAAGAAAGAATATTTTCATCTTTTACCATGACTGTCTTCTCTCATTCTTACCGTCCATTTCTACCACGGCCATTCTTGGAGGCGCGTTATTGCTAGGGGCTTCATCATATCCGAAGGTCAGGACCCAGAAGGCTTGGACGGGAGAATGGTGGTGAAGGCGAGACGTGGACACCGTCAGAGTTACGCTAAGGGCCAAACATGGGAAATTAACGGTATCGGTTTAGGGAGCCCGGATTCTGTGCGAACGTCATTGGAATAAATGGAACTAACCCTGATTATGCACAAGTAGCGTGCGCATATGCGCGCCGCTTCGCTGCCCGCATCCCGCAAAGTAATTTTCTTCTTGGCTTTATGCTCTTAAAGTCATTGGGCTCGAGATTCATGCAGCGACTCATAGGAATTATCTTACAAACCTTTTCTTGTCTAACAAATTACGCAATCTGTGGCAAAATTGCTGGCAGTGTGTTTGTGTAATGGTGTATGTGTGACGCCCGACTTATGAAGAGCAGAACTCGATCCCACCTGGATGGATGAAGCTCATATTTTGGTATGTGGGTTCCCCATAAAGAGTACATGGTCCCTATTGTTTTGTGGGATCAGGTCGAAGGTTATCTGGGGTAATTATAGGTCTGAAAATTTTGAAGAAGATAAGTCCAAAATGCTTGTCCAATCAACGTAAATTTGGTGAGTAGCTTCATTATGGCGGACTACGAACACCCTATTGTTTTGGTGGCAGACCAGGGTTAGGTGTTTGCTGGCAACGTGGCGGAAATTGGTGAAAAATTGATTTATTGTTAAGTTTCCACTTGTGAATAGCATAATCGACCCCACCCGGATGGATGAAGCTCATACTTGGTATGTGGGTTCCCATAATAATTACATGATCCCTAATGTTTTGGGTGTCAGGTCAAAGTCTGAAATCCTGCACGCTTGTCCAATCGAGCTGAAATTTGATGCAAGGGCTTTCTTATGGTAGTACAAGTATATAGTTTTTGGTTTAGAGCAGGTGTCATTCTGGGAAAAATGAAATAATGGAAATTTGGCGCAGTTTTAACTTGCAAATAGCATAACTTCAACCCTACTTGGTGGATGAAGCTTGTACTTTGTATATGGTTTCCTCATGATAAATACACGATCCCTATTGTCCTGGAGTCAGGTTGAAGATCATCTCGAGGTCAATTAAAGGTAAAGTCTGAAATCCTGGTGAGAGGATGCCAGAATGAGTGGTCCAGCAGCTGAAATTGGGTGTGTTGCTTTCTTACGGGAGTACAAGCACGCTATTGATGTTGGTGTTCGACCAGGAATAATTTCGGAGAAAATGGTTAAAGTGAGAAATTGTTCTTTTCGGCAATTTTTGCTTTGTAAGAGTTATTCGACCTCCTGGATAATGAAAGCCATTCGGGTACATGGGTTCCGAGTTCATTAAAGGTCAAAAGTCTGGAAATTTTTTAACTCGATAAGTCCGGAATGCCTGAATCCGATCAATTTTTGAAATTTGGTATGCAGCAATTACCCCATTAATGTCGGTGTATCCCTGGGAGTCATTTTGGGTGAGAGATTATTAAATTTAAAAAAATCAGCCACTGTACCAATTTCAGCTTTGTAACACAATAACTCATGCTTGGTATGTGGTTCATCTGTTGAAGAGTACATTTTTGTCATCAGGAGAGGTGTCAAAGTCTGTTGCTATGATATTCCTTTGCTTGAAAGTATCTACAAGTAATCCCACAGATATCATCGGTCTATATATCCACAATTTTGCTTAGCGTCGGGTCAAAGGTAATCTGAGGTTAACAACTTAAGTGAAAGGTTATGAAGGCAGTCAAGAAAATCACTAAGCCACTTGGATTTCTGGTTATCTTTTTCTCACTTCGAACCTTCACTTGGAATCGCACGTTGGGAGTTTTTCTGTATCAGCGTTGACTTTGCCATGTTTTTTCGTGGGAGGGGGGGGGGGGGGGGAGGTGGTTAACCGAAGAGAAAGGGTAAGGTATAAGCGAGGCCCTGAATGATTTAGCCAATGCATTGTGTCTTGTGATATATTTGGTTTTCTGGACGCCAAAGCCGATCCAGGTGAATACCGTTGCATACACCGAAACGTTGAAAAATATACTTCAATTGAGTTTTCCAATTGCTTTCTGGAAAAACCGAGTAGTTGGCACAGTTGGTAGAGCTGCGGCCTTCCACCCGGGAGATCGGGAATCGAATCCCGGTCGGGTCATACCACGAACTTGAAAAATAGTACCTGTTGTCTTCTCCAGGCGCTCAGCACAAGGGTTGGGGCAGGGGAAAAAAAGAATACGCTATCCAGGCCAGCCACTTACCAACGTCCTTGATTCACAGAGGTGGGCTCGGGTCAAGGTATCGGGATCATTGACACCCCGCTGCTAGGCACTGTTTTTATAGCGTATCGCTTCTACCTTTTCTTCACTTGTTTCACTATAGAAATTCTTAGGCCTACCCCTCAGATCATGGGCTGCGCACGCTACAACCTATCACGCCGGGAGAGAAGCCCCCTAGTGACATACTACTCTAACAGTCTCTCAATTAAGGAAACAATACATAGTTCACCACAGTCGTAAATTCACCCAATCACAAACACAGAGCTCGCCGATTTACACTCGGTCCTTGTCACACAGGGAAATTACTACAGGGTCCGTATGCTGGTTCTTCTCCGATAAACTCCATTGTATACCATAGAACTGCGTCGAGCAATACACATCCCAACCCCTTGAAAGCATTCTATGCCTCACGGAACTGGAACTAACTACCTAACCTATTCATTGCATTGACCCTAACTTGTTACGTCTGGTCGCCATTGGAAGCTCATCATTTTTCCACGAAGCAGATAGCAGTGATAAATATCAGGTGCTTCAAATCATTACTTTGCTATTGTATCAATATAATTATAGTGTAGTTCCCAGTTTAATATGATATACACGAGGGGACAAAACTGTAAGTTGTGAGCTCAAGAGCACTGTATGGCCCCGTTCATCTTTAAACGGCTCTAAATGTGGTTACGAACTGATTCAATAGTTCATTGCAGCCCACCCTCCATAAATATGTATGCATCTGCAACATCTTGGCTGGTTGGTTTAGTAAAGGTGTTGACTAACGAACCCCTCGGCGACTTTAAAATAAATCATTCCCATCCAGTCGCAATCCATTACTTTCCGTTTCCATTTCAATGTCACAAGCCCTATGGAATATTTTCCGACCCAGATTTCCAGAGTATTGATGACTCTACTTAGTGTTTTGACATGCTTCACTTCAATTAAGCCATCACTCTGATACATTCGAACTTGACGCTCGATATATCTGGGGTGTGCACCGACACAGGTTGTCAGCCCATTAATCCGTGATAGGTGTTTATTGCGCCTATTGTGGGTTGTTTCCCAGTCCACCTATGTACGTCATACCGATAGCAAGTAGTACCTTCCTTTCTGCATTCACACTTGTATGTTGTTAGGTTCGCAGCAAACGGAATGCAATCCCAGTCTGTAATTTCCTGCTCCCACACAAACTACCCAATATTAGAGTATTGTCTGTTAGGAAAGGGACGTTAATAGTTTTTGATCGTTTGCCTCCAGTAAGGAGATACGACGTCAACTGACGATCGTTTGATTTCGCGCTTCATGAATGTTGTTCTCTAAAGGAAATGGGAAGGCGAGAAGCGTAAATTTGCCTAATGCCAAACAGTATTCAGTAGACGCACTCAAATTTCACATTGCCATCGATCTCCACCAATACTTATCTGTATTTGAGTCGATCATCTCTGACTACCTTTAAAAGTCTGTCTAGGCAAACCAATAACTTCAGGAAAACATGTACAGCCAATACTTAATGCATCATTACCGGAATTGTTAACGAAATCAGTGGAATCTATGAAGTCACGTCAGTGTGTGTGTGTGTGTGTGCGTGCAAGCGCGTGTAAACGCCTGGGCTCACTGTTAATACATGACTCGCCCCGACCTAGATGGATGAAGCCAAGCATGGACTACAAGTGGTGTAGAATTTGGGGTCACTGGAATGAAAGAGGGGGCATTGTTAAATATTTGATATTTTGACTAATGATACTTGTTAATACGAGACTAGACTCTACCTAGATGGATGGAGCTCATACTGGGTAGGGGGGATCTCAATAATGAGTACTGATTTCTAATTTCATGGGTAGGTCAAAGTCCCCAAAATCCTATCAACTCGATCTCCGAAATAAATTTTGCGGTAAAATGTTCTAGCTGCGTCTGCTGTGGCAAAATATTTCGACAGTCAAAATGCTCGCGAATTCCCGGAGGCTCCCGAATTTCGAATTTGAAACCCTGCTAGAGAGTCGACATAGGCCACGAGAAAGTCCCACCGAATCCCCTCTCTCTCTGACAGGACATGGAGGCCACGATGTGATCCAGATTGGACTTCGGGGGGTGAATCCGACTGCTGAGGACGCTGCGCCAAGCAGCTGACATCAGATCCTGATCATATCGATCCAGCAAAGGACTTGTCTAAATTGTTTGAGCGTTAGTAATCCAGTCTCGAACGCACCCATCCTCTCCTGATTGGCACCGTAAGAACTCCTTATCCAGTCAGTGGAGTAACACCAGTGCACCAAACTAATCAATCTGATTTGTATGCCAGGGACCCCAGGAGCTTTCCTGCCCTTCAAACTGTTTCCATGCCTTTCGAGTTTTCCTCATAGTATGCACGTCCAAGGCCTTATCGGCAGTTTAGCTACCAGGGTTTCACGCCATTTATCTGAATTTCCAAGCTCAGGGTCCAGCCCTCCGTACAAATCCTCAAATGCCCAACCCGCGAGCCCTCACATCGGATCCTCGGCCAAGATCATGGCACCGTGCCACAGAGGCCAAGTTGCCGGGTCTCTGAATCGCTATGAAGCCGGCTGCGAGGACTCCGTAGACAGGTGCCTCCCCACGGTCTAACAGAGACGTGAAACCTCCACACCGGTCGCGTCGCATCGTTTCATTGTCCGCTCCGATACCTCACGGAAGCCGATTGCTTAGGCCAAAGATCCGCGATCATTGACCGTGCCACGGAGGCCAAGTTGCGGAATCTCTGAATCGCCCATCTGTAAAGACGCTGCGCGACACCCGTAGGCAGGGGCCTCTCCACGGCCGGACAGAGACGCGAAACCTCCACCCTCGGTCGTGTATGTAGATATATATATATAACACTTAGTCACAAAGGACAAAGCTCAGGCTTGCAGCAAAGTGATCAATACCATAAGCTGGTAGAGCCTAGATTTATTTATTTATTATTCAGCTATACCTCACCAGTTAGGAATGACCCAAATCAGTCAGGTCAATTCATTTGATCAAAGTTAAAATAAAATCTTCTGCCGGAATTAAAGGAAAAAGTAAAAGAAATAGTGTATCACACTCGGAACCACACCCGATTGGCGAAGTTTAGGGTTCCCTCCGGTATTCCCTGATCAGGTTAACGCAAAATTAATATGATGAAACACGACACTGCGAAGGGTCACACGCTGTCCCCAATAATATTTTGTTTTCCATTAGTAAACTTTGAAAATTTGCAATTGTTGACCTGTAATCACACATTGTGTCGAATTGAAAAATAAAGAACTTTCAATTCATTCATGATTGCAGATGAATCAGTATATCATTTGGGAATACCAATGCTGAGGCCCAAACGGTCAGGCGCGCCGTTAATTTGATAAGAAGATGAATAAATCAATCTTCCACAAGTTATTGAATGCGATTCGCAGAATCAAGTAGCGATATAGCGTGTCGGATTTTTCTCTTTAATGTATATCCCCGCAGCGTTTAGTCACCTGCAATTGGAATCATCCATGTGGAAAGTAATTCAATATCGCCATCCTCGGGTCGATTCTATCGTGTGTGAAACATTCTGCCCGGGTTAAGAATTCCATACTGTGGCACAGGCTTTATAGGCATATCCGATGTAACCTACACCCGCGAAATTGCATTAAAATTTGACTGAGCTTGAGAACCTTATGCAAATTTGACCTCCTACGTTATATATTTTGACTAAATTGAGAGTCCACAATCACACAGTTTCGTTGATATAGGAAACGGGGAAGTTATGAAAGTCGCTGAATGTTGACCTCGGAAGAAGCCTCTCAATGCCCTTTGTCGGGCAATAGGGTCTCCACACATGTCTGATCAGATCGATAGAGGAAAGGTATCATCATAGATGGCTGACATGTGTGAAAGGTTCAGAAAACCAATCTTGGACAATGGATAGCATTGATGGAGATGGACTGCAAAAAAAAAAAAAAAAAAAAATCCCGAGAAATGGACGGGGCGGGGATAGCATCGGCTACTTATCCAAAGACATATATACCAAGAAAACCGTGTCGCAGGATGAAGAACATGTTGCTGCATTGGGGAAGTCAACTTCTGGATCTACTAGTAGATTCATCTAAACTGTGTGTAGGGAGTGATATCTTCGAAGACTTCTCATACGTATGGAACTATTCCTCTGAATAGAAATATGAAATTAACTGCACATCATATTTGCTATAACTTACAATAAGTGATTGTCCTGACAAAGGTATATGCCGTTTGAGGTCATCGGAGGTCATTTGAAGTCAGCGTATATAATCCTTATAATGAAAGTGTTCATCGAACCTAAAGAGTGAGCAATACTCCATACGCCCTCACTAACCTATATATCTAAATTACCGAGCTAACATAAAAAATAGGAGTTCATGAAAAGCATTTTCGACGATGCACATTATGTTGCTTTCGCAGCTTCATCCTGTAACCCAACTTTGCCAAGGTTACATCGGACCCTTCACTCATGACCCTGCGACATCGATGAAATCCAAGCTCATCGATTATAGGAATTAGCTTTAGATTGTGACTGTAGGTGACTGTAACTGAACACACATAGGTGGAAGTCATAAATAGTTACTAGTCTCTTGTGTAATATAGGATGGTTACTCGGATGAAGTGTTGTTATCTTCCACTGCTAGGCCAGAAGGGTGCACTAGGATGGAAAGTAATTCGCCACCTCGATTCCCGTTTGTATTTACAGAAAATAAAAGAAAATAAAGAAAAGAATGAAAAGAATGTAATAAAACCTGCAACTGTCGACTGTTGACAAGTGGTTGCACTCTCACTCTTGTTGTTATTGGACATGCGACAATAGGATACAACGTATTGTTTTTATAAACTTTTCGTGTCAGCAGTAGCGGACGTCGCTGCGCAGCATGGGTAGTCCACGGATACACACTGGGGGCAGTAGACCATGAAAGAAACGAGGCTAACTGAAACCATCTGGAAATGTCTGAGGTAAAAAGCCATAATAGTGTGCACATCTGTTCATTCCATGCCTCTCGCGAGTGCACGGATCATGAACCCCAGGAGCCAGTCGACTTATCATTAGCTGACATTCCACTGGTGACCGACCAAACGTAACATTAGATTCACGTAGACCACTGGCCCCCGTCATCGTGGCATTAAAATGTTTAGACCGAAGAAAGATTTCATATGAGACTTGATATCTCCGCTCCTCTGGCAGGCTTTTTCTCCTGATAATGAGATGACGGCGGGGACTACCGCACCTCGTGAGAGAGAGAAGATTTCAAAATAAGACAAACTCGCTTATAGTCCAATCCGTCGATTTTTGGCATTATATCAGGGTGTGGACTATAAGAATAGGATGCTTCTCTACGAAGGTATCCTTGTTCACGCAATCTTCTTACGTCTAGCGGGACACATGGGTTTTAGTTATAATTTTAATCCACAATTTTACCCTCTCCGGTACGTTGTAACTCCATTTCCGGTCAGTTTCCGGTCCGCTGCCGAAAGAAACATAGGGGAAAGGAAAGAAAAAAAAAAAAGCGAGGTGTGGAAAAAGTGTTTCTTTAATCCATTTATATATTTAGTCAATTAAATCTCCAAAACAGGGAGAGAAGTACATAAAGCATATTGACAGATTAACATTAAATGAGCATATGAAAGGGTCGGAAAGGATCGAGCTCAAAAGGTGTTACCACCAACATGCCTAATCTAGTAATTCTGGTTGAAAATGTGAGATCTGACGATTCCGTGACCCCCACTGGATGGTTAATCAGGAGGCGGATATCTTAAGAGTTAAAAAGACAGTCAATGCAATTCTTTTTGAGATAATCCTGCTGACCAACGTGCCCAGAATAATTATATGGCACATGTCCAAAAAAATACAAGGGTGACTCGAAAAGATCTTAGCAGGGGAATCAAAGGCCATTATACGCCTGAAATGTGAAATAAATTTATCGCAAGTGAATATAGGAGAAGAATGGAATTGATGTACTATTGCGATGCCTATTGCAAACCCAAGAGTATTTTTACAAAAGTCATGTGGCCCAAAAAAATGGACAAAACAGAATGGGCCCGAATATGAATGAAGAATGGTAAAGACGCTACAGGGGTGGGGTGAGCTACTACTGGAAAAAATTAATTACCCCCAATCCTTCCGGCATATAGGATTTGACAGCCGGTTGATGAGTGAGATCCCAGGAGAAAACAATGTAACTGTTTCAGCCTCGAGTGGGGAGGGGACACATGATAATAATAACACAACACCCTTAGACAAACACTTCTTGCCAAAAATCCGTTCAATGTTGAGAGTCAACTTGTCACGTCGAATCAGTGATCATACGCGGCAAATATCGCGCATTTTCGGTCGAAAATCTTAACTAGGAAGTAAAATATGCAATACAATTGTGCATTATCTCTCTTTTTGACCGTTGTACTACATGGCAGTAAGGTAGATGCTTTAAAAGGAATACTATTATAGGCACTGAGTAGGTTGTTCTATAGGAAGTATGTACGTTGTGGGAGTGAGACTGGGCGCGTGAATTGTTGAATAGTCGGTTGAGAGTTCGATATGAAATCATGAAGGAACCAATGTTTTTAAGATTGTTGCTGATCACATGGATATGATGTAGTTCCTCCGCTCTCCTAATTTAAACGAGGGTCCCACATCTATAATGCGTCTCGTTCCAGGAATAATATAGAACTATGTTGATCTTTTTCCTCATTACCTACCCAAGCCGTGTCCAAAAATTCGTTTGGAGAATAAGGACATATGGTGACATTATGTTATACTGTCAATCCGTCGTTTCATATGTATGGTCGAAACAAATTAATTAATGCTCCCCATAAATATTGACTGTATAGTAATCTGTGTGGTGCGCTTTGAGCAAGAACTTTAAAACTCTTAGGTAACTTTATGCCTACATTAAATTTATATGAGAGTACAACCTACTGCGATTAGTGAAACTTATATATTTAAAATGTGAATCGGTTGTTTTTTGGTACTTACATAATCGGCTACCTAATTCTCATTCAAAAAATCAAAGTGTGTTACTTTCAGTGAGGCGCACTGCACTAGGCACCTGGGACTGAAGCTATTCGGAAAAAATATCGTGAAAAAATCCTGGTACAAGAAGTGCATAAAACAACATAACGGCCGCAACAAATCACGGGATATTGGCACTACGGGATCCTGACGGAAAGTGACAATACCTGGCTCCACAATCCGAAACCTACGGAGGAGGAAAACGACGGAGAAGGCCAAGGTCCTCTAGGACTTCGAGGTGCGAACGGACAGAGTAATCAGAGCCACGAGACCAGGACCTGGGTAGTTCGTCACGACCGAAACCACCTAATCGACAGGGCGATAACGAACGACACCCACCAAGTGAGAACGAAAGAGAAAAAGTGGGAAATACCAGGACCGGCGCCTGGATCCAAGGATGTAGGCACCAGGCCAGAGTTGTACCGAGTGGTGATCGGGGGCACTGGGAAAGCCAGTATCCAACAAACTCGATGGCCATCTGGAAGAAATTCCTGGACAACACGGAGTACGCCCCTAACAAAGACAGCACACTTGGCAGTGTTCATATGCTCAGAGGGTGCTCGACCTCCCGAGTCCGGGTAGGACCTCCAGAGGTTCTGTGGGACCGGACATAAAATACAACCAAGGAGGACGGTTGTGGAAGAACAAACGATAATAATATAAAATCATAATAATATAGCAGAAAGAGGGAAGTGAGGGGTGATGAAGGTGTTACCATCCTGAGTGACCACACCACAAGGAGGTATCGCAAATGAATGGTGGAATTTGGCAAACCCAGATACCCCCAATCATAGAAATACCCGGAACAGAGGCTTTGCGACAAACGAAGATCCATTGGACATTGCAGAGGTCTTCACTCTAGTAGGATCACATCCCCGGCAGTAACTGAGACAAGGGGGGCCATTTACGAACGGAGAGGACCCAGCTTAAGAGCTCGAGACCAGGAATTGTCATCTCTAATCTGCACATACAGACGCATCAACAGGAGCGTCGGTACACCTGTCATGGTCACCAAATGAGGGGTATTCGCCAATGAATGAAATAATGCAGGACATGGGTAATGCCGGCTGAAGGACACCGATCAGAATATACAAAGAGCAATTCCAGAGCCATTCAAGTGGGCAGCGAGAGGGCAAACAGGGCAGCCCGATACATCCCTACGAAAACAGCCTGATGTTACTGCACAGCAAAAGTGACCTGAACGGAAGAAGAAGGATCCAGGGACCCCCAAAACCAAGGGGGAAAGCCGCGAACGACGAAACAACATCACCAACGCCCAGTCGCTTTGAGACAGTCAAACGAGGGGGGGGGGGGGGGGGGGATTCCGCAGGCTCAACGTCGAAAGAAATACTGGGTGGGACGACAGGGATATAACCACGCCATCGAAGACGCGAAGCAAGCAATAAATGGTCGCCATAAGACACAGACTTCAACGCACATCTTAGGAACACATGGGCATGTACAGCATAAAAAATTGTTCAGGGAACAACCTGGACGTGTATTTGAGTGGAGTTACGAAGCGGCGCCAACAAAAACCAGCCACCAGGTACCAGAATAAGAGGAGCAAAAAGGAAAGTTTTGGAAGGGCATCGGGGGAGAGACAAGAAACCGGCCCCCTGGTTATAAGTGATTCCGAGACGACCCCAGTAGCACCCACACATCCAGCAAAGACGATAACAGAGGAGGAGGAGGCGTGGCATAAAGCAGGGATAATGTCGGGAAAGCCTGGGACCCAGACCACAGTGAAAGGGTTCTGGACTCTGTCAAACGAGCCAGAAGGGTGTGAGACCTGGGAGCAGAGGCACTAAAGAACTCATGGTAGATGAGGGCGGTGTGGCAGGCCCCAACCCAGAGGCTCACCCTCGACATCAGGAAGATCCACGACGTCGACTCCCAAGGTTTACAAATACATGGGAATACTACAAGGGATGGAGAACTTGCAAAACCAAGTGAAGGATGGAGCCACTCAAGACATTTTCACTAAGAGGGTGATGATGAAACAAGTAGTACTGAGGTCCAAACTCAACGGACACAAAAAATACAAAGGAACCTCATACCAATGCGATGTTTGTTGATGAGTTAACAGAGGGCGTGGTAGAGGACAGAGAAAGAAATGTCCGAGTTGGACCGCAGAACTCGCCAACTCCTCACCTTGCATGGGGCCTTCCACCCAGGAGCTGAGTACACAGGCACTTACATCCCACCAAAACGAGGCGGGAGAGGCTTGGAAAGAATATAGATGCCACAATGACCGACGAGGGGGGAGTGGGGGGGGTGTTGCCGTGACTACATCCTCAGTAAAACTGAGGGGGAGAGCCCCTACTTGAGAGGCACGCATGGACAACAAAAACGAGGCGGCGGCTGGGGTCGGGGGGTGGTAAAGGAAGAATGGGAGACAGAGGGGCAGCGTCTGTGTGGAGGCGAGAAGTGGAAGGAGGGAAAGGAACGCCACTACATGGGCACTACCCAAATAGAGGACATTACCAGCCCGGGAATGGCATTTACAGATGGCTCAAACGCAGAGGCTCAAAATACGAGGCCGAAAACGTCTTTGATAAGATTGTCTTGTTTGTCGGATATTAGAATAACTTTTTGCAACATATTGTATTCAATGTATCTATTGCTACTTCACCACCTAATTCCCTCCTTTTCAGTGATTATCGAAACAAAATACTATTTTGGTAAATAGTGCTCTGTATTCAGTAAAGAAATTAAACTGATGGAAAATCCCAGCAACGTTTCATGTGCACAAACACTGAAAACTCGGTCGTGTCTGTTGAACACTTACGCCTACCACCGATTCTATTGTCTTCATTAAAAATATGGTATAATGACATAGCAACTCGACACATCCAAGTTCTCGTGTATCTAGGTGGTATCACAAACAATTCCCTCCTCACTGTCCGTGCTGTACTAAAGACGGCGCCATCGTGGTACGTTCTAAGCGAGTTCTATCACACGGCAGTCCAGTAGGGCCTTCACTAATTGGGGACCGACTCTATACTGAAAGAGACGTAGCTCGATAATCCTATAACCGTAGCTCACTATATAGGAGCCTGATTGAACTATAGTTGGAATAAAGCTGTCATACGTCGGATTAGTTTCACAATAGCGGATCCATTACTTTATCATTATAACTGTTAATGGAACGCCGCACAAGAATAGAATGTCAGCCCGTATCAAAGATGAAGACTGATGTGATTCAGACCGAAAGGAAAAGGCTCATATTGTATTCAAGCTTTTTTGGAACCGTGCAAAATCAAAAGCCAAGTAATAAAAAAATGCGGCAACTTACAAAGGAATGACGGAATTTTAATTTGAGAGTGATTTCGTCTGCAATTCGATAAACTGGAACTAGGAGAAAACGAATACGACTTGGGAAAGTAATGCAATACAGAAAGAAAAAACAGTGCGATAAAAATAATTAGGACGCAAAATAACCATGGAATTTGATTAAAAAGATATGTCATGCCATATACGGCTCCAAACTCCTAGAGAACCCTTTAGTGGCCACCGTTAAAAACCTAATGAGTGGATGAAGTTCAATTTTCGAATCAGAGGTTTGATATCACTGAGATTGGGATCTCGAAGCCGGGTTACCGTGATATCGTGAGACTTTGGTGCGCACACTATCAGACTTATCCCCATGAGCAACTCGCACAGAATGCCAGCTGTGCCTTCGCAGGCGTCACAGCAACTGCATAAAACTTCCCGTATTCTTGGCCGTCACGGGGGAAGCATTGTGGGTAAGCGCCTGACGAATCATCGCTGTGTCCACAGCCCCGGGGTGGTAGGAGAGAACTCTAAGGTCCGGTTCTTCCCCGGCGATCACTCTTTGAGCATAGCTCGAGCGCCTTACCGGTGCAGTATTGGCTCCAGGACTCGCGCCCGAGGGCTATGCCAGATCCCTAGCCTATCTTATCCTGCCACGACTGTACGATCTTAAGCTGCCATTCTCGGCATCACTCGGACTGGTTAGATGAGAAATACGGACAGAAACTTCGAGGAAAGCAGAATCGTGGTGGTGACCATTTGAAAAAACAATATTGGTTGGCAGTTTGCGAACTATGATCAACAGAGATCCTCTTCACGAAACTTGTGATATCGCGGCGCTTGCAAGCCTTTGTTGATATAGTCGAGCGTGTTGATTACTTCGTGAGTCCAATTGTCGCAAGAGCTTATCACGGAGACTGGGAATTGGCCATCTCTCTAGGTCCCCCCGGCACGAGTTTTTTGAGGGTGATTCCTCTCTGGTGAATATTTCGCGGGCGTTGAATCAACGAGGACGTTTCCAGCAAAGCCCTTCCTCGTCGGGCAGTAAGTACAAGGTGGAGTTATTTTAAGCGTTCGGCGAAATTCTACCCCCCCCCCCGCAGGATTACGAACTCTACTCGCCCCGGTTGATGATTGCAACACTGGGAACTACGAACACACTTCTTTGAAGTTCGCCATCCGTCTCGTACGCTGGGTTGGAAAATTCCGAGAGAAAAGCGGTTCAGTTAAGTGGACAATGATAATAGCTTGGTCAAATACAGGCTTTGTTAAGTTACCAACATTAGGGAGTAGATTGAAACAACAAAAGAGGCACTGTCAGCCGTCGTAGTTCAATAATAACGTGATTCAGTTATTGCAGGGGTACTATATTTAGTGCGTGAATGAGGTGTAGTGTCGATCGGGGTTGCCAACAGGGAACAGCTGTAATTCCGCCCGTTGCCTCAGAGACTTAAAGGTCATGATGGTATGGCACACTATAGGTTTCTGCCCCTACACATCTTGTATAATTTGTGTGTACCATAATCTAAACCATCTAACTAAACCACTGTTGAACACCAGCTGATGCATTTATTTCTATAGTTTTCTTTTCATAGAGATGGAAACATAAATTTGTCCATGTGGTCTGCAGAAAGTGCAAGAAAAGTATAGCAACCCACTAAGTTAACAACGACGAAACGCGTGTTTCCATTCTAGCTTGCGCGTAGGCAGTCAATAGGCCTAATACAGGTTTAATAACGCATATCTCAAACCCCCCATACGTCCCGAAATATAATTATACTGGTAGTACTGCACATATGGTCCAATAAAGAGAACGAATGTTGTGGCATTACCACGGATGCCCTACAATATGAAACAGTGTAACACTGTCTGCATGCTGCAAGATACTGGATCAACAAATAATTGCAAAGTGACAAAAGACCACAGATATATGTACGTTCTCACGGAATGGTATCGAATCAATTCGAACTTATCTTCACATGTAATTTTTATATTATGCTTTTTTTACATGTAACTAGAATATTCCAGGAAATTCTCCCAATGCATTTGTTCAATTGTGTGTTTCTAGTTCGAATGAACAAACATTGAGATGATCATTTTTTTGTAACCTTCCACGCCAGGCATTAGGGATATGAGGTAAAACCAAGCTAGACATGAAAAGTGAATCCAGTAAGTTCTTTCAAATTTGAAGCGGGTGCTACTGTAGAACATTGGCGACATATACAACCATCAAAACAGGCACACATTCCTCTATCAAAGAACTTTGCAAAATATTTGCAGTGGACCAATCGAGACATTCAAAACTTCAAATGGCCCGGATAACTTTATGCGAGGGAGAAGGAATCAATAGTTTTCAACCAAAATGTCAAACGAAAGTGTTCTGAAATTACCTTCCCGATTTATAACACCTCAAACATTGGGCGAAATAAAATAAAAAATCAGAATGAACAAAGAATGCAAAATGATTTGAAATCTCTTCCAGGGAATATCTTGACAACAAACCGGTCATGACCTGCGTCAAATCGACGAAGTGTCAGCTTGGGTCAGGGTGGATCTAGCTGAGCATAGGCAGACTTTGTATTACATCAATAGTTCCTGAAAGGGCGCTGTGAGAGGAAAAACATCACACAAGGCAAAATTCGGTCAAGCAGTGACTATTTAACGGAAAAGAACATTTCGTTAGCCGATTAAAAGATTCAAGATATACAAGATATTTTGAATACGGGTACTTATGGATTACCGCCAAAGAAATGATAGTTAGTATCCCCCAGTCATCAAAAAACGGGTTCACCTACTGGGAAAATGAACCTATAAGAGGAAACAAAACTAGCTGCGTAGCTATACATCAGTCATGCAGCATGGATCCTATAATTTAATGTACATATGAAAGATCTATGGAAGGTTCCACCCCTTCCTTCTGCCAAGAACATCATACTAGTTCTTAGCAAATGGGAGCCTAAACATTATAGAGGAAATCAACACGCTAATGTAGCTTATATGATGAAAATGGTAGAAAAGAACATTGCATTTGCACGCAACAAGGGCAGTTAATGTGTTCATGGGAAGGTGGGAAGGTAGCCGAAGACGGTTGGGGGCATTGGGCCATAAGGAGAAGGGTACGAGGGTATCCTAGATCACGCGGTTTCACCTCAGCTACATAATTGAACGGGATAACGTCGCAGCGTAGGTCACCGACAGTTATCAGTACCCAGAGAAGCAATGCGACGAGCGTCAAGGTAATAAACTCCTCAAGACGCTCCTGCTGGACAGCAGCCGTGCAGGAGGTTCCAGGACTTATACAGATACTGGCTGACTAGTAAACCTTGTCCCTATGTTCCTGGTATAGGAGAGCATAGCCACAATACATACTGCCGGGTGATGGGCATGGGAAACATCACTTAAAAATAGAGTGGAATCTACCGAGAGTTTCTTCTGATTTTAAAGTAGTCGAAGAGGACCACTAGCCTACTGCACTCCTACAATTCAATTATCTTTTTAATACATGGTACATTAATTTATGTTTCATGTCCGCAGGTGGCATTTTCAGCTTAGATTACCACTGATAAAAATACTCCTTTTCAAATTGGCATGTAGCCTTTCGATGGAGTGGCGAAATTTAGGTCTTTGCGGAAAAGTGACGTGAAGAATCAGAGCGCAGAAAACAATTTCAGGAATTGCACTGAGTATAATTAATAGGCTACTTTCCAAGATATGTATCGCGTCAACGGAGGAACCTCGCCATTTTTGTAATAAGACTAAATATGTGAAGAAAGCACCTCCACCCATGAGGGTCAAAGGAGGGACATTGAGAGGGAAAAGATCTCACATTTCTTGACATCTGTAGAACTATATCAACACGTATCTTGCTCGAGACCTATTCAGAACGAGAATTCGGGCAGAGATAGGGTAAGATAGGGAGGATCAGAACAGTGCTCTAATACTTCTCAAAACGTAATCTGTCATGAACTGAGATTCCTAACCTCTCCCTCATCCTCACCGAGACATATGCGGAGTACCCTTGACGTGTGTCCTTATAAATGTAAACGTCGAAACATACATTAGCTCACTAATTACGTCGTAAATGGACAGCAAATGAGTTTTCCACCTATACAAGCAACTGGGATTGGCGTAGATCCTATATAGTAGATCCCAGTTTGTGTATTCCTACCTGGCTTGTGGAAACAGCACTCTGGTTCCGCGTCCACTTTAGTGTATGTCAGCCGGAATATACCAGATGAAGATTACTGGTTCATGTGCCGCTGCTTGACCACTATTCCTATTGGTTCGAATCTGGCATGTCACCCCGCATAGATGCTGATGATATAAATCGCAATATGGTGATCAGCATTTGGTGCGTTGCCGGACAGTCGATGCAAATTCAGTCTGAAAAATTTTTTTTATAGATCTATTCAAATTTGGAATAACTTGCTAGAACTGCGGAAAATTGTACTAATAATCAAAGTTCAATGTGAACATTGTTAGATACCTGATTCAAAATACCATTAATATCATAAGATCCTAATTGGCCAAAACTATTAGGCGACGATATTGGTTTGGTTCTTGGGCAGTTTGGTGGGTGGTAGGGTTGCTGTAGGGTTGCTGCTGATGCGGGAAGTCTGCTGAATGATGTACGTGTTTCTTAGAATAGAATAGAAATAGCATAGTAGAATAGAAAATTTATTGTCCATAAATGGGAAATGGTGATCTGACACTGCCATGAAATTGAAAACAAAAATGAAAAAAACGCAGGAAAATACTGTGTATAAATATAGAACGGGTCAGGAATAGGCAACAAGGGGCCTTTAAACGTGTTTAGAAAGACACGTTCACAAACCATTGGGATAGCCGTAAGTGCCATGGGCGAAGTTCATTCATGCAATGTTATATTTGCTTTTTGGGGAACTGGGGGGGTTATACAGGATTGTTTCCATATCGATGGGACATTGCCAAGCCGAAAAGACAGATTAAAAATGACAGTAAAAATAGGAGGCCCGTTCTATTGCACAGTTCTTTAAAAGTCACGAAGAGACCTTGTCTGACGGCTGCCTTCGAGGGTTCAGTTTGGAAACAAGTGTCTAGCACGTTATACCGCCAATCGGAAATCAGTATCAGCATGTCATGGAGCCGAATCATGTTCTGAAATTACCTTCCCGATTTATAACACCTCAAACATTGGGCGAAATAAAATAAAAAATCAGAATGAACAAAGAATGCAAAATGATTTGAAATCTCTTCCAGGGAATATCTTGACAACAAACCGGTCATGACCTGCGTCAAATCGACGAAGTGTCAGCTTGGGTCAGGGTGGATCTAGCTGAGCATAGGCAGACTTTGTATTACATCAATAGTTCCTGAAAGGGCGCTGTGAGAGGAAAAACATCACACAAGGCAAAATTCGGTCAAGCAGTGACTATTTAACGGAAAAGAACATTTCGTTAGCCGATTAAAAGATTCAAGATATACAAGATATTTTGAATACGGGTACTTATGGATTACCGCCAAAGAAATGATAGTTAGTATCCCCCAGTCATCAAAAAACGGGTTCACCTACTGGGAAAATGAACCTATAAGAGGAAACAAAACTAGCTGCGTAGCTATACATCAGTCATGCAGCATGGATCCTATAATTTAATGTACATATGAAAGATCTATGGAAGGTTCCACCCCTTCCTTCTGCCAAGAACATCATACTAGTTCTTAGCAAATGGGAGCCTAAACATTATAGAGGAAATCAACACGCTAATGTAGCTTATATGATGAAAATGGTAGAAAAGAACATTGCATTTGCACGCAACAAGGGCAGTTAATGTGTTCATGGGAAGGTGGGAAGGTAGCCGAAGACGGTTGGGGGCATTGGGCCATAAGGAGAAGGGTACGAGGGTATCCTAGATCACGCGGTTTCACCTCAGCTACATAATTGAACGGGATAACGTCGCAGCGTAGGTCACCGACAGTTATCAGTACCCAGAGAAGCAATGCGACGAGCGTCAAGGTAATAAACTCCTCAAGACGCTCCTGCTGGACAGCAGCCGTGCAGGAGGTTCCAGGACTTATACAGATACTGGCTGACTAGTAAACCTTGTCCCTATGTTCCTGGTATAGGAGAGCATAGCCACAATACATACTGCCGGGTGATGGGCATGGGAAACATCACTTAAAAATAGAGTGGAATCTACCGAGAGTTTCTTCTGATTTTAAAGTAGTCGAAGAGGACCACTAGCCTACTGCACTCCTACAATTCAATTATCTTTTTAATACATGGTACATTAATTTATGTTTCATGTCCGCAGGTGGCATTTTCAGCTTAGATTACCACTGATAAAAATACTCCTTTTCAAATTGGCATGTAGCCTTTCGATGGAGTGGCGAAATTTAGGTCTTTGCGGAAAAGTGACGTGAAGAATCAGAGCGCAGAAAACAATTTCAGGAATTGCACTGAGTATAATTAATAGGCTACTTTCCAAGATATGTATCGCGTCAACGGAGGAACCTCGCCATTTTTGTAATAAGACTAAATATGTGAAGAAAGCACCTCCACCCATGAGGGTCAAAGGAGGGACATTGAGAGGGAAAAGATCTCACATTTCTTGACATCTGTAGAACTATATCAACACGTATCTTGCTCGAGACCTATTCAGAACGAGAATTCGGGCAGAGATAGGGTAAGATAGGGAGGATCAGAACAGTGCTCTAATACTTCTCAAAACGTAATCTGTCATGAACTGAGATTCCTAACCTCTCCCTCATCCTCACCGAGACATATGCGGAGTACCCTTGACGTGTGTCCTTATAAATGTAAACGTCGAAACATACATTAGCTCACTAATTACGTCGTAAATGGACAGCAAATGAGTTTTCCACCTATACAAGCAACTGGGATTGGCGTAGATCCTATATAGTAGATCCCAGTTTGTGTATTCCTACCTGGCTTGTGGAACAGCACTCTGGTTCCGCGTCCACTTTAGTGTATGTCAGCCGGAATATACCAGATGAAGATTACTGGTTCATGTGCCGCTGCTTGACCACTATTCCTATTGGTTCGAATCTGGCATGTCACCCCGCATAGATGCTGATGATATAAATCGCAATATGGTGATCAGCATTTGGTGCGTTGCCGGACAGTCGATGCAAATTCAGTCTGAAAAATTTTTTTTATAGATCTATTCAAATTTGGAATAACTTGCTAGAACTGCGGAAAATTGTACTAATAATCAAAGTTCAATGTGAACATTGTTAGATACCTGATTCAAAATACCATTAATATCATAAGATCCTAATTGGCCAAAACTATTAGGCGACGATATTGGTTTGGTTCTTGGGCAGTTTGGTGGGTGGTAGGGTTGCTGTAGGGTTGCTGCTGATGCGGGAAGTCTGCTGAATGATGTACGTGTTTCTTAGAATAGAATAGAAATAGCATAGTAGAATAGAAAATTTATTGTCCATAAATGGGAAATGGTGATCTGACACTGCCATGAAATTGAAAACAAAAATGAAAAAAACGCAGGAAAATACTGTGTATAAATATAGAACGGGTCAGGAATAGGCAACAAGGGGCCTTTAAACGTGTTTAGAAAGACACGTTCACAAACCATTGGGATAGCCGTAAGTGCCATGGGCGAAGTTCATTCATGCAATGTTATATTTGCTTTTTGGGGAACTGGGGGGGTTATACAGGATTGTTTCCATATCGATGGGACATTGCCAAGCTTAAAAGACAGATTAAAAATGACAGTAAAAATAGATCCAGTTCTATTGCACAGTTCTTTAAAAGTCACGAAAGATCTTGTCTGACCGGCTGCCGTCTATGTGTTTCTTTTGGAAGTGTCTAGGCACCGTTATCACGCAATCGGAATCCAGTCGCAGTCATGGAGCCGATTAATGTTCGGAAAAATCACGTGGTTAAACGGTTTGTAAAAACTGTTGGCAGATCATTTGGCATTTCGACAGTGGTGGCAGTAATTGGCATTACTTGATTATTGATGTAGCTGATCTCTCAACTAATCCCATCCCAACGCTTCTCATATTGTTGGTTCTTAAAGTGGCCTTCTATTTTGTCCCGTATAGTAGCTTTCTCTTCGGTGACTGATACCCTCTTGAGCTCGGTTTGGTACTTGCTTCAGGCACTTTTATCTACCCTCTTGAAAAGACCATTTTTCTTGTTGATATCGCCTTGAACCTCTTCTTACCACGGTTTAGGTTTCCGGGAGAACTTAATATCTGTTCGTGGGTATGGTGTTCTCAACCACAAACCATTATCTGCTTAATACATTTGTCCACAAGTTCATCCGATTGCTGTAGCCTCCCCCAACTATCCCAGTCTGTTGAATCCAATTCGGCTCGGAGATGTTCCAGAGCTGCATCGTCCCATTGTTGAACGTTGATTGTGATCAGCTTTTATCTATATGTACTATCGGTCCTGTATTTCGCATCAGATTGACAAGATTGTGATCAGCTTTACCCAACTTTGGCAGTTGATGGACCGTAACGTCTTTGACGTGGATGTATAATAGGTCAAGAATACGTTATCACGATGGGGCACTTGATATGCTGGTAATAGTGTAGGCTTTTTTCTTGAGACTGCAATGGTTAAAATCTCCAGTGGTTATGGTCATGCGTCCGGAAAGACTTCTCCAATTCATGAATAACTCGGCAAGTTTTGCTGCTGCGTTGTAGACAGTTGCGATAAGGTACATACACGTATGAATGATCCCATGGGAGCTTCTTTTCACGGTGTAGATAATCTGGCCGCATCTGTCGTCAAATTCGATATTTGGTGAACATGAATGTCGTTTCAATCACGTTGTTTGATTGCCACCAACTTTTCATTCACATAATACCGAGACCCCTCCTTTCCCTTTCCCAGAATCTCAGTCCGATCACCACGTTGTGCTATTTTCAATTAAAAGCCGTCAACTGGAGACTGGGGTTCACTGTGGTGATCTTGCATCCAATTCTCGTAAATGACCCATAATCTTGGGTTCCTGGGAATTCATTCAATATTTGCAGTTAGAGACTTCGTCTATTTTGTTACATGAGAACTGTACATTACCCATCACGCATGGCGGTAGACCTGTTTACACTACGTTCCTCTCCTCGTCCCCCCCCCCCCCGCTTTCTCACAACCCCCGGCATTGCCACCCTCCTCGTCGATGTCCGTAGGAAATCATTAGGCCAGGTATATACCTGTAGCGTTGAGTGTAGGCTGACTACGTAGGGCATGTAGCTCAGTGCGATATGACTATCCGCACGGTAACATAAATCCTCATTTTCTCCAGAACCAATGCGTGAAGAAGTTAGCCAATTGCTAGACTCACCACCAAACGGACAATACATATTTACCTTTACAAAAGACAAAACAGTCCAAGGAAAATAGGAATATTTGAATATCAGGAGAGGAAAGTGCGAGTCCGGTCGCCACTAGGCACGCCACATAAAGTACATCTTCGTTATCATTCCTGTGCCTTTTGCTATTATTTGAACGATTTCCATATAATTTTCATGGAGTATACCCCCTGACTAGCTCGACGAGCACTGGTTTACTAACTTCCGCTATATATATGTATACTATAGATATCTATAATATTATATAATAATATTATTAAATATATATATAGATATATATTTCAGTATTTATCTATATATATATATATATATATTAAGATATGATAACAATACATATATATATAATGACATTAATTAATCCTGCATTCCCTATGTCATTGTTTGTTCGCTGTACACCCTTGATATGTCATGGTCATAGGCTCCACCACAATAATCTATTCCTTAGACTTACCGTCACATTCGCACTATTCGTTAGAGATGTAATCAGTCAAGTTCCAAGGGGCTCAGGAAATCATAGAGATCCATATCCCCTGAAAAGACGACGCACTTAATTTGCGTTTGTTTAATCGTTTCTCTCGCGTAATATAAAACCCTGGTGGCCAACCATTCGTTTGTACGATCTTTATTTTTTGTATCCTATCCAAGAACAACTATTACCAATTTGAAATTTTATCGAATCGAAAATCTAGAGAATCCGAAAAACCCCCGATATAAGGTTTTTCAATAGGAAACGCGCAATTAATTTTCGGTTGTTTTTCCCGTGAATTATAACTCCCTTGCCTTGGAGCCTTAATCTGGAAAAATTACTTTGAGCCTTCGTCGGGGAGAAAAATAGCATCAATTGTAAATAAATTGTAGGCTAGCTGCTTGTTTATTATCTCATACTAAATGGCTTAGACTGGAGAATACCACAATCATTTGTTCTTGACGACCAATTGTTTGGAGAACCACTGTCCTTACCATGGCTCAGTTAATGGTCAGCCTGAATAAATCGTATCAGATCCGTTTTATATTGAAAACCAAGATCATGTTTGAAATAGGCTATTGGTGGAAAATTCTGGGTATAACTTCCGGTTGTCTACCTATTATACTTTAGTCGCCATTTGGTTCTAGGCTAAGATTTGGGCGTTCTCCTGGACAATTCTACTTCGACGGATTTCCCTAGTGGTGCGGGAGAATTGATCTATTTCACATGACAAACCTACGAAACCGAGTATTACCCCTCAAACATCTTTTAGTTGCCACAGTTACTATCATTAACAGGTTTTACCATATTGTCGCATCAGAGGTATTACTTATTTGCAAGAAATAGCTATCGGGGTGGTTGGCCCGGTTATAGGACTTCGACTGCTGTTGACCTTAGATAACCTGGACTAAGCCCAAACCATAGGGTCACTATCTACTCCACTGGGTAACCTACCTCCGAGTGTGAGCCCCTACCAAAAAAATTGTCGAAAAGTTTCGAAAAGTCTTGTACTGTACATTGACCCCCTAGGTCATCTTTGACCCCTGACACTTAAACACGATCGGGAGAGTACCCAAGTTGCAACTTTTTCGTGCAGGTTAAAACTCTCTACATCAGTTCGGTACAACAATATCAAGCCTCAGAAATTGTCAGACTCTGACCTCTGATGACCTAGGTATCCTTGGACATGATCCAAAACAAAGAGCTAAAAAGCAATAACCTAATGCAGATAAACTGCTCTCTAATCATTTCGTTTCACAGTTATTGTGCTCACAAACAAGCTTAGTAGACGTATTGACCTCTGTTTTTTGTGATTTTCTTTCATTTTATTCCATTTAAATCGTTTAGAGGGGTGAGGATTCGGCTAGCCATGAGGCTAATCATGCCCGAGGTCCTAACAAAAAAACAATGAAATGGTGAAAACAAAGTACAATATAAAGATGTTACAATGTCCAAATGTTGAAACATGAAAAATAAAAGGAAGTAACATTATCCAAAGAAGTTCAAATAGTCAAAGAAATTGTAAACATTTATTTAATATTTTCGTTTTATAAAATAAGAGCGACGCACAAGGCTGATAATTGAATAAAATTATTGAAATAATTTGGATACTAAGTCACACACAATCGAACTCCATTAAAAGTAATTCAAATATGAAACATGTAAAACTTCTTACCATTAGAATATTTTTTATATCAACGTTTCCAAAGTTGCCATTAAATGGACATACAATTGGGGGCCTCTGTTTCACATTAGTTTGGAGCCATTCCATAATGTGTCTTCTATATATGGAAATCTTCTCTTGTTAAGTCTCCTCCTTCCTCGGTTGCGAAGACAGGTTTACACAGGATGTGATCTCATGTATGGTGTGAATAGTATTAGTAATCATAAACACCTTTTTCAGGGGCTTGACAGTAACGTGATTTATACAAACCATTGTTTTTCTTGTTTCTGTTTGAGGCGCTGTTCGAAACATTTCTAACCTGTAAATTCAAACAGACTAGCAACTATCATCAAAGAGGCATTTAGTATAATTCTCGCAGCACTTTTTAATAGGTTTTCGATTCTATTGATGGATCCTGATGAGCACGACCCCAAACTAGATTACAAATCAAGGTGGGGGTAAGAACATATCCATTGAAAAATGAAATCCTTGCAGGAGATATCGATAAATCTTTGATTCTCCTGTTCTCATAGCCAGCCTTGTACTTACTTTATTGCACACATGGTAAATATGGCCTTTGCCCCTAAATTTGAACTCATATCAGACCATGTTTTCTGACTGGTGATTTTTAGAATGAACCATTCCATTCGAACTCCGCAATATTACCTTGTACCGATCAAAACTATAGGGTCGTCACTCCACATGGAACCCTTCATGCCAAGTTGAGCTCTCTTTTTATCATTTCCTGGGACAGTTATCATGAGCAAATGCGTTTCAAACCTCTGTTCACCTTGCGTGAATACAACAGACTTTTTCCCTTCTGTAAGCTGTAACCTACTTCTAATTCCGGTGTTGCGTTCATTGGATTCGCAACTCACAATCCGGAGCTTGATACACACGATACACATACCTACATAACAGACCATCTGCATGATAGCATGGACTCTTCTGGGCTGCACTGGTGAGGATTGAAGAAGCCTAGTGAGATGAAATCAAACGTCCTGCATCGGCCTTCATGCGTACCGTCCAATCTTTGTGATTTGTAATTTTAGGTATTTCAATTTCGTTCTATTCATGACACTCAATCTACGCTTCTGATTCTATTTGATTTTTTGGTTTCTTTTATTACTCCTTTTTTTTCTAGGCCTATTATGAACAATACCGAAGGATCACTTATATTCATGAAATGAAAACAAACGGGTAATTTGTATGGACATCCGACAAAAAAACGAGGCACTTGACCCACTCAGAAGCTTGCTGTTGGAGGCACTCCACTATCGTTCGATCGTACTATACGACATCTTCAAAAGCTCGTCATCGTTTCTTGAAGTGATTTTGCATTTTTATTAGTATCGAAGACATGAACATGACCCACGAATCATGCGGGTTTTCTGATTGAATATTCAAATATCGGTACGACACGGGTTCATTTGAATGCTTGAATGTGACCTTCCATGACTAAGCGCATCGCTTATATGCCTTCGGGATACTAAATTTCGTTTGTTTGTAAAAACGGAGCATTTTTCATTCCCCTAATCGTTACCAACATTTTTGTCCCGCAGTATCTGGTTATTTTTAGGACTTCCTCTATTGTTAGTAGCAGAGTATCAAACATATAGTTAGTGTGCTCACCATGAGCTGAGCTCGTCCACACACATGAAATTTTTAAGAGGCACTGTTGTCTCACAACATCCGACAAAAATAGACAGTGCTGTTACGTAACTTCACGACAAAAATGTCTGATTGTGGTGTGCCTAAGAGAGAAGTCCTTTGACACAACCTATATTAGAGCAGAAATTATCAATAGGTACATGAAAAATGTATTTGAAGCAATCACCAGTTAATAACACTTGATATCAGAGATTACTCGAAATTGCCGATTGAATGTCAATAGGAATATCATTCCGATACAGAGCGGTGATCACTCAGTGTGCTTTTGTGAACATTTTATATATTCCATGGCAGCCCAATCCTGCACCCATGTGATTGTTAACGTCCACGCAGTTTAGCTTCATGCTCTGAAAATCAGGAGAAAGAAGTTCCCCAATCTGGAAAACTGAACATGTGGCTGGCCAAGAAAATTGCACAGGAAGCAACAGTCCTGGATCGAATGTATCGGAATAGCGCTCTGCCGGCGCGTAAAAGGTTAGCCATGACGTCACATCGGTAGAATGTAATGAGTTCCATGGATACCTGTATTGATACCTTGTCAAAGAGGAACGTCCCTCGAGTGTCATATGAGAGGATTGGTAAATTGGAAACATTTTCTGTACATTCTCAAGGACGCCTAACCACGCCGCTCATTTCTTAAGTATTTTTCTTCGTTCCAGGATCATTCAAGCCATATTTACTTTTAATATAGACCTGATAGATATCTTCATCAGAGTTTCAATTACGAAAAACAACATTTCCGATCTATGAATGTTTTTCTACGATTATTTGGTTGTTCTTCTGATGATCTTTTTTCCAACGTATGTTCCTCTATATCCCTGTCAGCCTGCAGTGCATGAATGACCACTCGCTCATTTGGATCTGTTATATATGAATCATAATGTCTATAGAGTTCCTATCATTGTTTCCTCTGTATCTACAGTGATGCAAGGTCAAAGCTCTATCACGTAATTACCGAATGATTAAAGACAAATCCAAGATCACGCACTGAGTGAAACTGTTATTGGAATGGTCCAATATCTTACCCGCTGGAGAGGAGCATCAAGATCATCATGGCAGTAAATTTCATATATGGATTTTAAAAAAGAGGGGGGGGGGTGTGATTGAGCTGTAGGGATCAGAACCGCGTTGTGTACTGGTCTTAATAATGCGGATGCATGGACTGTTCTCAAGGTTTGGGCACTAAGTTGTTTCCTCGTTTAGACGCTATTGTTTAATGTGTTAACGATCTCTCAAAAATAAAAGTCAGTGCAAGTTTTCTAGCTGATAGACTTACGACCGTACGACAAACAGGCCACTGCTGCACGGTAAACTGGCAACGTTTGAACGTAGTAGTTATATCGATAGCCAGATTTTACAGCGATAATCAATACCGTTGTCTGCAGATTACAGGGGTATTTACCTGGTCGGAATGTTACCTTCCCCATGTTACCAATAATGTCCGAGTGTAATGCAGGACAATTCGAGGGAAATTCGCCATCCTTTCATTTAATTCACTTCAAGAGATGCTTATTGTGTACTCAATATTCGTTCCCGAAAAATATGGACATTCTGCGCAATTATTGTTGCGTCGTGAGCCTTCGTCGATGATTTGCCCATTCTAACTTGATCATTATTATTATATAGACTACCCATACTCGATGTAGACTGCTGGCTTAAACGACCTAAATTAGGTATGGTGGATCATTAACTGCAGCCAAAGGAGTGTGCTCAGTCTACCTGATTAAAACAAACGAAGTGTAGCTTTCCCAGAATTCTCTGATCACACGCAACATTAGCTCGCCCTCCAAGGCACTGGCCCCCGTCATCATTACATTATTGCACCAGTATAGTTCAAAAGCTTCTATATGAAAGGTGACGGGTCTTAAATGCGAACAGAAGCCCTCGTTCGCGTCGGCTTTTGCTGAGAATGCTAGAAGACGCAGCTCCCGCGAGCAAGGGATGGAACATTATCCTTCGTCGCTATAGATACCTGGTATCTAATGTGACTATTCTACATCGGCTGTAACCACTGCCATTCATGTATAGTTGTTTTTTTCATCTACTTTGGTCACTGCGTAGATGCTGTAGGTGTATACACTACGTTGATTACGTGATGTATCCATAGATGTCTGGTATCCTCAGTGGCCACTTCCATACCTAGGTGGACATCGCCTGGCGGGTAAACCGCCAACATGTATATCCCCACTTTCAAACGATGGGAGGTGATGTTGGTGATTGAGGATATTTATATCAACATTCCATTACCAGACTGAGGGGCGGGTTCATTCCAAATAACTAGCTACGTTTCCTAAAAGTGCACTAATGCAGCAATGTTGGGAACGCATCTTTTGTCAAACTAAAACCTCTGGTGACCTTCAAATTAATCCGTGTTTTTCGGGATCCACTGAAGTCCACACCCACCAAGTTTCATGCAAATCTGACGAGGTAAGAAAAATCGTAAATATTCTGCAACTTGCCCCGGTGACCTTGGTATCCTCGTCATGTTTTTCGAGACAATCTGAAGTCTACCCCCCCCAAGTTTTCGTTTTGCCTCAGACATTCATTCTCTTGCGTAAAACCTGCAAAATAGAGAGCAGCAGTTCTGGCACGAGGCCCACTTCCGAACTCATCCGAAATTCACCGAGGGCGAACTTGTGCAGTTGTGTGTCAAGTTTCAGATCAATCAGATGAAGCGTTAAAGAGTTATTGCGCTTACCGGAAATCTTCCGGTGACGGACTCGGACGCTGCAGACACAGACGCGGCGAACGCGGGCTGTTGCGGCGAAGGCCGAAGCCAAAACTGCAATACCTACGAAGTGAGGTTGTATTAGGTGTTTGGTGTCTGCTGCGGCCACTATCACGCGACTCCAGATACTTGATATCAACTATGGCCTCCCTCTCACTGGTCACTATAAACGAATACGTGTCATATGAGCACTGCTCTTTCCGTGGTTACAGTCCACAAACACTACTTATGTCGCATCGAAATGTGCGACTGTTACACCTTTATAGATGTTCTGACATTCTAGTACCAAAGACACACCTTCATGGACGGCTGATTATGCGGCTCTGTCTTACCCTGCTATCGATAGCTTATGTTCACTGTAATTATCCCCGCCTCTACAAGTTGAATTCCAACCAGGAATGTTTGCTTGCTGAGCGTTACTGATACTACTTTGCTATTCTTCCGGCATTCTCACCTCCATAGATAGCTAAAGTTGACTGTAAACTCCTACACCTTCATAGATGCTTGACAATAACTGAGGCCACTGCCATGGGGCAACTGTCGGTGGTCAAATTCCGGTGGCGTTTGTGCCAGCTGTTGGAACACACATTCCCGAATGCTAATACCATTAGCACTAAATTTTTTCAATGTACATTTTCTCAGTAGAAGACAGCTGTTTGGAATTAATTTTTTCGTGCTTACCTCCCCCATGAATACTTAATGGATCCTCGTACTCAACGGACCTACTGGCTGCAGCAGTCAATGGAGTCGAGAGTAGGGGGCAGGGGACCGTCGATGTGCCGCGAGATTGAAGGTAATTCCACCCCCTTTCTATCTCACCAAAATAACGGTCGTCGGGATAATTAGAATCATAACTTTCGCCGGAATTGGTAATACCAAAGCATAGCCATTTTACATACTTGTGTGCTCATCTACTGGGACTGCGTGTCGGAGCAATGAATGATTCTTTTAGTAGCAGTATGAGAATATTGGAACATTGTATCCGCTATTGAACAGCTTGGGTACATATGTAGGCCTACATATGTACATATGTACATGTACATATTAAATTCATTACCTTTGTGGGTAGGGTTTCTTTAGAGCAGGTCGAAATGTAGGGTTTGGCATTTTCTTCAACGTTAGCAACGGGATGTACTCGGGAGAAATGCACACTTTTCAGTTGGATAACCTTCTCAAGAACAACGCTGATGATAGCATCTATGGGAAAGATTAATATTTCGAGTATAGCCTCGTTATGCATAAATATCATTAGATAAGGAAAACATTGCCGAAGAGAGGAATATTTCGTTAGGCGAACACAGGAGCTGGTTCTAAACATGTGTGCGTTGCTATTCTCAGAAAAAAAAAATAACGGTGTGTAAATGGATTGGTGGTGATTTCGTCCTTATATTCTGCGAAATAGGATGTATAGCCACAATAATGTTGCCGGGATAGGGCATGCGAATAACCAATCATCCATTGAATAGAAGAATCGACCCAAGCTCTATTGAATAATGATTAAAGTATGTCAAAGAGAATACACTAGAACATTATTTCAATCCATCCTGTAGGTCTTATTTAAGGGTACTTCACACAGATACATCACATAGCGGGGCAGTCGGGGGGGGGGGGGGTCCGACTCCCCAGAAGCCATTATTGGTAAATGCATTAGTGTTTCGAAATGCTCTGAACCCAAAGGGGGATGGGGCGACCCCCTGAACCCCCACTCTGTATCCGCTACTGTTATAACGACCATCCACCTCTGATGGCCAATGGTCGTGTAACGGATTTGCTTCAACTAGCACAGGTGGAAAAAGGGCATTCCACATGTGGAAGTTCTAGCATGTTGCATGGTTGAGATTTTCATTTTAGTTTCCAGAGATTTGAGGATTTTTTGACATCATGGCGGACACAAGGTGAAGGCTGCCCAAAGCCCTACACAGTAAATGCTGCATTTCTGCGCCATAATAACAGAAAATCGAAACGAGGATTCAAACAGCAATGGATTGTGAATTTCATTAAAATTTAATTATTTATTGTTGATCCATGCAAATATATAACTATGACGTACAAACAACAACCCTAAACAGGATCAGCGTGAATAAAAGGTAACTTAATACCTATAGCCCTAGGCCTGTGCACCCCGAACATATCACACACAAACAAGACAAAGTGATTTAAAAGTTATAGATGAGATAATGTTAAAAAGTGGGAGTTGTTATAAAGTTATTTCTGAGGAGGTTGGTCCTGCAGATGCAGATGGTGGAAGAGAATATCATCAGTATGGCGAGCATTACATCTTTATCGTGTCTGCAATAGCGAGCAAACAAACTTGCCCTAAAAGCACTTGGCAACGAACAAAATCAGTAAAAATACTTGCAACCTATTAGAGAAGAGTACCAATTTATGTGTTATTTATGAATATTCTCTATATGAACAATTTTGGAGGTTTTTATCCGGAACCCGTTTATAGTATGTTTGCTACAAGATTTTCAAAAGTACATGTGCTGCATCAACTTTGTTTTATAGGTAGTTGGCGGTTCTCTCCGTGAAATCACAAGGCTTAATTTCCACTCATATTTACATAACCTTTGGCCTCTAATACTGACATGCAGTGCTACATATATTGTCTTTCTGGTGATGAATTTATTTCATTATGTTTGTGTTTGTGTATCGAATATGACAGCCAACGCTTCTGACATTGTATTTTTACGTGAATGAATTATTCAATACACTATTATGCCTGTAAATTCTTTTGCAGATTGTTCGATCGAGTACCGGTCCCGAGAGCTCTCTACATTATAATGAAAAGGGCATGGGGATACTTGGCCTAATCTTGAAACTTGTTGGTCAGTTGGTGAAGGCATTGACTGTGGTATTATACACTGAAAAACATGAGTGATCATTGATCACTTTCTATGTGAAATTAATTTACGATTGCCATCAGCAACTGTGAATAATTTAGTGATGCTGACGTTAAACTAGTTGTTCATAAAAGGGGTTTAGTCCTCGTCACTGGCGATCAGGGCTTATATCTGGAAGCGCTTCGAGCATGTCTTCGACGTGGAAACGCGCTATTGGCTTATATATTCACGCCGATATATATATTATTATCATAACAAATGTAGATGCTATGCAATACTTCCTATATCATTCGGTATAAGAGACTGGCCTGACATTACGGAATGTCAATCACAATGATATCAGGGTGAATGACTCTTCAGTTCGTACTTCTGACCATTTTGTGCTATTTGCCTCAGGCCTACCCTCGTGACGTTGCGGCGTCAGAGGATTCAAGCTGCCCGAATTAAATTAGGCTTTTGTTCAGAAATGCGGAGAATCCAGCCGCCGAGGAAGCAGGATGTTTGGGTGAACGATATCTGGATTCGTCACCGATAACCCTTGAGGGTCGTTAGTGATGACGACACATATGATAATGTATAAACGTTGCATAGAGTTGCCTTCGTGGGGGTTTCTAGTTTAGCGTGCTTAGTAGCAACAGCCGATATTCTCTCTAGGCTCTAGATTTATTGTTTCTTTGCATATTTTTCAAGGAGTAAAACCTCTTGGTGAGCCACCACGGGTTCCTGGTTTATTTTCTTCCACATTGTGTGTATGTCAAACAATCTATATTGTAACCGATGGATGATCCATTGTAGACAAAAAAGAAATGAATGAAAATGAAACACATGAAAGAAGGAATCAGTGTTTTTTCTCTTTCTCGAGGACCATACGGTCCCCTATGTCATTGTTTGTTCACCTGGGAAATGTCATGATCAACAAATTTTCAACTACATATCCATTTCCAAGAACTACCCTCAACGATTGAAATATTCGTTGGTAGAGATTCTATCAGTCAAATTCCAAGGGGCTCAGAAAATCATAGAGATCCAATATATCCCCTTAGGAGACGATGCATTTAATTTGCGGTTGTTTAAATCGTTTCTCTCGCGAAAAATGAAACCCCTGCGTGGCCAACATAAAATATTACTTAGGCCGCCGTGGGAAAAATTTGTTCGGTACAATTTGTAAAGTTATGTATCTATATCTAAGAACTACTATCACCAATTTAATATATCGATCGAAAATCTCAGGAAATCTAAACATGAATATGAATAAGACTAAGGAAACCATAGACAGCTGATATATTCGTTTTCAATAAGTAACGGCGTAATCAATTTTCTCTCGCGAATTGGAACCCTCTCCCCTTGGGGCCTAATCTGAATATTATTTTGGGCCTTTGTCGGGAAAATATGTTTCGTGATACAATGTGTAAAATTTGTATTCGGTTAGCTGCTTGTATATTATCTCATTCTAAACGGCTTAGAAAATATGGTATTGGGAAATACCATCAGCATTTTTCTTGAAGACCAATTGTTAGTGAGAACCACCTATTTGTTGCGTGCAACGGCAGAAGTCAATTGTCAGCTCACATAAACTCATAACAAGTTTACGTTCCTATATTGGAAACCAAGATCAGTTGTTTGAATTAAGCTTATTTGTTGGAAAATTTTGTGGTCTAACTTTCTTTTGTTTTCCTGTCAGATTTGGCTAAGATTAGGCGTGAAATTTCATCCTCGAATTTCTACAATAGGCAAACCTCCTAGCTTCACTAAAAACATTTCATTGGAAACTGGAATACAAAAATACCCTGTATTTGAGTCAAGTCATCGAACCGACAATCCAGAGGATTGATTTCAATTTATTTCTGAGAAAGACTTTACATCTCTACCATGCTACTCTGCTTGCACATTCTTGCTTTTTCTCTATAGCCAAATGCGCTATGCTCTTCAAGACTGACAGTTTTTTCCTGGACAGAGAATCGACCCTTGATGGCCCGATTAGTGTGTATTACTCTGATCAAGACAAGGCTTGGATTCAAACCCACATCTACAGGATAGTAATCAACCAGCTTACCATCTTCAACGGTCAAAGGTGATGCACCACTGGGAGATATGGATTACCTTCAACGCAGCATAATTTACAAATCGGATATGTGATATCCCATTCTTGGAGAGGAATTTGCAACAATTTGGCTTCTCATTCTGACTGTTTAGCAACCTAATTTGAAAATACGAGAACTATTTCTACCTGCATATTTTGGGTCAGCTGCAGTGTCGAGCTGATGAACGCGGACCTGGAACAGTGCAAAGACTGCATTCATTCAAACTTTAGAGCCTTCATGAAAAAAAGTACGCGTACATTCGCCGCTCCCTATATTTCACTTGTATTTAAAACATATACCAAGTAGGGTGACACCACTTGAATGAGTTTTCAAGAATATGATGTTCGAATATCAGCCTTTTGAACATTCTTGTGTATTTACGGAGGACTTGTTTCATCAAGTCAAATCAATGTTCACGTTCGTTCACACTGTTGAGGTGACGCGAACAAGAACATTTCACGAACGTGTCTATTTGTGATCGACTCTTACGATCTCACTCCTCTCACCAGGCTCACGTTGAGGAACAATCACGAAAGGAGCGTCGAATACTGTCTATGCACAGCCTAATAACATCTGTACATAGGATAGGTTCGAAGGTTGTATTCCGATTCTCAGTTTCAGATTGTTCGCGAATGTGTTGAGAATAAGGGAATAAGACGAACACCGTAAATCGATGCAGACACTGCTCTGGCAAACGTCGCAAGTACCTGCACACATGCCAGGTTTAAATAAAATTGTACATTAGTCCACTTACCGCGAAGGAATTTTTCTCATCATGTTAACACATTCCATGCGCAATTTTTAGTATTCGTTCTTACTGCCCCTCTTGTCGAGGTGGTGTGAGATTTACAAACCAGAAACTTCCGCGAACCTGTTCTCTACTGATCGACTCTTGTCACTGTTGTGACGTGCGCAAACAGTCGAGAATAGAGAGTTGATTAAAGCCTCAGTCGGCGGATTACGGAGAATAACATTTTTATTTTTATTTCTCACCATACCTTACTCCATATTCAGACAGGACATGGTATAAGTAGCTATTCGAAAGGTTCGCATACATTTAATTACGGCTACACACTCGTATGTTTATTTCGACTATACCCTGTCACTGACTGGACAATGTCCTGAGCAAGAAAGCTACACAATAAATCTAGGTAGTGTCTGATTCCCTGTCCTCCTGGCATGGGTCGTGAATTCCATGAACAGTGCGAACAGCTAGTCTGGCTCACGTCATTATTGATGTAACTTCACCGCTTCGCGAACCACAACACTAAACAATAGCTGCGTCTTTAGTAGGCTGGCATGCGCCATCAAGACATCAATGAATTTGGAGATCAAAGAATGTATCCATATATCGGGCTCATCAGTGACCAGCAGGATGTAGTCCAGACAAGATAGGCCTCACATCTTGGGTCTATACACTTCAGGTATAGCGGTCCAAGACGAGACCGGACCGGCAATTCGAGAATATTTCGAGACCGAGACCGGTCCCGACTACAATCCTTGGTGACCAGGTTTTTTCGTTCGACCTGTCCATCGAGGTCGTCGGGGCCATGGCGCACGTTACCCCTGAATGTCACCTACACATGAAAGCTACTGTCAGAAGGAGGTGTACTAATGCCAATCAAGTGACGATCGTCTATATCCAACTACGATTGACAAATAAATAAGTATCAGTAACGTAGCCAGGATTCAGTTGTGAGGGGAGACTTTTCGAGATTGATTATCGGTTCGGGCGCGCGTGGCGTACACCAAAATTATTTCTGGATGGATCCCGCAGATTGCATGGAATTACACATCTCGGGTGTATTTTTTTTATCCAAGTCGAAAACCATATTTCATTGAGATATCACTGTCCGCAAAAGTTTTCTTCTGATTTCGCCAGTGTTTCTCGCGAGCATATTTGTGTCGACCATCCTTCTCTGTTCGGTGTGGCTAGATGAGGGATGAGACACCCACCCACCCCATTCTCATCGACAATACTCTACTGATAAACATGAAAACCCTTACTTTCCACAAAAGCTGATCCTGGTTTTGTTCGAACAATTTGTTGTTAATAATGTCGGACATCTCCAAACCGCGTTTTGGTACCAGGATTATGACATATTCTGCGTGCATTCTCTTACCTTTTCTTATCAAGTCCCAGACTTGAAAGTTCCACTGATTTGCTAGTCCGT
The DNA here is from genome assembly GCA_026419785.1 of Sclerodactyla briareus. NCBI lineage: Eukaryota > Metazoa > Echinodermata > Holothuroidea > Dendrochirotida > Sclerodactylidae > Sclerodactyla > Sclerodactyla briareus. The sequence goes on along the minus strand of JAODTK010002887.1, from coordinate 61,742 downwards.
CAAAATAGGGCATAGATACAAATCCTGCTAATAACTAAGAAAAATAAGACAGCACTGTTAATGAGTTGTTTTTAATAAATCGCAACAGCCTCCACTGAATGAAACCCCACAGAAGAAGGGCAAGCTATACTGTTGAAAAAATAAAGTAACAAGGACGCAACGGTACGTAGTGATTCCATGCCCTTTTGTCGTTACTAATCTTCAATGCGTAAAGCGCAAAAATATTCTCTTACATTTGTATGTGAGGGTTTCTAAGGAAGGATAACGTTACATAACTAAGGGATATAGAGGATTATTTCCTTCAATTTCTCAGGTGATCTTAGGAATGCCCCGAGAACAATGGGGATCATACACTCCATGACCAAACTACTTACCAACTATGAGTCTTGTGCATGTTTGCAATGGAGTAACTCTGGATCTGACCTCAAAGCAATAGGGATGAATTAATCCCACATGGCAAACCGCGAGTTATTCACTCATTTTCAATAAATATTTACCAGGGTTGCGCGGTTTTGAGACATCGACTGCTGTTGTCCTTAGATGACCAGGATGACCTTGAACCTAACCCGTAACAATAAAGATCATCTATCTACTCCACATGGCTAACCTACATTCAGAGTGTGAACTCTCTACATATTTTTGTTGAAAGGATATCGTGTTCACAAGGTATACACCTACGAGATTCTGAATTCGGCCACTCCGTTAGAAAAATTGACATTTCTCCCGTAATGTTCGTTGTTCATGCAGTATCTGGCTAGTTTTCAGGATTTCTTCCAGTCTGTAGTAGGATGTCAAACCGTGAAATGACTGTTAGGCTCGAAGTCGATCAGGACTGGGAAATGTGATCTAAATGTAAATGCCTGATTCAAATCACATTAATAAATTACATCACATGGTTCAATTCATATAGTCAGTGTGCTCATCATAGGCTGAGTTAGTCCGCACCCAGGAAATATCAAAGAGGCACTGTCGTCTCACAAGATCCGACAAGAATGGACAGTGATGTTCACGTGACTTCACGACAGAACTGGTCCCACGGTATATCGAGAATAATTTCATTGCGCCAACCTCGCCTTTTCGGCAGTTATTACCACACGACAATGCATTCTAAAAAATGTCTGCATGTGCATGTAAGGAAAGCCCTTGAACATAACCTATGGTAGATTGGAAATTATCTAAAAGCTCAGACGGAACATAGAAAATGACTAGTTTTTCACTAGTCAATAAAAACACTTGGTATCTGAGATTGCTCGAAATTACCAATAGTATTATCATTTCGATATAGAACCTTAATCAACTCATTGTTATCTTGTGAACAATTAGGTTTTCGTGGCAACTCAAGCCTGCTCTCATGATATTGTTGTCGATCACGCAGTTCAGCTTCTGCTCTTTGAAAATCGGGGAAAAAAGATCCCCAATTTGAGGTATCGAACAAGTGACCGTTGCATATAATTGCACAGGAAGCGACAGTCCTGGATCGAATGTATCAGGATAGCGCTCTGCTGGCGCGTGAAAGGTTAGCCATGACGTCACATACGGTAAGATGTAATGAGTTCCCTGGATACCTGTATTGATACTTATCAAAGAAGAACGTCCCTCATGCGATATATGAGAGGTTTAGTAAATTAAAAACATTCTCTGTACATTCCCCAGGGACGTCTAACCTCGCCGCGTATTCCTTAAATGTTTTTTTCTTCGTTCCCGAATTATTCAAACCGTATTCAGTTTCAATATAGACCTGATGAACTACTAGAGTTTTCAATTTAAAAAACAAACATTACCGATCTTATGGATGTTTTTTTTTTCTATGATAAATTGGTTGTTCGTTCGCTGATCTTGTTTCCTAATGTACATATCCCCATATCCCTGCAAGCGTCGCCTGCAGTGCATGATGACCACTCGCTTATATAGCCATTGTCTATTTATATACCTGTAATGTCTATAAAGTTCCCGTTATTGTTTTCTTTGTCTCTACAATCAATCCACAAACATTCAGTGGCGTCAGAATTCTATCCCGTTATTACCGAATGATTGGAGACAAGACCAGATCTCTAACCAAGTGAGGCTTTATAACGGTGTGGTCTAACAGAGATCTTACCCGCTGGCGAGGGACACCAATATCATCATGGCAGTAAATTATTATCTGGATTGAAAGAGGGGGCTTAAATTCAGCTAGGGATCAGGACCGCGGTTTTTATTGGTTGATTGAGCATGACTGTTTCCAATTGTGGGCCAAGGTCTATTTCTCTCAAGTCTAAATCAAGATCTGGACTCACGGTTTCACTGTGAGTCCAGACCTTGATTCATCGGATGTTGGAGAAAACCTTCTCGTTTAACCAGCGGTAGGTTGTTTTCAGATGCAGGCGCAGCAGGACAGTAGGGATTGTTTTCCCTACTGGGAACCTATCACAAACATCTGGCGGCGGCGAAGACGGCGTAGTCAGAACCATGATATTCCCAAAGATGGCCCATAATGACTATCAAATGATAATCTTGTCTTCAAATGAAGAGCCAAGCTCTCAGACGAATGTTCGTGCAAAATAGATGGTTTGGTGCCAAAGCGAGTGACTGCATGCCTGTAAATTCAATAGAACACCAAAAGGCTGTGCTAACTCACACATGCATACATACGTATCCATCGTTGCACATTATCCTATTTAATGTGTACGTTCGTACAGCCCTCCCACAATATGGGAATATCACCGGTCTGCTCTACTACGCCAGCCGATAGGGCGAACCTTTACTGTGAAGCAGGAGCGAACGAAACGTAACGTGAGAGGTCAATTAGAGATTTAACCAAAAATGTAGCCCTTCAACCAAAGAACGAATAATTAACCTCATCGCATTGCTATTCCAATCGCAAAATATTGATTTTTCGGTGAAAATCAGTTGCAGTCTGACTGGTGCCATGCAAACTGCTTCCAAAAGCCCACACTTTGTATATATTTATTCCAATTGCAAAGGAAAACGGTCTGTGTCTTCCTACTCCGTTCAAAACTTTTCGAACCAATCGGTTAGCTCTATCTCCAAATTTCTTCAAAATAAGTGAAGGCAAAGTGCTAAAGTGCAAAAAAGCTATGTCCTGTACATTTCTCCTTGTTAGAAGATGTTAAATCGTTTATTCATCTCTAATCTCCAAATACTTTGAAAACAGGTAGAAATAAATTCTTGCAAAAAGAAGTTCCAGATTTCCAGTAATTTCACCTCAATAGCAGAGGACGCTCCATGTTTCATTATCTTTCCTTGTTCTATAATCTGCAACAATGAAGTTATTCCAATTTCCGGATATTTTGTTATAGAATATGTGCAACAATTCTATCTTTGTAATCACCAAATATAGTGGAAAATGAGCGAAGGAATTGCCCGAAATATGGTTCTTCTTCAATTCCACATTTTTATTCGTTTTACTTTTAACATAACGTTGGGGTGTTGCTGTCGTGTGAAATTCACCTTCGAGGACTATTCGAACGTGTTCGACCATTCTGGACTTGAGGTGTCCCGAGATGAAAACTATAAATAAAAAATATATTAAGAATATAAATGAAACTTTTTTGACGGACACACAACACACACACGCACACACGCACACACGCACACACGCACACACACACACACAACACACACACGCACACACGCACACACACACACACACTCACCGCAGACACACACACACACACACACACACAAACGGACACCTTTTGGAGTGCAGCCTATTAGGAACAACACTCATAGACGACCTCTCAATGGATATTTCTGACCTCCGTAAGTGTTACCATGATAGCAACCATTGCTATGGCATCAAATATCGATGAGGTGGACCTACCAGGTCTCATCCGGACCTTTGACCTTTGGGTGATAACCACATCGTGTCCCCACTTCGTTCATAACCACGCCTACTAAAGCTATTCACCTCCTTGGGTATATTCAGATATGCTATTATTCTTGTTGCGTCTTTTGCCTCTGATAATCGAAATCAAGCTACACTTCCCTAACTTGTCTGCAACATACTTGCTCGAAATACATCCACGTTTTTGCAGGGGAGAGGGGGTGCCATTTATGCATGTTTTGACGAAAAACAAAGAACGTAAAAGTTTGTCTTCGACACCTGTCAGAATTTAGTTTCCATTGGCGCGACAGTTTCGCGCCAGCAGGAGAATAAATCTCCACCTGCGAATAGATCTCTGTGCGAAAATACTCGGGATCATTATATTCAGTGGCGATGCAGACTGTAGTGCTCGAGACGTTCGTCTGGATTGCAACCTCAAGTGTATATTTCTTCTGCTTTGTCGATAACACATGTAACATTATCTCACCCCAAGGAGCGCTGGCCCCCGTGAACGTGAAATCAATGATATTAATGTACCGGAATCCCATGCATCGGGAAGTTTTGTGAGACATGATATCCCGGGTTCATCGTCAGATCATGAGGAGGTTGGCAGGAGTGAAGTATTTTTGAGAAGCAGCAGAGTATGGCCCTGAAAGAGCATCACCTGTGTTCACATCAAGCACTGGAATGCGAGAGAAAATAAATATAGAGAGAAATGTAGCGAGAGTTCCACTTCAGCAATGGGTGTGTGGTATATCAACGCTTCTATACACTGGAGACCCATGTGCCGAGTTAGGAGGAAAAAAAAAATTCAAGACAGCAAACTAATTTTCAATTGACAACCACAATATTTGTTTTGTGGTTATTCGGCACCACACTCCACGTGGTTACTCCACCTGATAACATGGAACTCCGTGTGTAAAATCATGTTGTCCCCACTAACTCCCTGTAAATAAAACTTATAGATACACTCTTCCAATAGATGAAATTGTCGGCAAGATAAAAAGAAGTACTGGCTCATCCGCTGTAACCATGAAGAATATACATCATGAAAAACACAGCAGAACACTCACAGCATCAACTTTTCAAGTTCGGGTCGTTGGTCGGATTATATTTATTGAGAAAAGAAGAAGCATTGGTTGGAGATGAAAATGGAAAACAAAAAACTGTATCTGTCTTTACAGTCACATCCCGTTCCTTGAAGAGACTGGCCGTCTGGTAGCAACTGGTGATTGAGCGGATCGGCGTCTTTGGCATGGAGTAACGACAAAAAAACGCCCTAATGCAATTCGATAACGATACGGTATATCGCATCTTCTAATATGCCAATGCAAAAGTTCGGATATATAGTGGGGTGTCTTTTGCTGTAGCACAGACACACAGGCAGTCGGCAAAATGATGCCCCAGTCGGCCAAAATGAAGGAAAATTGCAACGTAAGAGAGGTTAAACAACAAAGAGTCCAAAACAGTTATGAAAATGAAAAAAAGCAACCTCTTATATTCAACCCTCACCAATCCCGATTATTTTTTGCTCCAATTGGCCTGGGGGCCAACTCCAGCAATCTATGGTAGCTAGAACCAAACTTTGGTGCCCCAGTCAGCAAATTGAAGAAAAATTGAAAACGTAGAAAGAAAACTAAACTTTCGTGACCCAGTCGGTAAATTAAAGAACAATTAAATGAAAAGTAGACAGGAAACTAAACTTGTGTGCCCGTCGGATTATTGAAACCACCCCCACCCATGAAACTCAGAACAAGGGTTAATATGATCTCGGAGGTGGTAAAGGGTTCAAAGGATAGGAGGGAAGGTTTTAAGAGAAGAGAAAACATAACTTGTAGATTCAACCCTACAAAGTCAGAACATTTCTGGCTCAAATGGCCTGGGTGGTCATCTCCGGCCGGCAATTATAGTGGTTTAGAACTAAACCTATAAATTTCTCCCCGTCGGCAAATTGAAACGTGAAAAGGGTAAAAGAAAGGAGGAAGGATTTTGAAAAGAGAAAACGTAACTCTTCAGAATATCTCTGGCAGAAAATGGTCTGGGAGGCCATGTCCGGCAATCTGCGGCCAGTAGCCTATCGAAAGTTGTTGTGCCCCAGTTGGCAAATTGAAGTGAGTCTCTTGAAATGAGAATGGAATTTCAGTGGAAAACTTGAATCAAACCTTCTTGATTGAATGCCAGTCAATTGAGGCAAAACGTTCAGTCACTGAATTCAGTGGAAAATCGACTGACATCTAGTCTGCATGTCTAAAGTATTCTTCACTGATGTTTGGTCTAACAGACTAATAAAAATGTTGGGATTGAAGAATTCAGCCGCCCATTTTAAAAGTGAAAATTGGGGAAGGACCGGGAGAGAGGGTTAAAATATTTGGCAATTTATGGCGGTATAGAAATTCCACTTCAGTGCCATGCAGCTAAAACACTTGGAAAGGGCCGTTTCCTGCTATCTGGGGCTTACAAAACCAAACATTTTCGGGAACGCTCCGCGCCAACCAATGGTGGCGCTCCGCTTAGATAGTATACTACCCCCACCCTACTCAACTGATGTGCCACCCCCAGTGCCCAGAATAAGAAGACAACAACTTTAGACGCAACCTAAAGCTATCGTTAGTACCAGCTTCGTGGATCTGCGGGTACCCGATAAAAAGAAAAAAAAGTCTAAGCCATGCCTCTGCCCATCCGCTGGAGGCACGGGCTCATTAATCAAACACCCGTCCTGCTAACGTGGTGCCCGACTGCAGACACAATGTTGGGGACATTTTGTGGTGCTTTTCCTCTATACTGTATATGAAGGCGGGGTAAGTCGGCAAACTCAACATGGTAGTCAGCAAAAAAAATAGGGGGTACACCCCCCAAAAGGAATGGTCTGGCGACGCCCCTGCACAGACGGGACAGTCCATTATTCCCTGGGTGTTGCGATATTGCTTGTTCATTATAGCCTATATGATGCAACAACGATACGAGTTCTAAATTGAGATTTGAAGTTTAAAAAAGGCTATATAATCTATATAAGTTCGAAAGCGCGGTATTATTATTAGCCGGGTGTTCCGTTAGGTTTACCACAAAATGACAGCACTTTAACCATACGGATTACTGATGCCTCTCCGCAATAAGCCAGTTTCACACCACAGTAAATGAGATGATGATACGGTATGTTGTAGCGGGGGAACGATCTTCCGAAGCGCCCCTGACCAGAATTTCACGACATACCAACACCAAACTTTCCGAACACTCCACCATACTAATCAACAACAGACCTAACATAGTGAAACATGGGATTAAGAATAGTTTGTAATAATTCCATATGAGGAAAATCTGTCTATACCTCTGAAATGCTCAGTGTTAAGCATGCGCACTCCCAACCTGAAAAAGCCTATCCAGCGATTGTTTTCAAGTACCTGTCGCCTTGTTGAATTATTGTTCGAGCAACAGCAGCGTGGACGTTCAGGCTTTGTATATAGCATATGTATCAGAAAGTGTGGGAGGAATGTGTTTCGTGTCATAGAGGTGAAGAAGCATTAAACCGTGGGGGGATAGGATACAATAGGACGTACGGCGTAGCGATGTAGCTAAGGAGGCCGCGGAGAAACAAGACTTTTCCTTCAGATTTTCGTCTCGCGACTAGGAAGAAGTGGAAAAATATAGCCTCATCTCATGGTCGGCTGAAATGGGATAATACACACTAAGAAAGGTTTTTTCTGGAATTGGACTTACTAAACCTCACTTGACTTTACTTTGAGATGTGGTCATACTCAGAACATCTAGCTAGTCAACTAAATGTATTAAATACCGGTATACTAAACCATATATAGACAACCTTACAAAGCATACACTTACAACTGACGGTCGTTGATCAGCTTCTTGAGTGCTCCCAAAAGATTACTCGTGTCATTGCCAACAGGTGTTTGGTACTGGATATATAACTGATTATAATTCACTTCCATACACTAAGCTTTGATGAATAGGTTAGTGGTATTAATGATACAATTAACACTAATCATGGTAAAAGTCAGAGAAGACATGAGCTAAGAATCTAGGAACCCTCCTTTCGACGTTTTTATCTACAAGTCATTAAGTCTCTCCGTCAGTTCATCCGTTCGTTAGTTCGTTCGTCCGATCTGTACGTCACGTTCACTCATAAACCGTAAATGCGATCAGGTTACACTTGTGGGTGATGTGAATCATGCCACTGGCTAGGCTTAGTTTACATTTTTTGTTAGCATGGCGTAGCATTTCATTTAAATCCATTTATATACCCTAATAAGTCTACTTCACAGCAGTTCCCATTGAGCTCTCTGTGAGCGTTCAAAACCGATATGTCATCTGCCGAGATTAAAGACATAGAAATCACTGGCTGAAATGCAGGAGTATATTCGTCACCATAATATATCGATGCAATAATAATTCAGTAATATCGTGCGACTTTTTGTTGCTGCAATAACGTCATACGGAGTCCATGTTTTGCTAGGTGAGACGACATCGCCCCTATATATCAATACAGAAATTTCTCTAGCAGAACACGCGTACGTGTACTCAGAGATTATAACTGGTTTTCAGTAAAGCATTCTTGTTAATACCCTACCCTACTCCCAACGTAGTGAATTCGATGAAGAATTTCCAAGTATATATATGGTAAGTTTTAGATAGCAATAACCATGAAGAATACAGTATATTGCAAAGATATCAGAAGTCTCACACTGTTTGAGTTCTGAGAAGGTTAGAGTTGTCACTGCTGCGCGTGTTAGCGCCGCTTCCCGACCTCAAGGGGAATCACATACCATCATGTCTTGATACACGCCTGTCGTTGTTCACGCGGACCTCGACATGGCATTTGGCTACTGGGAACGGTCGCAACATCCAGTGCAAAAGGGCTGGGCGTGACGCGACGTCAGGTCGTGAGTGTGCGCACAGGTACCTCCTAATGACCTGTTGAGCCCTGCATGAGCTGTTTTTGGGAAGACAGAGGTGTCGCACCTGGTATTAGGTGGCTGAAGGTGCAGGACTAAACATCCAAGCTTCCGAACTTCCAAGTTACACTGTAAAAGATGGGGGAAACTGTAGACCAACGTATGATGTCTACATGCCACTGGTAGAAATACAAGAATATATTTTCCACGAAGTCTCCAGCCGACAATATGAATAATGGGTCAATCATGGTCGATCATCTAACGGATATTTTTCCAATTCGTTTTTTATACGGAACAATCACCATTCAAATACACAGAATTTAGCAGCATCCATAATTGGATCGATTCTCCCAGATGCATAGTGTTATCTCACAGATAACACTAGGCCTTATCCTAGTTAGGTGTACGAACACTGCTTCCTGTGCAACCTACTCGTCAGACGATCTGCTCGGGATCAGAGGGATTGACCACTGCCAACAATCATCAGCGGATTAGACCATTCACCTGTCCTGAGAGGGAGACACCTTGAACGAGATGGGTATCGCCAGGCGAACAAAGCGAGGATATCGCGATGGGAGAATGAGACGCCGATTCAAAATCCCACCATTGTGACGGTTCGAGAGCGTTCGTCTACAACACGCGAAGCAACTGGGCCAGCTAACTTGATAAACAATCAGATCGTACTACATATAATGGCGACCGACAGCTGGATACACATTCGTGTTTGCGTATTGGACACTGGAACGCAAGATCTATGAACGTAAGGAGCCTCTATTTGTGACCTCGTTATCAGTGAATGCTTTGATATTCTTGTAATATCGGAATCGTGTTTGAGGGTGACTCGCGGATGATCCTGTTTTGGGCAGTATCATAACTACCTTCAGGGATACAAATATCTTCAGAAACCCCGGTTGACGTCAGTTGGGGGTGGCCTATGCATCGTTTACCGTTCCTCACCAGAGCTACTGACGCAGAGCGTTAACAATTTCAAAACATTTGATTGTATGGAATGTTTGGTCGACTCCTGCAAATGCGGTATTTAAACTTTTCGCAGTTTATCGCCCCCCCCCCCACCCTCTGCAAAGAACAGGCTAACATATACATCATTTGTAGCTGAAGGTGGTGCCTTGTTGGAGCGAAGTACAGTTGAAAAGTTTGCTCCATGCCTTGTCGGAGATTACGACATCCACGAGGATAATCATGAGTCAAATGATGCTGCCAGGTTTCCTGACATGCTTATACAACGGCTTCCAGCAACATGTGCAGGAATCAACACATCGTAATGGACATGGCCCTTGACCTGGTTGTTTCCGGGGAACAATAACATTGATTACTGCCGTAAACGTCTTATGGGGTTCACCTTTTGATCATCGCCCGTCATATCCACGCGTCAGTGAAAACCACTGCCGCAAAAGTCATAACGACAGGAAATTCCGGGAATTGGACATAGAACAGTTTTCGCATGACATTCGCCAGTCGTTCTCTCAATTCGAATCCATCATTTGATTCATCTGTTGCCGTTCGCGAATACAACTCTATTCTCGGTCGATTGCTCAACGAGCATGCACCTTTAACGACTGCACTTGTCTCCTTGCGACCAAAGGCCCCGTGGTTCACAGATGAAGTAAGAGAGGCGAAGCGTACTAAACCAAAAGGCAGAGCGTAGATGGCGAAAATCACATTTGAATTGACTGGCAAATGTACCTGGAGGAATGTTCTGTGTACAACCAAATGATCACCAGCATGAAGTCGGATTATGGGAGGTCGAAATTACTGGATGTGACAATAAAGGTCTGTTCAAATTGGTTTACAGGCTCTCATGTGCTGAACCCGACCCAATTCTTCCTGACTATAATTCGGATTAGGAGCTCGCAAATGATCTCGCGGCCTTTTTCGACACTAAAATTGCCCGCATTACATCTGGATTCGAACAATCGGTTCCGTCTGAAGACCTTAACCAATGCCTCAGTGAATTGGTTTCACTTCAACCCGGTGACAGAGGAGGACATTCGCCACATTATCATGGAGTGTCCTTCCAAATCTTGTGGCCTTGACCCTATACCTACTTGGCTAGTCAAGGCTTGCCTTGATGCCATCTTCCATATCACTTCATGCCATTAACTTATGCTGTCTGGTGTTTTTCCTGAACCATGTAAAACTGCTCACGTGTCTCCTTATTGAAGAAACCTGGATTGGACCCAAATGGACTTTTGTAATTAAAGGCCAATCGCCAACTGAATGTTTCCGGGAAAGGTCTTGGAAAAGGTTGCAGCGTCACATCTCAAGCTATATTTGTGAACACATTTATTTATTCCTCGTCACAAAAAGACAATCTGCCTCCCGCGCTCTCCCTCAAACGAAAAACCGACCGCTCGTGTCATTCATTCGTGTAAGGGGGTTAATCACATTATGTATGCCGATTACACTCAACTATATATTCTCATGCAGCAAGATGAACAGACTGAAAAGTTAACATCACTCACCAATTGTATTGAACAAATCAGAAAGTGGTCATTCGACAACAACCTGCTTTTAAACACTCGAAGACTGAGGGTATCCATATATATTCTCAATTCCGAAAAGCGAACCAGCTTCCACCAATCATAGTCGGTGCTGATGTTATTGAAATGTCCGACAATGCTCGTGACCTCGGCGTTTACTGAACAGCAACCGGACATGCAAAATCATATAAACGAATTTGCCGATCCGCAGCTCACGGCATTTCCAGAATCGGCAAAACTTCGAAAATACCTAGATCAGGTTCGGTTGAGCGACTTATACCTGCGTTCGTAACCTCTCATATCGATTGCTGTAACAGTTTCTATATTAACTTACCTCGATCTCATACTATGCCTCTACAGAGAATCCAGAACTCTGCAGCACGGCTCGTCTCGCGCTCAAAGAAGTGCCTCATATTACAAACAACACCGGTTTTTACGATCTCTTCACTGGTTACCTGTCACTGAAAGGATTGAATTTTAAGTTCTCCTCCTCACTTACAAAGCCAGGAATGGTCTGGCCCCGCAGTACATCGTCGACCTCATCACAACCAAGCAGGCTTCATCTGGTGCTACTCTACGCTCATCCGCTTACCTTCACCTTCAGATTGCTCCTGGCCCAGTTCCTCGTACGAGATAGGGGGACCGTGCCTACTCCGTGGCTGCCGCCCATCTCTCTGGAAGAGGCTTCCACAATTCTCAATTCTGCAAGTCTACCAGTTTTCAAGAAAAAAACTCAAATCATTTCTTTTACTACAATAACTTTTCCTTCTATCATTTGGGAAGCGCTTATAAACACTTGTTTGGCGCTATATAAGTGTAATTTATTATTATTATGCCACAGTTTGTATTGTTTCAATGGAATAATTACTGAGAATGGAATGCCTGGAGTCAGTCACTATCTCACAGCTCAGCAACTATGACTCATTTGGATTCGACCACGGTGGTGAGTTGTAAAATTTGCCGCTAAACATGAACAAAATTTGACAACATGTAAATAAGTTCAATAAAATATGTTCTTCTGGCATGAGAATTAAAAAGGAGAATCGGAGAAAGACTTATTATTTGTCATTTGGCGGCCATTTGAGAGGAGAGCTGTGTCTTCTAGATTTACCCCAAATCCGGTCGTAAAAAAGTCGGAAAGAGGAAACAATCATCCGAGAAAATGCACTTGCTTCGATGAATCTTGATACACTGTTAACATTCAATCCATTGCGCGCCTATTGGCATTGCTAATATCTACTTTATATGCACTGATCGACTCAAGATACTGATCGAATCATGATAACACTCCTATACTTTACGAGGTCAAGGAGCTCGTACTCCCCATGGACAGCCTGTTACATTATGGAGAATTAATCAGGTTTTTTCTGCTGGTATTTCTCTTGAGCTCCCGTATACAGGCAAACTGTCGCGATGAAACACTTCACTTGGGAAATGAGAATTAATTTTTTTCACGAATTAATACTGCGACAATGTGTCCGTTGTTTTCATGTTTTTGCCAACAGAATATGCCAATCGATTTGGACATGTTCGTGAACATCAAGCATGAGCAACTCGAGTAATAACACCTCTACGGTTACTACACTACGGTGAAATACGTTACTATAGTACATGGGTATACATGCCATTCCACTTGGACTTACCGAGAACATTCAGCTAGATTAATACAACTGATCGACTTTCTTTGGTAGAACGGCATAACCATATAATGAGAGAACACGGCATGAATAGTACGTAGAATATGAATATACAGCTTCTAAAATATACGGATTTTTTCTGATATGGTTAATTTTTTATTTAGGTAATCCCATATGCGATTCACCCAGTATAGGCCATAAGAACTAATTCACCCTTTTGACGGTTAGGCGTCAAGATGTTCAGTATTTTATTCTCATTTTGTATTTCATCAAACATGCATTCACTTTTCAAAATGGTTCAGGAAATTCACTACATCCTAGGGTGTATGATACATACACAGTTCGTGATTATTTTGACGAGGATTCCTGGTAATTGATATCAAAAATCCGTGTAATTATTTATTATGTTATAACAACTAGTTTTCCCTGAGGAAATTAAATATAGGCTACCTTCTTGTCAAAACAACCATAATGTATTGGTGTCAAACAAACCAGCTTGGTAGTGAAATTCACCGGACATCCAGAGTGTATTTCTATTTATACTAAGATCGAGGTCGAAGTTCAAGATTTTGTGCAAGAAGCTCAGTTTAGATAATCTTCTGCATTAATTTTGGCCCCCGGTAAAATACAAGGGCTTTGCCTTATTAAAGAGTTTATTCGGTCACGAGAACACGGCGGTAATTGCTCCAACTAAAGTATATACTTCACAAACTTGTTCAATGTATTTCTGTTACTTGTGTGCAGGTTCATCGTACACTTCACGTTGAACCCTCCAGCAACTTAATGCAGGTCTTCGGTGTTGTCCTACTTCACCTTGAAACCCAAGAGCGATGTGCAAACTTCTGGATCGCGGAACAATTTCTGGAATAATACGAGACGCGGAAATATGCCCAAAAGATTTTTTTTTTTTCTTTTGTCCCCCCCCTCACGTAACAGATAAACCTGATTTGTTCCGAAAAATCATATCATCATTGGGTATAACGATCGTGGATAGTATCAACGAGAAGATGTCTGATCAGTGAAAACTGTCCGTATTGCTTCTCAAAGACACTATGATAGGTGTATAAAACACTTTCAACGAAAATAGTTACCTGAATTTCAATGCAGGGAAACTTATACTGCGCACAGCACGCATTGGTTGCATTTCTTCAGCATTCGATAGAAATTCCAGCAGGTGAAAGAGATGGAATAGTGAACAACATGGGATGGGGGGAGGGGGGGGGGAGGGGTTGGAACTGGGCACCTCATTCATCAGGCACTATGCACTGGAGACGAGGACACTGCAACTGTAACAACGCTACGGTAATACTGAACTTCATCTATTCAATTAGTCAATTCATTATTCTTCCAATCAACCAATAATATTATCTATCCGACTAATCAATCAGACAACTATCCAATCAGCGAAAAGGCCAATTAATCAACTGTTCATTTAAAACAACAACCATTCTATCAACTAACTATTTTGTCAAGCCTCGCAGCAAACGTGCAGATTAGCCAAGGATAATTCCCTCCCTCTCAAACAAACTGTACTCATGAGTTACTTCTGTGGGCTGTAGTTGTATAGAATACGTTGGTGTCCAACGTGACTCCATTTGCACTGAGGGACGACTGGAGGGAAACACTTGGTCTTGGGGTTCGGAGGTCATGGGTCTCGTCTCCTTCTGGTTTATGCCGTTTCAATTCTTTGTTGGTTCACAGTGAGTCCCAGATGTCTATGATATTAGTGTACGAACTCTATCACTATACGAAACTTCAGTTTGGCGGGTACGGTAGCACTATTCAGAAAATGTCCACTGTCCATGTTTTTTTCCTCACTAATACCAACGCTTATAGACCGACAAGACAATATCCTTCATATATTCCTATATGTTACCCCGAAATGCTTGGGCGCAGCTGGCCTAATTTTATTTTCACTAGATTCCATGTTACATGACTTCACTTATATTTGACAAATTTGATGCTGAATAATAGTTATATCCTGAAATCCGGCGGTACCAGAGCAACATTTCATTATTTCAACACATACGAACATAAAAATTATGACGATTTCGGGTCAGGAAAAAAAGAACCACACCTTGGATCCACTGATACCCCATTTCCGTGACACATTCATTTCCCCCGTTGATTGCACGTTGTGACTATGCGTACGAAAAATCCGTACAAATTATAACGTACGACGTACTATTCGTACTGACTGACTGAGCGATGTACAGGGGAACAAACGTACTACTGTACTAGTATATTTGTATATAGTAAGTGGGTTGTAATTTCATTCATTTATGTCAGCAAGTGCGGGGGACATCCCTTCCCTTAGCTCCCATTCCCGAGGATGGCGATCACTGTCTCATGTAGTGCTCTCCCCCATTCCAGTTGCTACGGCAGTGTTAGCCTACTCCCCGACAACGAACCCATTACTCCACGATATCGGCAACTTACGATTGGACTGAGTCTAGCTCAAATATAGGAATTTTCAGCAAGATTTCCCTGATAGATTCTCAATTTCCCAAGTCATTGAGTCGTCAACGTTTCATCAGTCCATTGGTTAGACATTATGTTAATTAGTTACTTGTTCCACTTTCTAAGTCATTATCCTTGGTACTCGCAACGTTGAAAACGATTCCAGTGTATGAATGAGGTAAAAGGGTCTATAATTAGCAACCCGTGCATACGAACGTCAAATGCCTTAATGAGGAACTATTCCGTGTATCGGTTCGCTGTAATGCTGCTGTAATGCGACATTAGCACGCATGGTAATTTCTCACACTCGTTGCTCGTTTTTTTTCCTTTTATTTGGATTGATTCTTTGACGCTAAGGAGCTTGCCGCAATCTCTGCAAATACGACCCTGCTCATGACCGCCATTTTATCCCCATCCAACGTCCGATCAGTGACTGCCCGGATCCGAATCACTTTTCGAAACCCTTAGGGACAGAAGCTTTTCCACGCCCACCGTGACTGTTCATGGCCGATGGGGGGTGGCGCGGCTCATCGTCCCCATTTGGGGACCACCCTCCCGGGGGGAAGTGTTTGCTGTCTCGTAGGGCTCAGATGCAATTCAAATAGTGATACATCTTGCTCCATCCTAAGATGGATCCAGTGTTGAAAAGGTCCTGTTTTTCATCCATTACATGCTATGGTTCGTGACTTACTAACCCTGAAATAGGCGAGATATATAACAAAACAAACGCAGGTCGAAACGTCTTGTAGCTGCTGAAGGCAAATACCTTGCATGTTCTTCACCATTGCACAATTATTGTATGAACATTTATGTTGCCCTTTCTGACATCTGTCATAACCTTTTAATGAACTTTGAACTTCACCCCATTGGCCTAATAGTCGCTATATGCGCCCAACATAACTCTATATGTACCCAGCACAACCATTCCTAGGCCTGTATCAGTGAACTGTGGAAACACACTTGGAACTGTTTGTGAGTCTCCCATTGCCTCAATTCGTTCCACTATGGATGTAGTTCCACACAGGGCTGAATGACGGATCTTCCCACAGAACAGCCTGTATTAAGTCCCCCTATTGCCCCTATTCATTTTCCAATTGCTGACAGATGAATTATCAAAGTCCCCTTCTAGTTGTTGCCTGCTCTGCCGAGATAGGGAGTATTGTAAACGAACCTCTCTCACAGAGAGCTCAATGGGATTGACTGTGGATCAATAATTGGGGTAATTGATTGGATTTAATCAAATCTAATCTTACTCTGCCAATAAAAACTGTTACCAGCCTCCAGTGGCATGCTTCATCCACCCCCCAAGTTTCTTCAACCCTGTACAGTTTTTGGAAGTTATGAGTGAACGATTCCGAGAGACCGATTGCCTCTATTATATATAGGGGATAATCCTCGTTCGTTTTCTCTTATTTAGTGGAAGCAGAAAGTTAAGGACAGCATTGGTCCACTATAGTGTCCGATTCAGGTATATACCAGCGATATAGTCAAGAGATGGCCAGCGTTCTTAATAACTATTTTGTTCTTCGTCGGTATTCACTCAAGTGAACTTGGATAATTTCAACGACCTTGGGGTTGGCGTGCTCACAATACTATTGTAATATATTATTCTCGCCTTATGTACTAAAGGAGAAGCTACAGAAGCTCAAGGGTAGTAAAGCTCCTCATACCGTACGGAGTTGACCCCTTCTTGTTGAAATCTTTGCAGACCAGTTGTCTGTTCCATTAGAAATATTCCCAATTAAACCGCAAGAAGGTGTTTTGTCAGGATGTGATTGGGAAGAAAGGCAACCGATCTCTTCCTTGTATTACAGGCCAGTCAGTCCTACTAGGGTCTGTCAGCAAGGTGGGTTAGGGGACTCCATCATTTCGCGGATCATTGAGTCGATTTTTTCGATCAGTATAGTCTAATTCAGGAGTCCCAGCTGGTCTTCAGGACAAATCGTTCGTGGTTTGGACTAATCTCTTGAATTTATGGAAGTGTTACTAGTGCAAGTTGACAACAGCCAGTGCTGTTGATATCATTTTCCTAGACTTCCAAAAAGCTTTTGACAAGTTCCTCATGAAGGTTCTCTCGTTTAAAGTTTTAAAGTTTGACATTAAGGGGACTTGCCTTGAGTGATTCGTCAGTGGCTTCTCAATAGGGAAACAACTCATAGTCATTATTGGGCGTTCGTCTCCTTTGCAAAAGCTCACTATGTGTTTCCCAAGAACGGTTCTGTGCCTTCTCTTTCTGGCGTATATTACGATCTTGAAGATTCGTGCATTCCAAGTTGAAAAGTTTGCGGACGATACAAGTTGTATCGGGAAGTTGTTTCAAACGATGATGTTGAAATTGTCCAAAGGGATTTGATCTAATCTCCAAATGGTCTTTCGATTTGCAAATGTTTTCAATGCCGATGAGTGCAAAGCTATGCTTGTTGTTTCCACAATCGCAACGCTTCTTTCAAGTTAATGGGCAAAATATCAAACCTTTTAATTTGAAAAGGATCTCGGTGTTTATTTTTATTCTTCTTTGAAACCTTCTAAGCAGTGTGCTGAAGCTGTGAGGTAAGGTAACTGGATTTTTGGCTTGATTAGACGTCACTAACTCACTTCAGTTCCTTGATAGATATTGTTTGTCAGGTTGCTTGTGAGACCTCACCTGGAGTATTCTGTTCAAATATGGAATCCATATTTCTTGAAAGACAAGCAGGTAATTGAAAACGTCAGAGGAGGGCGACTAAATTAATTCACTGTCTTAGAGATTCCTACGAGGAGAGATTAAGGCGTCGCGGCCTAACTCGATTTGAGCTGAGACGAATTCGAGGTGATTTAATTCAGTTTTCGAAATTGTTCATGGTTTCGAGGGCCTTTCCTTCCACATTCCTCTGAGTGTCTAAAGTACCACCAATAGGGGTCCATTGCCTCAGCTTCGTGGTAAACGTGCAGATTGGACATTCGGAAATATTTCTTCTCCCAGAGAGTTATTATGATGAATAGCCTTCCTGAAGAGTTTTGTGTTCTGTCCAAGAGTGTGAATGCATTCAAGAACAGTCTTGATTCCTTTTTCAATGATTGTGGGTGTATTCTTTGAGCATTTATGAGGATTTGTCCTTCCTGACCCTTTCTCACTAACTAAACTAAACTTAAACTAAACTAAAATAAACTAAACGAACAGAACAGATGAACAAACTTACTAACTTACGGACGGACGGAGAGACGTGGTGACTTGTAGAGCTGCTCTCCGCAGCTGATGAAACATCACATACTTTACTAACTCAAGCAAGTGACTTTATGTAGGCAATCGCCATTCTTATCATGAGAAAAAGAGAATATAGTGTAAGTTGAAGCAATACCTATGTGCATGAGGACAGGGACCGCTGAGCTAATTTTTAACTGCGGGGATTAATCAAGGAAAATGTCGACCACTGGTTCTCGCGGAGCGTGGAGACTCTTGCTAAAAATGACCGTTATGCAGAGTCCATATGCTTTCAACAGTGGCCTAGAGGGTTTCAGTGTAGCCTTTTGAAATAAAGTTTTCACTCTCTTGGTAGAAACGTGCAGCTGCCAGGCGCGCCGGTGTTCTTACAGCGTTCGTTCGAAATAAAGCGATGGATCCATTTTCTCTTTTGCCAGTCTGGTTGTCTCATTTTGCTCACTTTGATTGAGGGGGGAGGGGGGGGGGGGGAGATTTTCCTGCATGGAAAAAGGAAAATAAACGTTTGAAAAGGAGGGTTAGGGATCAAGTGAGAAGGTTGTGAGCGATACTGCCCCCCCCCCCGACAGGGAGCATTGACTGCTGTCAGGAAACTTGGACCTTTCTCTGGGATACCTGGTGCCATCACCACTGCTTTGAATATATCTGTCATCCAGGTTCCATATTCAAGTCCATTGCTTCATTATTTCGGATTCCATCTTCTCCCTGAGTCCCAACCACCCCCTACTCTCGCTTTTTTGTTCTCCTCAATTGTTCATATCGCGCACTGCATGCTAAAATACACTGTGGGAACTCTGACCCCCTGGCTACACTACTAAACCCCACTACTTACATCGAACCACCAGTGATGTCCTCATCCACCAACATCGCAACTACCAGTAGGGTCACGAGTCCATGTCATTCTTCCGCAATTTCTATTATCTTATTAGTGTGGTGTATTCGTGCGAAAATCCTTTTCTTATTTTCCGTACGAATAGGGGCCACGGTTTTCTTTTTTGTACAGATTTGTACGTATGATTAATGCCTACTGTTCCCTCATTTGTACAGATTTGTCCAATGTGTCCCCTGTTATTCGTACGGATTTTCCCGTACGAATAGCGGCCTTTACAGTTTGATCCCTGCTGTCAAAACGAGCGGTGTTCTCTCGAATGAATTGCTATCATAAATTGCACTATAATCGCTTGATGAATCAACTGCGAATGAATGATTAACCTGCATACAATTGAAGTCTAATGCAGGTGTGATAGCTGACGAGATGAATTCCGTGATCGAAGATTGTCTTTCTGCGTATCGACCGTAATTATAACCGACTGTGATGTTATAGTCCAATATTACAAGGTTGCAGGTTTGTCACACTCACGCCAGTTAGCGCTTCTGAAAACTGCCCGTTATTTCCAAGCTGCGCAGAACCGGGGATCATCGCATCAAGTGAAATCCATCTAGAAGGTAATGACGGTGAAAAGCTTCATCACAGATTATGGTATAGGCGAACGACGCAGATGATACCGTTGTAAAACACTAAGTGAAACTTGAGCAAGTATCTTTTTAGTTCTATTTTTTCAATCAATCAAAGAGCTCAACTTAATTTAGGCTTCAACATCATAATCCTATGGCGTGTATTTTTGTTTGTTCATGGGAATCGATTTTGCAATACCAATCGGTAGTAATGTATGATGTTGTGATAGTCAGCTTTACATAGGCCCTGATACGTCCCGAGTCCGATATATTTTCTTGATTGGAAGTTGCTCCAATTATTAAAAGGCATATTCTCATTATCATGGCGTGCAATTGCTTGTTTATAGAAACTGATATGACAATAATGATGTAAGTATTCGAAATATGCAATGCTGCCATAGGCCCTAATATGCCTCATATTTGATTCATTTGTATGATTATGAGCTTTCGGTTTAATTAGGACCTGGAGCAATATTGTCATTGCGTATTTTCCTTATAGGAGTTCACAATATCCGATATGAAAACACTCAGTGATGTACCGTCAAAGATGAGATATGGAAGAATAAAAGCTAAATAATATTTTTATATTCTGCTTATTAATAATATTTGGACTCTAAAAAACAAGGGTTTCAGTATTGCGTTCTTGCGTCTTCTTCGTTATCTGCGTCATTTATCGTGCGGTCCTATGAATAGGGTCTTAGTTTAGAGAAGTCAATTAATCAGATAATTAGGTCACCGGAACGTATGAGCTACCGGTTTCAGGACAATAGTTTGGACAGTTGTGATACGCTCGGTAAATGTCCATAAACTTATTCTGTTCGATATTGTTTGGGAGCTCAGAACAGTGTGCATTGTACCCTTTGAACACGTGGTTCGTCTGGCAGAGTTGAGCGTATTATTGTGAGATAGTGGGTGCTCATATAACATGACTAATACTTTTGGCTCACAGGAGCACATGTATAGGCCTGTTTGTCGTTACTCTGAGGTAGTAAGGGGATATAAGCCACAGGAAACATAATATTTGTCGCGGACTACATATCTCTCAATTAATATTCCAGAATATATATTAGGACTGAATAATGTAGGTATTGGCCCCCTAAGATCGAGGGCAGACTCATTGTGGCAAATAATCATCTTTTTTTAATTTTTAGGTACACTCAGTGGTTCAGCACCATCAGCGATTCATATGTGTGCCTAGAATTGTTCGGTAAATGCGTACCCCCAGCGTATAATTGAACCCATATTTTGCGGTCTTCTGTTGAGCCTGTGACGGGACATAAATTGTTTGACATTGCCCTGCAGAAAACGTGACATTACCGCTCTATTCAGCACTACTCGTACTGCTTACTTTTGTTCACTGATCGAGTTATGTACCCATCTGAGCTACATTCAAGGGCGTCTGGCGGGCCCTTTTGCATCCGATAAATTATCTTGCCTTGTTATTTGTTTGAGTGTTGTTCCATTTCATATACACTTGGTTTCACGCGGTACATCACGCGTTTGATCGAACCCATATTTTGGGCCCGCACAGGAGCCGAAGAGAATGTCTGACAGAGGAACCTTCAATACGATGTGGTCGTACCTCATGTCCTCATGTTTAATATCAGATCAGTTCAAACAGGTACGTCGAAAGTTTAACCAAGAGCATTTTCAACCCACTTTCACAGGGCCCAGGGTCCATACGCAGCTGATAGACGGCCCCGGAAGACTTTGAACTCTGCTATCGTCATCTTCTTTTCATCTTCCAGTGCCCGGATAGTGGTATCTCCTCGTTCCTATTGGTGTTGCCTTCGTTTGTGCTCGGCTGCATATTTCGCGTTCGCCTTCAGTAACATAGGCGAAGTCCACCCTATTGGCGTTTGTTTTGCAAGTTCCGCTTGCCGCTGGATATTCTATGAATTGACCAAAGATCGTCCCGTATTTATATGAGGCGTTAGTAATGATTGGAAAGTTCTTTTCCACGAATAATTACATATCGAGTTCCTAATTTCACGGAATGCCTCAATTTAGGATAAAAATGACGGAACCCATCTGGAACAATCGATTGCAGAGTTGTCATTCGACGTAGCTCTATCTCTGGTTAGGAGATCCTCTTTCCCTTTCATGATAGGTATCACGTCAATGCATGAATGCTTCCAGAGCTTTCAAAATTTGGATTCTGTAGTAGCACCCTCAATTCTTATTCCAGTGATTTCTTGAACGTTTCGAAAACGACCCCGCCGCGGTCGTGACCCACAGTGCTTAATAGTTAAAGCTGGGGGTTTGTCAATCATGACACGTATACGCTCTGTAGTAGTAAGCCCAATTGGTAACTACGTCACTCGTGAGTCACAGAAATGAAATAACGCATTACACAGCTGCTGAGAAAACCCTATTTTTTCCTTCCTCATATATTGTACCTTGTTCTGAAATTTGAAACCGTCCAATCCCTGAAATATTTTTGAAAAAACATGCTTTCTCAAAAGTTGACCCCGTGTGACCTTTGTTGTGTGGATTTATTAGAGATCGAAGTCTTCCGGTTAACAAATCATTGCAGTGAGGATATGCACGGAGATTTGTTATGCATTTTTCTGTTTATGAGATTTTAAGGGTATCTGAGATTTGATTGCTACTTCTCTCACTCGAGGGCGCCCCTGTTGGCGCCCTGGATCCTCCCCTGTAGCATGCATTGATTAGTAGGTATTTTGGCACGAGTTCTGTTCAGTTGAAAATGTTATTATCATTATTATTATTATTATATTATTATTATTATTATTATTATTATTTTATTATTTTATTATTATTATTATTATTTTATTATTATTATTAATTATTATTATTCGGTCAGTTTTGGTTTGAGAGTCAAGGGGCCAGTAAGGCTTGATCTTGTCAAGCTACTGCTCATATGCATAGACTCATTTTTACCAAAGATGAACCCCCAGAACTATTGACTACTCTGAGTAGTTTCTGAAAATCCCTCCTAAGCGACGGAGAGACACGATCACATTTGCATTTGTGTAGCCTACGAGTCTGAGTGTGTGTGTGTGTGTGTTTGTATTACGGTCAAAATAGTTGACATGATGACTGCCTCAAAGGAGGGAAGTCGTAAACAGTACAGCAAGGATTCCCGACGCAGTTTTGCATCTTGTTGGGGAAAAGACACGAGCTTACGTCAATAATCGACCATAACTTAGCGAAATACGGGGAATTGGTTGCGTTTTTGAAGAGTGGTGGCAGTATTGCCCTAACGACACCGCTATGGGGACAATCTCATCCATACCCCCTAACTGTGTTGAGCACGGTACTCACAACTATGAACTAGCTTATCAACACAGAACATTCAACTCTTACAGCTTGCTGTTTGGTTAGATTTGAATCAAAAGGTTTTTGTTGGTAACTGTTAACAGTCTGGTTTAATTGAAGGCGCCCACAGCCTTCCTCTAATTGTGAAATTGTATAGTGTATTGTCATCCCCACTGCTTGTCCCTACGATGCGTCCCTTCCAATAGGTAATTTTACATGATTACACAACTCTTCACTGAAGTATCACCAGACTGATACAATTTAAACGCTATATGCTCAATTACGCAATATTCCGATTTACGTTCGTTCGGTTCGTATGATCATTTTCCCCCTAGGAGAACTGAATCTAATTATTAGCTTGTTTTTTTTAAAGAGCGACTTGACAGGCAGGGTCCCACCATTTATATCCCGAAATCAGTACGTTGGGAATTTGTGAAATTTCTTGCTGGTGGGATTGTAATTCCGTTAGGTGAGTTTCGAAATACTGTCATTGCTCCTGAGCAAATGTTCATTGTATGACTTCTTATAATCTCATTTGACCATGCATGAAATATATTAATAAACAATTGGAACACTGTATTGTCACATCACTAGTTACACAACTGTGTGTTTACTATTGCACAACACTTGTTATTTCTACACTGCGCAGGATAGGTGTGTTATCTACATATATGCTGTGTAATTTTACACGAGTTGTGTAGTTCATTTGTTACTTCATGTAGGTAGGTAGGCAGGACTAGGTAAATAGCGACCCATCCATAAACCCCTCGGCGTTGAATATCTCTTCTATGGCTGAGTATAATAAAGAGGCCACAGTAACCAGCTATATAACTTCACCTGCGCACAGCTGCTTTTTGAATTGGACTAGAATTGGAGCGGTTCAGCGCCGGACTCCGCTTCATCAGTCACCAAACCTTGGAAAAGGAAAATTCGCGGGAGCGATTTAAGAGCTCGGCTTAGAATTACGACGGAGTCATGTCTCTCAAACAAGTTCCAGTGACTGCTTAAATAACTGTAAACAGGAAAAACAGCACGTTCGCGTTAGCAGTAAAATGATAAAAGCTATTATCCACCTGAATTGGTTTTATTCGCCTTTCAAGCAGGAAACATTGGACGTAAGCTACATCACAGCTGAGTAGGGGTACATTATTTTCGTATTCCAACCTGTCCACACATATTGCGTTCCGACCCGTCTCTGTCGTTGAGTCTTTTTCCCGCTTCTCCCGGATATGAGTCAAGGCGCCTACCCGTCTATCGGATGTGGAAATACTACTCCTAGTGCTTAGTGTTTAGCCAGCAGCACCCTACATGCTGAATTAATGGAAAAAGGTTTCTAAACCCTTCAACTCGCCTAATCTCGAATCCCACTCCCCACGGCAACATCCTCCCCCGATTCCCCTATCATACACATGGTATATATTCGCGGCTGAAGGCTGTTCTTCCATTCTAATTCAGCCATGTATTAAGCCCTGTGTGAAACTACGCTTAAGAGGAGATTGAAATAAGATTCCCCCATAGTGTTTGTCGTTATTTCTTTCTATTGTGTTGTTTATGTTCTCAGAATCTTATTCCATAAACTGATAGTTTGATTCTGAACACACGAGGCCTTTGTCGAAAATGTCCGTATAGGGAAGTTCTTCTCCGACTATTTTCAGCTGCGAGTAAATAGCTCAACAAGTCATCATGTCTCTCCGTCCTTTCGTTCGTTCGTTCGTTCGTTCGTCTGTCATAGTCGCTCATAACATCTAAACCGTGCACGCGAGCAGGTTGAAAATTGGTGGTTGATGAAGCATATCACTAGTAAGGGCGGGTGCCCTTTTTGTTGGGCGTACTGAAGGTAGATGTTAATTGAATCCCATTAAATAACCTAATTAGTCTTCCACAGTCATTCCTCTAGAGCTCTTGCTGAGGTAAGTTTGTTCACATTTGTTACTAACCGTCACACAAGCTCTGTGTGAATATCTGTAATCGCCGTCTCATATAAGTGCTGGCTGCACTCTTGTATATGAAACTACCTCTATGGTGGAATGACATGAGGCATGGGGGAGGGAGTGGGTCATAGGCAGTTCCAAGAGTGTTTCTACTGTTCACAGTACATGTAGAAATATTTGAGCCAATGAGTCAGATGTTTTCAGTCATTCCAAAGTCAAGGTCAATAAAGGTCAATTGAATGTGAACATACAATGAATGCGGAATGATGAAGAACATGCAGTGTATTTTCGCCGGCCGCAGCTACCAAGACGTTTCGACTTGCACTTGTTTTTTGTTTTGACGATTTACATGACGGATACGGAACACGTCCTGTGTGGACGATCGAATTGACCTGACGGAAAGGAGACGGGTCTAGACGCGTTCTTCATGGACGGGCCTTCAACCAAGCTGTTAATCATGGTGACTCTGTCATGTCTCTGAGGCCGTCTCCTGATTTTATTCTCGCGAAACGTACAAAATGGCTGTTCCTGGCAAAAAGGGAATTCACGGGACCTCCTATTGTTAACGATGAAATGCCTATTGAAGATATAGTTAATATAATCTGGATATTGCATGACAGTCATTACGTCTAGAAACACAGTTTAGTCTGAAGCGACCAAGAACACGCATTGTGCCTATTGATTGTTTGGTCAGTTTGATATAGGTAATAACGACGCATAACACAGGATGATTACTCTTTACTCAGTTAACCTTCGTGCATTGTTGCGTTCTTCAAATATCGTGTCGACCAACGTTGTGAAACTTCGCACTCCCCGACCCTGAACTATAACGCTATGAACAATAGGCTTGAGTATCAGTTGGAATCAGAGAATAGCCCCAAGAATGACTCTTGCGTATCGCCTCAGCATATGTGCAACCTACATATCTAATTCGAACTTTTATTGAGTGCTTGCGTTCATCAGGTACCGTGTTAACAAGTTTTTTTTGAGGGGTGGGGGTTGCCATGTAACGACCTGGAAGACATTGAAATAACGTCCAACATATTGGGGTTCACCTCATCATAATTATAAATATTCTGTCGTTAAGCAGTGACAGGGAGTGTAACACACATACAACACACAACTTACGCAGACACACATTCACTTAAACACGCCTTCAAGATCGCACGAAATCCTGCCTTCGTCACTCAAAACAAATTAATATCACACGTATGTTCGCAAGCTACATAAGTCGTTCCGGTAATCAAATGATAGGATCTTGTCTGTCACGGCTCGTCGTTTTTGAACTAATTTCCAGTCTCCTTGGTAAAAAGAGATCATCCGAAAGTCTACTTAATCGGGATATTGTTGATTGGGCATAGCTGAGTATAATTTGTATCAAGTATGAGATTATGCAAAGATGTAATTGAACATCTTTGAAGGACGCATCAAACGTGACAAAACAATGATCGCGTCTCAATAAACCAGGTTGCAACTGCGCATGCTCACAACACGAGCTTGCAATTCGCAGAAGCAGGCACTACGGGCTACATTCCTCACATTATCATTATACGGCCCAATTTTCAAATTACATACCACTTTGCAAAACGATACCAACATCCAATTTTCATGCTTTCGTGAGAAGTATGGGGGAAAGGGGAAAATTTGCCAATCTTCGTGTTGGTACGTCATGTAATATTTCGTTGAGAAAGCTTCTGACGATCGCACAAGACCAGATTTTTAATTTTCAACGTATTGTACGTAAGCGGCAGGGCAAGTGTATTCCACTATCTTTGACATCATTTGAGAACCATGCGACTGTTGACATTCTCATTCACCAAAAGGAGCTATTTTCGATCGCGATTGGAAATATTAATTCCCTATCTCACAACTGAAAGAGACCCTAATGGCCGCTAGAAGGTGAGAAATTCGCGTAAAACCTCCGCTGGATATAAATCTAAACTAACGAAGCGGCGATCAATTTGAAAGGAGCATGGGCCAGTCAGGAGAATGACCAGACAGAAGCTTATAACACAAGAACGAACGAATGACACACAGGTTACAAAAACGAAGAGGGATGCCTGCTTCTTTCAATATACCCAGCGTACCAATACATCACTGAATACATGCTGGAAGAATTAAGATGATCATCCCATCGAGAGCTAAATATGACAGTTGACGCATATAGCCCCGCAATTGAAACTGCCTGAGAGACGAGTATCTATCTGTTAGTATACTCGCATCAAATTAATGTACCGTATAGGGAGTACAGGCTGTACAACGCTATGTTTGATTAAAAAAAAAGTGTACCTGAAGTATTGGAACACCTATTCCACAATTTACAATATAACCTATTGCCCCAAAGCTACTTTATGGGTCATTTTTCTTCTCTGAGAAGCCGAGAATATGACCCCTAATCTCTCCCATGCGTCCCAATGTGTATATTTCTGGAATCTGCAGTTAGTGAAAATGTAGGTCAGCAGTCATCATATCTGCAACAGGCCTGTGGGAGTGAGTTTCCGACCTTCTGTGAATAGGATTCGACCTAAAATGCTGCGATATCCCTGAAGAGATGTTACAATTTACACCGATAAGTGTTTGTCAAATACTACTTCATCCGTTATTAAAGGATAAACACGTGCGTGAATTCGGGTTGAAGTAACTCACACAGATCATCCATATTTACATAATAGAGATCGCGCGCCACTCCACACTACAGTGACCAATAGTTATTCCTAAGCACACTTTGCCCTGTTTTACTCCGTGTACGACTGCCAAATCCACAGCCAGCCAAGTAATTGCTCATCAAAGCACAAAACGCCCGTAGATTCGTTGTACGTATTTGATCTGTATATTAATTAGCGGTGGTATCGTATAGTTGCACTATCTGTAAGTCAGTACCGTAACACGCTATTAGTAGTTGCCCAATGCTTAACAAACGTCAGGAGTTCATCAGGATTTCAGGAATTTTTTCCTTTGCTGGAGGAGACACATTTCTCAATTTTCACATAAGTTATTCGACCATAATCCTCCATCTGTCAAGTCCTGCCCAAGGCTATCAATAAAAGGTGTGTCCAAGTTCGGTAAACAACCGTCAGAGACAGGGCATCGGGGAGGCAACGATTTACATACTGACGGGATGGATGAAAACATAGATGGCAATGGCTCAACCAGCAACGGAATAATTCATTTGCTCCTTTAGCTAGATAATAGATCAACTAGCAATACGAAACCACTCATGTGCCCGCTGTTTGACGCTAGATATTTTTAAGTTCAAGGAGTGGCTGGTGAGATGAAGTGTTCGGCCAATAAAATATTCGTTCTCATTATCCTGTTCAGTAACCCGCGTTGAAGATATACTCCAACTTTACAGTTGCCGTTCACGGTCTACTAATTAGAAACGGTTGAGATAAGAGTGATTCTATAAATGAGGGTAGCTGGCTATCATTGAACAGTTGCCATTATTCCAGTCCAGCTCACCCGGTCATCCTAATGGGTTTTTTTCTCAAGAGTAGCAATTCAGATACAAGCTGTTTAGCTTACCAAAAATAAGGGGTTCATTCGTGAATGACAAACTTGTGAGAAAAAGATATAAAAATCGGGCACATTCTCCGGTGAAGAGTGTAACATTCGAGACTGCGATTTCATATTTCTAATTTCTGTTCATACTTGAGTACAGTTCATATTCTTGAGATATGCTATCTATAATATATAACTGCTACAATCCTATAAGCCCATTCCTCCAGTTAAGAGCCCGAACAAAACTTGATTCCTCTCGTAAATCTCCTATTTCCCTCGTCACATGGGGACTCATTTTGTGGACCCGTAAATATGAAATCCATAAGAGCGCAAATCATCTCATCGGAATCAATGAATTATAAGAGCTCGCGCAGGATTTGATGAGTTTAAGGGGAGAAATTTGCAAAATATGGCAATATCGAATGATGAGAGACAAGTTTAACGTCCCCTGAATAAAAACAACAACACGTTTTGAAACTCTAAACGAAAAACACACAGGTAGTATGAGCTCGTTTCAATGTTCATTTTGGGTTCGAATTGTATACTCTATCATGATTTTTAGAATACAGGTTGCTCAACCGCCACATATTGCTCGAAAATGAAAATGTTGCCAAAAATTCAATATTGTATGCCCTCCGTATTATTTACACAATGGAACAATGCATATACCGATTATTTTTTCAGATTGCTTGGCTCAACAACATAATAAATTTAGTTTGAATCATCAAAATGTGGTTATCGTTCGGATTCATGTAATATTTATGCCCCCTTCACACGACAATGTGACAACTCAGAGGATGTATACATTTAGAAAACAATGGAAGTGGCTCTAGAATACACCCCAACCCATTCCCAGTATCTTAATGAATGCGGAAAACTGAAAATGGTTCCCACACTCACTCACTAATCAATTGTCTAAGCACTAATTTGTAAGGCGTATATAGAACGCTAAACAAGGTGTCAAATTCTTGAACGAGTTCCGTTTAGCGATTCTTCTCCCACCCTCCCCAAAAAAAACCAAACCAAAAAAAAAAAAAAAACTAGCCAGTCATCAAATATAGACCTATGGCAAACAGGTGGCTTGCACTGTTTCGCTTCGCGTTTTATCTTTACATAATACATCCATTGATATAAATTCCGTTTCCCTGTGCATGGATAATATTCTCCGATGAATTATTAGCCAGCGGGGTGCCTAACAACGATTCATATTTTTATTATTTTATTAACCAGCATTCTATACAGAAACCTTTTTTTATGATGGAAGGCAACTAGTGAATTCAATGAAATTAGGGTATATTCTGCTGGTATGCTATGAACCAGGCCTTTTACGGATTGAAATTCGGAAGTGTAAAACATATGGGTATATATGGACGTGAACTGAGTCGGGGGAAAATAAGCAACGTGTCACAATCTCATGCACACTGGAGCCAATATAGTATAGAGCTGTAGTAACATGCGGTAAGTTATCTATAGGGCTAGTACAGTAGCGTGTACCTCTAGGGTTCTGGTGCAGATCCCCCCCCCCCCCCTTCCTGTTGCCCCTGTATGGCATTCTGAGCTAACTATATCCAATCAGTCTTCCCTTGGAAGTAAAAAAACAAGCTTTCATGCGAACAATCCTTGGGTCAGGCTATGATGGATAAGGTACCGGTACCATTTCCATGGTGCCACTGAGTACCACTGTACGGCATGGCCAGTGACAGCATTCTGGAAAAAGGTAGGGGGCTGGCCTCCAGTGATCGCCGTCCTGGAGGAGGGGTCCATGTGAGAGGGTTTCTTCATCCCCTTCGTATTTTTTATTCATTAAGTACCCTAATATGCAACCTGGAATTATCGTTTCACTCGGTTATATTCACGTAATTCAACATCAGCAGCACGGTGACAAGTTTCGTTAAAAACAAAACTCGACCGATGGAGGCAGGCTGAAAATATATATGACAAATGGGAAGGCTGCAGACGAGACTGCGGCAAACGAAGATGAGATGAGGAGAGAGGAGTTAGGGATGCGGGAAACGAGACCATCCTCTGTCTCTCTTCGTAACTGCCTCTTTTAAGTTGCTGAAGTCTCTTTCATCAGTTCGGGTGATTCGTCAGAAATAAACGAACGAATATTCCTTACTTCTAACGAATAACTGTGCATGGGCGCCCTCATTTTAACGGCATTACCAATATTTATGCTCATTCGTATGTAATGTAAATTGGAGGCTTTTCAAAATCTTCTTACAATTCCTGTGTGGTCTGTTAAATCGTAGAAAAGTCATGATCGTGAAGATGGCTATCATACCTACAAAAAAGCCTTGTCCTGTTTGAGAGTTCGCCACGCCGTTTCGAAATATTTAAAAATTTCGTCATCCTAACGATTTTTATTCAAATTAGTAGAACCAGCACAGTCGTTTCTTGCAGAGCAATTAGGGCAGGATTAACAGCTGTGTTCGAACGTGCGAAGTCGTGTAGAATGGAAAGCCCTGGATCGAAAAAAAGATAAGATTTCATGGGTCTGGTCTTTGTTCAATATTGCGCAAAATTTACGCAATCCTATTTGATGCGTGTGTAGCTATTACATATCATACGTAACGTACGTAGCAAACGTAACGTAGCACACGTTGATTACAGATGTAGAACTCAACACTATCATATGTGCGCGTATTGAATATCAGGTACGCATGTGAAAGTATTACCAACGAACGAAAGTCATACGGCCCACGTAGTACGTATCGGTATTACGTACGTACAGACGTACCCATTAACAAGTCTATGTACGTATCAATAATGTAGAATATGCAGACCTATACGTACGAACAGAATTATTACGTTCACCTGCGTACGGCACAAAAACGCTGTCGAGTGATTCTCGAAGTATTATTTACATACTCGTGTACGTACGTAATGATTATAGCGTACGCACATAGAAAGATGCCGCCATGAGGTAAGATTATCGTCTATGTATCACATTACTCGCATACATACGTGGTAATATTACCATATACACATTATAATAACACATACGGATTGGTGCGTATACGTGCTATCAGTGTGTCCTCACAAATCGAGTTCTACGTACGCACGTTAGGTTGTTAACGTAAAAATATAACGCATAGGTAAAATTTTACCCACATAGCAATTACCCCATACGTTGATACGTTCATGTCTGAACGTAGGCCTATTATAACAGGATACACGCCCGTGTGATGTTATTGTAGACCCACGTGATATTATTTCATACGTGGTACGTGTTATCATGTACGATAGTACGTATTTACGTAAGTACGTAATATCGATATCTACGTACCGTGACAAACATGCGTGATACTCTCACATGAGTACATGATAACTGTTACGTGAAGCCTACGCACCTGCGGTTTACAATTCCAACTAACAATAGCCATTCACATGGTCCCTCTCATCTAAATCGCAGCCAGTGTAATAAGCTATCACTATCAAAGCGACTGCAATAGGTCTAAACATGCATATTCATGAGTGAATGAAACATCAGTCGTTCCTGAAATCGTGACTTCGGACGAATTAGAATATTCGCTACTTCTGACGGACTGTTCATTGGAAGAACTGTGCGATGTGGAACCACATGCCATAAAATTTGCACTTATCGGCATTGAAAAACATCTGCTAATCGAAAGACCATTTGGAGATTATATCAAGATCTCTTTAGACATGCATTCATCTTCTTCGAAGCAATCCGATACACTTGGTATCGTTCGATAACTTCTTAACACTAGAATGCACCCGATCCTCGAGATCGTCAAGATATGCAAAAAAAGGTAAAGCCCAAGAACCGATTCCTTGTGGAAACCACATAGTTGAATTTCATATAGTGACGAACGCCCATTAATGGCAACTCGTTGATCCCTCTTGAGAAGCCACTGACGAATCCACTCGATCAAGAACATTCCCTCTAATGCACAACGTTTCAATTTGAGCAAGAGACGTCATGGGGAACCTTGTCAAATGCTTTTTGGAAGTCTAGAAAAATTATGTCACAGCATGCCGTTGTCAAAACAACAACTAGGAAAACATCTTACAGTAATATCAAAAAGATTACCGTAGTCAAGCACGAACGATTTTTCCTGAAACTATGCTGGAAGAGGAAAGAAGAGGACAGGAAGCCAGAGTCGAGGAGGCATTGCCTTTGTGAGAGAGGGGGGGGGGGACCAACAGCACGTCGGGCACACAGGGACAAGCTTGCTATCCAAGGCTAGAGATTGGCAGCAACGAGTCGATATCGGTCGCAAGCTACAGATATCTCCAGTGGTGAATACACACTACGGCCCAGATGCAATTATGGTCGAATTATCGAAGCAAGCCTATGATGATAGCGCTCACGGTCCCCATCGGGAAGAGAACACTGTAGCGAAGATACGAGAGGGAAGAAACGGCACTGTATACAGACCTGCTGACCAACTGTAGGGACTAAGGGTAGCAAGCATGGCTCTTCCCAATTGAGATCGGATGCCGAGGCTTCCCAGCACAGTCAGCCTTCAGGTTATTATCGCATTGGCGTAACTGGCAAGTAAAGGAAAAGAGCCATGAAAGCACCGCTGCGAGAGAGCAAGGCGGCGTCATCTGGTTGTTGTGCCGACATGACGACAAGACTTGGATGTCCCCAAGGAGTCTTGAGGATTGCCTGGCCACACTGCCGACCCCCTACGGGAGAGGGTATCGTTTCTTAGGTTTGAAAACACTATTGATGGCTGATACCGCCTTGATAATCAAGACCTTAGACTCCCTCCCGATTTTGACACTCCTACCAAACTTGTCCACTAATGTTGACGCGTGCAGGTGAGATTTATGAATCTCATAGCAGTGTTTGGCATCCCCTGATGTATTACTATAATTGCTGATACCCCGAATCATACTATACCCAACCGGTACTCGTTAAAAAAAATCGACAATATGGTCCGAATAGTGGATTCCGCAACGCTTTTGCAGACAATCTAGCAAGACCCCACTGGCCGAAATTACACGGAAGACCGGTTGCCTTTCTTGAAAATCGGAGAAACATTTGCTCTCCTCCATTCATCCGGAACAAAACTTTCTTGCAAGGTTCCATTGAAAATAACAGCTAAGGGAACAGACAACTGGTCGCAAAAGCATTCCAATATCTGATCGGGGTTAAACTCCGTCTGGACCACGACTTAGCACTTTGACTTTTGCAGTTTCTCCTTCATCACATCAGGTGAACATACTATATTACCAATAGTATGTGAGGTACAACCAACCAAAAGGTCGCTGGAATTATCCATCTCCTGACTATCGCTGGTTGTATTACCTGAATGGACACTAACAGTGGACTTTCTGCTTCCCTAATCATAAGAGAAAAACGCACGATGATTATCCTTTCCTATAGAGTGTGTGGCAATCTGCCTTTCGAAAGAACCGAGTCTTATCACCAGAAACTCAACTCGGTACTAGCCTACTTTGAAACGATCTATCAACAAAAAATCAGTAGAACGATAAAGTCGCCAACGATGTCTCTTACGTTTAAGGACGGCCAGAAAAACCTCCCTTCTTTTTTCTTTTTTTTTTAATCCAAGAAGGCCTTCTGTTCTCAGTGCGAAGCTTTTCCCAAGGTACGTAAACTTTCATTAACAGAAAATGCCCCATCATGCAATTAACATGGTCAACATCCATCCAACAATTACTAATTGGGGGCCGCAAGCATTTTCACTAATGGCCTGGTCTGTTCCGCTTCGACCTTACATGTCAAAGATACGCAGGGATTATAGAACGTTGTGCCCAACTTTGGTCAACATCCATCAGAGGATGACTGTTCGGGGTGGCCCTATAATCATCTTTTTTGCAGTAGGTTTTAACTGGTTTAAACCCTCGAATATGACGTTGCATAAAATATTTGTGTACAAACTGAAGGAAGCACCACCCCAAGGAAACCGTATGCATCCTTTCGAGGAAATCTAATGGCACTTTTTAGGGGAAAAATTTCATTCGAAATTCGCACACAATGCCTATCGTCCCTTTATTGATCTGTGACCTTGACCTTCTCGAGGTCATGTATTCTTGCTTTGGTTTTCCACCTTGTGGATTACTTATTAATTTCAATCCCCTACTTTTAGCAACATTTGTAATATCATAACGGTTTACAATCAATTTTACACGCATTCTACACCTATGGGTATTGGTTTTCTTTGCCTTCCGCTCGTGTTTTGTATTTTAATGTTTTTCTATGTTTTCAATGTCTTATATTTCGTATGTCCATATCTATCTTATGTAATCATGTATTTTTCTAATTCTGGAGAAAATAAAGTCTATCTATCTATCTATCTATCTATCTATCTATCTATCTGTCTGTCTGTCTGTCTGGCGCATAAGAACAGAGGTCAATCCCAGGAGTTGCAGGATCTGATCGACATCCCTGAAAATTATCTTTCGAGCTGCAAGTGTAAAAATTGTCAAAATTTATGACTGAAAATAAGTTTCCCCAAAAGAATCACATTCGTAGTGATGTTCTGCAGAATTGCTGAAAACCCCTTTGTTTCAATACCTTCTTCAAAATTTAAAACCACTTAGTCCTTGCAATTCCCAAATATATTGACAAAAGAAGACACTTTCAAATTGTTCTCCCTAAAAACCACATTCTCGGTAATTCTTGGTTATTGCATGGAAGAGTGTCTTTATCCGACTAACTTGAACCTTTTCTACACAATTGAAATCATTCCGCCATTGGAATCATCAATATGTTGGGAAAAAGGACATTTGTACTGGAAGAATTGCTCCAAAAATGTTCCTAAATTTCATAATTAGGAGAAAGCATTTTATTCCATTACCGGGATTCTCACGGGTGGAAGGCCTACGCTCTACCGATTGTGCAATCTACTCGCTAGTTTGTTGATAAGTGTATGTCAAGTACTCCTTCATCCCATTAATTAAAATGTTCACTGGTTTAGGATTCTGGTGGAGTAACACACATGCCTGGCATCACGAAATCAATCATATTTATAAATCAAGATGCACGCTACAGTGACCATTACTTTCCCCCTAAGCACATATCGCCATGTTTAACTGTCGAAAACAAACAGCCAAGTAATTGCTCACCAGAGCATGCACAGCTCGGTTGTTTATTCGAGGTATGTATATATTTGATCTGTAATTCATTCTCCTGAGCAGAGCGTGGTATCATGCTCAGCTCGGGCAATTTGTCCTAAACAAATGTATTCGTAGTTGTCATTTTTCGTTTTCTATGCTCACATATTACTAATATTTACATATCCTACTTGGGTAAGATTTCGAGTAAGGAAATGGAATTTCTGACGAGGTACGTATTGATTTGTGATCAGACTTTGGAATCACATCAACTCGGTCGACAATACGAGACCCCTCATATGTCCCTTGGCATACATATTTTTTATAGGGGTGAGGTGAAGTTTTTTCGGCCAATAAAAACTTTCTTCTCATTATCCTGATCAGTTCTAACTTTGAAGCTACACCCCAACCTTACAGTTGCTATTCACGGTCTAAATGGGTAGCATTCAGATATACGACTACTAATCATTCGCTCCATCCACACTCACGAACTTGGAAGCGATTTATCATCGGGCCGTTGCGAGCCCGGTAGTATATGCATAATTTCGTCTGCTGAAGGATCTTAGCTTCGAGTCCACAAACCCGTTCCAGTGGCTGCCATGCGCCAGGGAGGGTTTACAAGTGGCTGGATAAATGTTGACGAGGAATCCACACGAACGTTTGGCAAGCCGCTCTACTTTCATTTTTATTCACTAGGCCTATATGATGACAGCGCCAATTATGTGAGGCATCATCAAATAACTGAATAACTGGCGATATCACTTTTAATTAATAATATCATCAGATAGTGGAAGGAAAAAAAAAAAAAAAAGAACAGTAAAACGCTTGCCATCGACGCGCTGGCAGGTGTTGTTCGTGTAAAGAAATACAATAAGTCCAATTTAGTTGTTATACTGCTACCGTGTTTTCTGCTCAGATGGCCTATCATGAGTTTTTTTTTCTTAAAAGGAACAAAAATTGCGAATTTTCACTCCTCGGAGCAATTTACTTGGCTATTTTTCCTGAGTATCATGTATGTACCATGGCTCAATGTCACGCTGATCCATGATCAATTTGTGGGAGACAAACAATTTGTCCACACACGTCTTTTCCAAAAGTGCACTTCTCTCTAAACGCCCCTTCAATGACATTTCACTACAAATTCCCAACAACCATACCAGTGTATTGGACACTGGTGAAACTGACAATTCACATTATGCAGACAAAAATCGAACTTTTTTTACTTAAACGGCACAGAATTCCCCCTTTAATTTTCATGATCCATCCAATTTGGTCCGTTTCCGAACCAATCACAATAGCCTAATATTAGTGACCATTAGCCTCAATATTGTGACCCCAGTAAGTATAAGCATTATTAGAACCACTCTCAAAACATGTGTCAACAAATAAGAACGATAAATTGTGTGTTATTTCATATAATTGGCCCCAGGGCCAAATCGGGCCTTGGGCCGGAATTCCCAAACACACCCCCAACAGCCTAATCCCGAGACTCCTGATGTAACTTCCATTTTTTTCAGGTCTGCTTGCCGAGCGGAGGATCGATCCTATTCAAGGCCCATCAAGGGTGCAGACTAAATCCTGCACCTAATTTCAGCTGCGAATCCTTCACTAGGTAACACGGAATAAGGCAATGCCTCTTTGGCTGTACCTTAACTGTGGGACGGGGGTAATCACACGCAACGGCAACTGCCTTCCCCCTCGTTGTCCCTGCTCATCCCTGTGCTGAAGCCCCAGCGAGAAGGCAACCAGTTCCATTTTGAAAGTCTTTGAAGTATGACCCTACGGGAATCGAACCCCGGTCTCCCGGGTGGGGAGGCCGACCGCTTCTACCAAGTTGGTGCCAACCACTGAGAACAGTACCATGAGGCTCCCAAATCCCACACCTGAACAGGGCTGCGTGGGTGGGCCCGCAAATTCTAAAACATACACCCCAACGGAACAGTTATTCTGCTTATTTTGATCCCCTATTAACACTGTGCAACAATTTCCTTTCGGATGAAATACTTTTCCGTTATTCCATTTGAAGGGCCCTCGGGCCAAATTCCCAAACACGCCGATGGCCTCTTTTTACTACCCATTATATGCACACCGAAGAGGAGCAATTAAACTTGTGGGAGGTAGAACATTCCAAATACCATCGTGTGCAATTCCCATAAAATGGACTTGGGCCCAAGTGGACCTTGATTCAAAAGTTTCCTGAACGCTCTCAATGGTACGCTCTGGAACACTCGGACGCCCCAGGGTCACGGCTTACTGGAAATCCACGTGGTCCAACATCAACACTATGCACTAAAAATTCATAGAAGCTTTTGGCATGATTGTCCCACCAGGGGCCCAAACAGAGTCTTGGACCTGAACACTCCAGAACCCTTCACTTGATGATCATTGTGACCAGGGTGATCAATAAATTATTAACACCAAACTTATTTTTTGCGTTCATTAGAGGTTTTGCAGCTGTTTATTTCGCAAATATTCAGCAGCATGTTTCCTGGGGCCCATAAATTGTAACTACTTGCCAATGGGGAGGGTGAGGCGATTCATGAGGGCGAACTTCCCTTGGGTGTCCGTCCTCAACCCCCCGCCCCTCCCCCCACCTCAACACATATCCTCTCGGTAACGCCTGATTGTGACCAACTTTGACCACGATTCATCAAACTCTGTACGATGAGTAAGCCGGAGGATGACTCTCTTGACTGCCAATTGTCCTTTTCCTTTTCGGTAAAATTCCAAGTGTGGTTCCTCGGGATTGGAGGGAGACAAATTGTTTCCCGTTATTGTATCACAGGTTAGCGACTCGTCTTACCATGTGGTTTGCAAAGTGATGGAACCAATTATTTGTTGACTATAATGATAATTATCATTTGGTGAATTATTTCATTGGTAGAATCTGATTCGGGATTCTCATCATGGCTTCAGAAAGAATCGTTCGACTTGAACTAATTTACTGGAATTTATGAAAGATGTTACTAGTTTTATTGGCAACGTAAATCTTTCCTGGACATTTCCCTGGACTTTCGAAAGCTTCACTCAAACTAATCGACGGAAAGTCTTGATAAGGCCAGCTCGAATTCCAATCATGTAACTTAATTTTCCACTGTCAAACTGCATTGAAAGTCCAGTAGCACGTTATTTCACAGGTAGCGTAGAACTGTGTTTCCACGTGGAACACTGGCAGCTGGAAACCACTCGTTATGTGACGTAGAGAAACAGTCACGTGCCAAGACAGACCGGCAACCGCCATCCCATAATCTGATAAAGCAATGAACTGGGTCCTGTAAAATAAATACCAGCTGATGCTGGGTACTTTTTGATGCCATACGTACCTCATCACTAGCATTTAAAAACGTGCCTAACGGAAAGACTAGCGGCCTCTTTCAAATGCATATCACACTAGTCTAACGAGTATTTACCATGGTATTTTATTCGTAAATACATTCCAGTAATACAACATCATTGGTGGCTATCACCCCATGAATTTGATATAACCTTTAGCCTCAACATCTGCCTTGCCCTTCTCCTGATCGTTCGTAAAACAGTAGAGTACAGGGCGACTTTTTCAGGTGTATGTAAATAATGAGCAGATGCAATTTTGATTTGAAAGATTTTGAAAGAGATGCCTACTCGAGAGAAACGATTCTAAACCGTTTACTACCTACTGTTTTTTCCGTTTTAATTTACCAACAGTGTTCACAAGCCAATCTTGGCTAAGATATACTATTTGCGCAAGTACCAATTTTAATGAAAATTACCCTAACCTGAACGACACACGATGTTCTTGCAACGGAAGGTTGTGTTTTTCTCGATGGCGATAAGTTGGTCTCCGGTGCCCCATAGAGGAGATTTTGATGGTAGTAGCATTAGACACTGAGTAGGCGGTTGGTGTTAAGATGAGAGGACTGTAGGATTCTTTTTTTGATGCTATGTGGACGTTTTGTCAGTCCAAGTTTACCTCCCCCCCACCCCCCCCCCCCATTACAAATTGTGTATACAAGTGAGTTTGAAAGTTTCAATATCAAATTTCAACTGTGCGTTTTCTAATTGAACAGCGAGAAAGACACCATTCTTCAATTTATTAGGACAGGGTTTATTGTCTCACCGAAAAGTATACGTATCAAAACAAGTTCATACCGTCTATTTCAAAAAGTGAATGTGCACAATGAAAAGGGGTGTTCCTTGATAATGATATTGTTGTCAGGCTTGTTTAAGCAACTGGTTGAGACCGATATGGACTATTTTGTTCAAGTGTGGAATCCCAACTTTGCAAAAGACAAGCCAGGTATTGAAAACGTTCAGGAGGGCAACAGAATGATTTACTTCTGAAGCTTATCCTACGAGTAAAGATTAAGGCGTCGCGGTCTAAACCATGGAGCTTGAGGCGAATTCGGTGGTGGTGACTGATCCAGGTTTTCAAAATTGTCCATGACTCCATGGCCTTTCCTTCCACTACTTCTTTGAATTTTTCCAATGTTTTACTGCAAATAGAGGCCACTGTCTCAAGCTTCGTGGCAAGTGCTGCAGAGTGGACATTCGTAAAATTTCTTACGCAGAGAGGGATCACATGAGTGGAATAGCCTTCCTGTAAATGTTGTTTTCTCTAAGCGTGTGAATGCATTCACGAACAGTCTTTATTTATTTTCTCAGGAATAAAGGGCGAATATTTAGAGTTTGGTTTAATTTTCCTTTCCTGGGATGTTGTGCTCCGGGGACCGTTCACGTTTATGAGGTGATGGCCTTCCGACTTATTCACTAAAACTAAACTAAACTAAACAATAAATATGACCACAGAAAATGCGGAATCAGCAAAAGTAGTGTGCTGGCTATTGTATGGATACATATTAAAAAACAAGCGAAAGAAGAAAAATGGTTCACTTGTTATCGGTGCTTGCATAATCCAGAATTCATTTACACTGTATTATGATTATTATGAATATTAGTATCTACAAATTACAGATAAAATACCAGAAACATCAGAAACATGTAAAACACCAAAAGGAAAGAAAACACACAATGAGGTATAAAAATAGAAACTGTCCTGAATATTCACACCAATCTTTACCAGAATGCGCCAGCAGTTATGACTTGAAAGTCACAAAGCCAGATTGTGCACAGCAAAATTTAGAATGGATTAATTTGGGTGTGTGGACCGACAACAATTTGTTGAATTGGCAATTCTGTAAAATGTACTGATGTGAAAATTCTAATACCAAAGTGGCAATAACACAAGTTTGGATTAGTAATTAGCAACATGAAGGAAAGCCAAGTGCTGTGATTCTGCCAAGGGATGAATAATCCTGCTTATGGATATTGAAGGGCAGACCCAGGTAATGCCCAGAGAGAGAAATGGATGCAAAATGAATATGGCAGAGCCTGTAGACGCCTAAGCTGAAACACAAAACTTGAATAGAATCAATGATTCAAGTGTTAGAATGTGACAGGGTATAAGATGAGTGACAGCTTTTTTTTCTGTTTTCCTCTTTCTTTGCAAACAGGATACAAAATATTCACATGATTGAAGCTTCCTGAAATTATGGACCAAGCTGAAAACACTCACAAACTTTGTAAATTAATGTTAGGAGGCGTCAGTAATAGGAACATTTTCGGTAGAAATTATTATATTTCTTTGCAGAGCATTCGAGCAACCAATGGCAATGGTGAGGATATCAACTTATTTTATATTTACAGTGTCGTCAGGCATCCAAAGTCTTCTTCAAATCCTAGCGAATAACACCAAGTTGTGAGAAATCCGACATAACTTTCTTTATTCTTAATTTCAATTTCTTTGGAAAACTATGCAATATCCCAGTCATTTTGTAACCATCACCTTTCCACCCATTTGCAAGTTCCCTATTGCAGACAAGTTCTTGGTCTAACATGGAAAGTGCAACACTGATGATCGAGAGAGAGAACAATGTGTTAGTGAGAACAGATGACTTTTCCTTTTCTCGTAAGGTTCCAGTTAAGGTTTTTAGAAAGCGTCAACTGTATACCTGAGACCTCTAAGCTAATCAAATATCTATGATACAGTAGCATGTGACTATTGCTCAAGGTAGAATTTGAATTAGACAATGTTCTAACGGAGTGCCAGAGATTTATACAAGGTATCAAAGCAGAAACGTTTTTTACAATAAAACAAGAAACCTGAGCAAATTAAAAGACGATCAGTTAGTACATAAGGAGGAGTGTATATCAGGATCAAGGAAACAAAACAAGAACACATTTAATACATGCAGTCATAGGGCAAAATGCAAGGTTCAATTTTGTGATGACTCCCTCATGACCCCGACAGGAGTCAGTCATTTTCAAAGGCAAATGGTGAGTCATACGACACTGTCTCTGACGCAGCCCCCCGTCACTTGGGTGACTTACAATAACTTAGACAAGTGCATTAGCTAAGATGCACT
Organism: Sclerodactyla briareus; assembly: GCA_026419785.1. Taxonomy (NCBI): domain Eukaryota; kingdom Metazoa; phylum Echinodermata; class Holothuroidea; order Dendrochirotida; family Sclerodactylidae; genus Sclerodactyla; species Sclerodactyla briareus. Next base: position 19,592 of record JAODTK010002887.1, on the reverse strand, counting down.
AAGCATCCCTATGAGGGACATTAGCACTTCGAGAATGAGAAATGTCGTACGAACAAAATAAACTGAATGACTATAAAAACCGGTTTTGAAGTCACAAACTCGTGACCGATAAGGAAAACATTGTGAGAGGCATGGGCTCCCATTGGGTAAAGATACAAATATAACTCCTTTATTTAAAATGGTTCATAAAATATAAAAATGTCAGCAAATTATAGCATGAAGGATATTGACCACCAGCATGCAGAGATGTAATTTACAGCAACATGATCCAAGTCATTATGCCATTAATTACTGAGGGCTGGAGAACAAAAAATCATTTAAAATGTTGAGAACTGTTGATATATTTGGAGATTTTCTGGTTGCTGTGATTATAGCAAAGTATGCATACGACCTGCTAGTGAGAACAGAATCGGAATTTAATTATCATAAATAAATATTTATCATTAAACTCACATCCTATCATGGCAACAGATGAGGACAGATTTAGGGAAACGGAAATTGTATTTCCGATTGTTGTTCAAATTTTTAATAAGTTTCGTAAAGGGAAAAAGTATGCCACATTATTATATGACCAGCACTCAAGACCACCAACGAACAGTGAATTACCGCTCTACTCAGATTATGACACACAACGCTTATGACAACAAAGGATTGAAACTGGGTGACTACCTGTATAATTACCAGTTTTCATAAGGTTACCGCAATGGGAAACAACAGCCAGTAATAACAGTATGAGGAATTTATATGCTGCATATATATAACTCTGCAATGCCCAGGCAGATCTTAATTATTGATAGCTAAGGTATATTACTGTTAAAACATTATGGGACTAAGTCCTACACAATATACACATGCTGTCCGAATTGACGAAAATATTGTGAAGTGAGCCTACCACTATTACAACATAATATAGTATGTCATTCAGTGATGATATCTCACCAATCAGATATTATACACTGTGTTTAATAGAAAGAGAGTGTATAGTGCCAACTGAAATGAATCATGATATACAATGATGAATGAATCGATAGCTAGGAAAATAGGAGGGTCACCATTTTATCATTTTATTCTTATAAAGTATTGACATATCTGAGATCTAAATATACAAGCCGAACAACAGGTCTCAATTACCTAACTCATTGTCTTGTTACTTTTAGGCTAACACTGTATTCCTTCACATCCTACTCAACAACCATTGATTAGAATAGAAGTCTGTGGTATACGTGTTTTCTCGCCTACACGCTTTGGTGAGAATTTTGCTATTGAGATGTACTATGTTTTTATAGTTGGGGACTCATTTAATCATTAAATGTAAAAATCAATTATTTGAATTTTAGTGCTCTTGTTTCACCTCATGAACTATTCTACAAAATTACAATGTCCATTATATATGAACCACCTATGTCAATAAAAAAAAAACTTGAACAAGCAATCACCCCCAAAAAAAAAAAAAAAAAAAACTTAATACAGCTTCTTCCGTCTCCGAAAATGAACATAAAATGCAAAGGTTATGAACAGTTATTTATTATACACTTGAGCGGCCACTACACAATAAAAATATTTGCAGAGCAATATTCATGCAGATTGTTACATCAAGTGGCGAAATAATCAACCCCAACACCTTCAATCATATGGTAAACGCAGACATGACCATGGTAATTATAGGATTAAAATTACAATTACAAATTCAATCGAATTGGAGTAGGTTTTTGAACTCCACTTATACAGAGAGTTCAGGGAGGTGACACAGGATCCGTTGCACAAGCAATTGAATGCGGTTCAAACCGGTCACAAACACCGATACGCATGTACAAGTTGCCGATGATGTGTAGTTGCAACTTTATAGAATTACTCTTGAAAATTGTGCTGACAATTTTAGGCATTATTTTATCACACTTTTTGTTTGAAAACAATGTGTAAGTAATGGGTGTAATTTATGATGAAATACTAATGTTTTTCAATTACAAGGCGATCGCCCCCCATTGTCTCGCCTTTGTGGGTGATCAGTATCTCTTCATTAGTCACAAGGCAACAATTTACAGGCATTCCATGTGGTGAGTAAAGATTTCGGTTTGTTAGCAATTAATAGAAACAGGCGACTAATCAGTGACAATCCAAAGGGAAAGCTGATTGTGACATTGTCTACTGTGATAAAAAAAGTGCCTAAATTATGCTGATTTGAGGCAATTTACCAAGTTCATGAAATCTGCAAAACGTTGGAATTACGAATAAATATGCAAATTAGACACATTGAATAGGACGTCCAGTGACCCTGAATCCAGGACCAATAATTTTTGGAAACTCAGTGAACCAAACCCACCAGGTTTCATGGAAGTCCAAGCAAACTTGAAGATTTCGCATGAATTATGCAAATCAGGAGTTGAAATGACGCCATTGACCCCAAATCTCTGTTTAAAAGTTTTGGGACTTGAAGGAAGCCAACATCACCAAGTATAGGGAAATTCCACAAACTTTTCAATTTGCTAATATGCAAATGAGATGAACTTAATACAATCTTTTTGCTGACAATCTAATCAGTTCAAACCTTATATCCTGCATCTATGTGCAAACCAATGTCACCATAGCTCCTACGGTTCATCCGTAATGTGCTAATGAGCCTAACAAGAAATACCATAAAATAGGCTAATTACCTTACTAATAATTAATGACTTTGTGCCCAAAATCTAACAGATCCTGTTCATCCATCCCGATGCTACCATGAGATGTCGCAATTGCACTCACCGTGCGAAAGATATCCTGGTAACAAGAAGTGTGACATGCACACACACATACACTCACACCAAACACAAACAGACAAGCCTAGTGACACTAAGTCTCTCGTGAATTTCATTCAGGCGAGACAAAACCGGTTGAAGTCATAATAGGGGTTAAACTCCTTTAGACATCAACCCGTTTTTGATTATGCAACAAAGGTGCGTATTTGTTTCATTTAAGCCTAATGAATGGGAATTATCTATCTGAAGAGAAGCATCGCACTGTGTATGATTCTAAAAAACTTTTTTTTGTTATGGGCTCATATTACCATAAAAATTATCGTCTAAATACAGATAGTTGAAGTTCAGTGTTTCCACTGACACATTTATGAATGAAATCCATGCCCAAGTGCTATTGATATCCCTGTATATATGAGATGATTGGGCTATAGCAAAAACCTCAAGCATTTGATTCTACCTCTTGAATCATAAAGTTTGTATGAGCTCAAGTCAGTAATCCTATTGTTATTAATTACAATGGATGATTGCTAGTTACGCAGAGTACTGGGTACATTACAGTGACAAAATTGGCCTACCGGACACGCTTGAAGAAGCATTGTTAACTAGGGCAAGGGCTAATTAGAGGTGGTTGGTGAGCGCAGTAAATATCTCACAACACCTGCAGCGAATACTAGACAGTGCAGCGAACCACGGCTTCCCAACCAAACCAAAAAAGGGTCGTGCAATGATCTGGATTAATTTGACCATTGACAATCGTTTTGATTGATCCAAACATCTCAATACTGAATGCACTGGGGGGGGCAAGTGATGTCATGTGAACATTGCTGTTGCTTTTCCACCAGTTGCTACCAGACAAACACAATGTTTCCTACGTAGTGAGTCATGAACGCAATAGTTTGAAACAATTCTCAAATTCAACATGTATATTTATATTGCACAGTTTCAATGTGGCAGAATCAGAAGCAACAAGAACGGCGACCAGAATATATTGCAGCAGTAGAAAAATCAAAGGTACTAGACCATTTAGGCATGAAAAACATTACCAAAAATTGAGAGATGGGGAACTTTGCCTTAAGTTCATCATGTTTGGTTTAGGACGGTTAGGTATAAAACTCTCCAGTCTCACGCTCTCAGTTCCCATCTTGAGTTGCCTACCTATTGCTTATAGAGGCATCACTTGATTAGGGTTATTCTAATGAATGCAATGTTAGAACTTCAGCCAATTTAAAGCCTTTTGGACGACTACATTTTGGAGAAAGAAAACATTTCTTGGTTGATGCCTAAGGGTACATTGGTTAGCGATTAGGTTAACATTGAAAGCAAATAAACAATTTGTACAATTGTTCAGGTCTAAGTCTGATTAAGGACTTATTCCTGCTTACTCCCCAGAGGCAAGTGTCATCACAGCTCACCTAATTGTTTTTTTACAGGCCAAATACTACAAAGGATTCCTATTGTCTTCCAATATTCAATGAAATTAAATATTGTAGCTTGATATGTTTGGATATCTAATCATTCGGTATAAATTGTAGCAAACAAATTCCTTACTATTCTGAAAGTGAGGAGTACACCACGGTCTGCTACTTGCTTCTGGGAATATTTCATCAGGCTTCACAATGACCTTTCAACGGCTGTGACTTGGGATCACACGAGAATATCAGTAGAAAACAAAACCATTTCTTTGTGATGTATTGAAGTAGTATTTCAATGGATTTGCTTGATAGGATAAGTCATTCATTCATTGTTATAGTCACAGTAGTTATACCATTAATCTGTACACACCATAGGACTCTTCCTACTTTGTAGCTTTTTAATACCACACCCCGGAAAGAAGGTTTAATTGAATGGCCGATCTACTCTGTTTACGAGCCAGGATTAGGGTTAGGGTCCATGGATTGTAATAAAATAAGGCAAATCCAGCTGACACCCTCTAACTGAGTGACATCCTTTGAGCTTCCCATGGTGGGCCTGTTGCCGTTTAAATTGAAAAAACCTGAAACCTCAGGAGAAAAGAAAGAAAAAAATTAAAATTAAAAACATACTGTAATAGATGGATATGAAATACAACACCAATAAGGTAATAGGTTAAGCAATAAAGCATAACACAATCAACAGCCTCATAAACTTCTTGAGTGTTCAAAAAATAGCAGAATGTAATCTTAGGTGTGGTCGTAAAATGATTTGTTGCCGAGCAGACGGTGATATTTAAATGGGAGTAGTGAAACAGGAGTGTTGTGATAAGGACACCCTGTTGTTAAACCAGATCAGGTAGGGAATAGGGCCGACTCGACAAGGGAAAATAGTAGGTCGATACAGTAAGTCAATTAAAGTTCCGGAACATGCCAATGCTTTGTCACCGCAAAAATATTGCTTCTAGAGGAAGGACTTTTCTTTTACTGTGAGGAATCACTGGGAGACGCCGGATGCTCAGGTTTGTGATTTAGACAGAAGGGTTCTCTGGTTAGGAGGGGTTTGCGGTTTGCCATTTACTTTCCTACTGCAGATTTGGGAGGTAGGTTGTAGGTAAAATCTTGGAGCAAACTCATGGCCCGCCAAGATGTGATTTCCTGGCCTGTGAAGAGCTCCTGGAGCCTACAATCTCTAGCAAACAAGTACCTGGGGCAAAACGCTGCTCCCCCGCATATTGATGACATACTTACATGATTGAAGAATAACATGTTTTAGGTTTTCAATTATAGGTAGTATACGATCATATTATCATCGTATATGTTTCACCGTCTGTTAACTATGTTAACTTGGATAGGACGGAACAAGTGAGTTTTGTAATACACTTTTTCTGAGCAAAATTTCTTAGATGAGCTCCAGTAAATTTCACACATGGCCTCATCTCAAAGGCTTCCATGGGTTTTGTACCAGTCTGCAAAATCCCTGCACCACTCTCAAAATATCACCCTGACAGAGCACGGCCCCAGCTGGCGTCAAATCTCTCGGTATTATCCAATGCACTTAGTCTCATACATGAGGGTTAGTGCTTCAATAGGCCAGTTCGTAGTTCTAATGGCGGGCATCCCCACCACAGAACAGTTCAGGGATAGACAGATTCGGTCAGATTCCCCCCATAGCAATATCGTTACGGCTCAGTTTTTAAAATGTCAACCACATGTAAAACTGAACTAATTCATCCAATGTTTTAGGATGTTATTAGTGATAAGTATGGGGGAAGGACAAAACTGTAATATCTTGTATTAAAGGTTGTGATGCAGGGGTATTCCGATTTTCGGAGGGGAGAGGAGATTCGAAACAGTCGAAAGATCGCTTCTGACCACTGTCCGGTCAACATCAACAAATGCGATCATTCCACTACTATGGACCTGTGACACAATATCATTATGCATCTCAGTAACGGTAAACTCCAAATGCTTATACTGGAGAAGCAGAACTCCCCATATTCCATCCAGCAGAAGAGATTCCTTCATCATTCAGTTACAGTAACCTCTCGAAGTCACTATTCACCTGTTACGGAGATGTGTTTGTGTGGTTATCTCTTTCTTCGCTGGAATCCAAAACAAGGGTGTTGTAATATTGCAGAGACCGTATGGCCTATCGAGCTGTAATCTGAAATTGAGGCTTCTCCGGCCAAAATTACGCCACACCAAATTCATCCATTCGACGAATCCATTCAAAGATTTGTTTTTTGTGGTTTTTTAAACACGGAATGACTCATTAGGAAAAAAAACAGGCACCACGTTAAACTACCCCGCTCACAAAGCATGGCCTCAGGTAAATGGTGGTTATATCTGGTTAGGACTACTGCACTTCTCACACTCACACTGAGGGTTGTTCAATATGAGGGTAAATTCATTACTATCCCCCTACACATGCTCTGAGCAGGCGGTGGTAACGTGCAATTTACTGAATCTAATATATTACTGCTATATTAATATCAAGTGGACGGCTGTACGGAGACGTGGGTGGGTCTTGTTTACTTTTACCCTAAAAAACTTGACTCCTCCAGGACGGAGGTCAAAACCATTTGATGACCCAGTAAACTTCCCCTCGTGTGAAAAATAATAGAAGTTGCACCTTTGAATGTTTAGTAGTACCCAGCCCTCACAGGTAAAATCTTTTGGAAAAAAAAAGAATGAGGATCCAGCAGCCCAAGGAGAAGAAAAGACAAAATGTGAGGCAAACCTACTGGATTCCAACTGTGAGGTTTCTAAAAAAAGATGAAATGGTGACCAAAGTTATATAGTATTACAGCAGAGGTGCTCAGAGCTTTATGAATACTGCGACAAACTGAAACAAACTGGGAGAGTGGAGTGGTGCCAGACTTTTGGGGCAAATTGCACTGTTTTCCTCGGGACCAGTGGAAACAATGGAAAATGATTTTGAGTGGCTTGCTCGCAAACACACAGGGAAAGTATCGTTCTCACGATTGGGGACTAAACGGTTCAGAGCTTTGCCTAATGATTGCTATCTGAATCTACAAGAAATCTTCATGAGGATTTTGCTCCTTCTGACCCTTTTTTCACAAAATAAACTAAATTGCACTGGGACGGGTTCAAATGTGACGTAAAGTCACTGTCGACTTTGTCAGTTGTACCAGATGATAATGCATCTATGACTGTGATTCACAGCATTAATTTAGATGAGTGCCCTTCAAGACAAACCAGCAGCTTCAGTTCAAACATGTGCCAATCATGCTGCAGCTGGTTCAAACATTATTAATGACAACATTCAGAAAGTGGTAGTCTGTTGTAATAAATGGGTCAATTCAACAAGGCAAACTCAGAAAAAGGTGTAAAGAAAGATCACCAATGTGCGATAGATTAATATATAATTATTTGCTATTACACTTTCCCTCTATGAAGTAGTACAGAGCCATTTACAATGTGCAGGGGGAGCTGTGCAGTGCATATATACAAGAACAGGTACACATCAGACTTTAGAGCGAAAGCAGGTTATGCCACAACTTCGCAGCTCCCAAAGCAGCCAATCATAAATGACCATCATGAGAAATATAGAACATTCCCAAGAAATAGAGCCTCATTCTCGTCACTGCGCTGTGATCTTGGTGATGCAACAGCGCAATGATAATTATTGGTATGTATGTATGTAGTTACTATCCTACCTTTGTTATTTTCACCCTCCTGTCAATATTAATATCCACCGCAATGTGTAAGCACGGTAATCTAGAACCAATTTCTCAGCAGAGTACATGATTCTCATTTCAAAAAATGATGAACATTGAGGACAGGTCTCTGCAATATATGGTCTTTTCAACCTTATGAAACCATACTGATCCTCTGTGGTTACCTGCTGAGAAATTGAAAGTTGAATGAAAGTTACATATTGCACAAGCCTGTATGTGAGAGGTGAAGGTCAACAAAAGTCTAAACTTAAGATTTAAATTGATTGAAATCATATCAACTTCCAGGTGATACAGAGGGAAATTGAGGGTCATAATTATTCATCACAGCCCAAAACCACGTGGTGTTCTACCAAATTCTAAGCCTTCAATTGTAATTTGTCCGGCCAAAATATTGTACCATTAAGAGGAGGGTCGGAGTTTTGGTGTGTCACCCACAGTTCTCCCAATTAAGCCTAATTATGTTTCCTATAAATGATAATAACCGGACGATGTGCTATTGAAAATACATTTGTGTTGTTCTAGCAGCTGAAATGGTTTGTGAAGAGGCCTGAGTTTTCAGGAATTACCCTCACATGCTTCACACTAACCTTAATAACTTATCTCTCTGCAGTAACAGGTAATGAATACTTAAACTTTCACTTCACAGTGAATTTAATCCACATCAAGTGACACCTCAATGCCTATATAAATAAAAGGCCCTGCACTGAGCAACACAGCCTGTATCGATGCAGCAGAATTCCATATGTATGGAAAGTTTCTGAGGATAGCCATGCGGAACATGCAGCGACGATAACTATACACTGCACTACGCTAATATTTTATGAGTAATATTTATGTTGGGCTTGGAGCTCTAGGAAGGCCTTCAAGTGTCTTATGAGTAGAAGGTTAATTCTATCTAATAAGATTGAACACTAACAACTATCGTGTAATAGACTAGATATATAGAAACATAGTAGTGGGACTAACACAAACAACAAGTAAGGATGTACAGATTTGTGTAAATTGAAGCTCACAATCATACCAAATGCAACGTCCAGAGTGATAATATCTAGAGATGTGCTTTGCATTTGAAAATAGAAATGTGCAGTATGTATGTTGGACAGTGTGCAATATAATGTGGGAGGACTGTAATTTGCCAAACCAGCTCGAATACTTGACCATTCCAGAATAACCAAAACAAACATAGCATTCCCCATTCTCCTGATGCTTGAGACAATCGGCATGGTGAACGCAATACATTTTGAACCAACGCCTAAAATTGTTTTCTTTTTCTGTAGGATGTTTTGTTGGTGCTCACATGTAAGTGCTTACTTGTAATGTAAGTTGCGAGGGACTCCCAGATTGATGTATCTATTAACAACAAGTGATTGGGTTTCTTAATTGCAGGACTTATGATTAGGTACTCATGAAGAATGCTTTTAGATCAGTACTTGGAATTACAAAGGTGGCAACTCTGGGCTAGGCAATGATGCCAGATTTGAGAGCTGTAGGTGAGGCAGACAGCACAGGGTAGTAGAAAAGGTAAGGAAATTGGCAATGAATTTCACTACAAATGCTAGGCTTACGGAACCCCAAACGATTAGGAATGAGTATATGGCGGACTAATACTAGGGAGCCTTGGAGGAGGGGATGCCCTATTAAAAGCTATTCAGTCCTCCACGAATAAAAGCACACGCATCCTCATAGAAATACAGCCAACAGAGACATTGGACAGTCAGTAAAAATGACAGCAAAAGGACCAATCATTACCAATGAAACCTCAGCCAGATATCACAATGTAAACAAAGAGAAAACAAGTATTGCGCGTCTGCATTACATATAGTCTGCTCTTTTGCTGATAATTATACCAAAACTATAGGAATCATATTGACTCAGTGATGCATGTCTTCGTATAATCGTTCAGTACCATCACATGCCTGTTTCCCCCTGAAAGTTCTCATTAATTTGTTGGCAGCAATGAGATGTTTTCGCTCAGCACTGAGCTTCGCAAGTGCAATTATACTGAAGTTATATCAGTACAGGTCCTACTCGGAACGAGCCAAGTGTTAAGATGAAGCATCTACAAAATGATAATTTCATAGAGACTCTTCTAAACAGTACATGCAATATCAAAAGATAAACTTCAACACAAGAAAGATGGAATATATTTCATCCAATTTCAAAATCTAAGTGGATACAAGTTAGAGTAACGTTTCACTCGACCCTTTCCTATGGACGAGTGAATGGGAACAGAACTGATCAATATGAGCCCTTGGCCATTGTCAACTATGTAAGTACATAGCACATAAACAAACGATCTTGATAGAAAAGAGGATAGTCATCACACAACAGACTATCTATACAAATATACATATTTATTGGGGCTGCACAATCCTTGCTATTTTTGTACTCAAACCCTGTGACTCCCTCATTGAAATCCCGGCCTGACATCAACCTCGCCATTCCACTATCATTCAATCAATGGCGGCACGATATATCTTTACCACCAGAATATTCCCCACAAACTGTAATTTAATCCTTTTACAGCTGGAGTAACTTAGCTCGACATATCATACGAGATGGGATTTGTTCCACTCCTGTAACATAAAGGCTTAAAATAGGTTAAAGCTGAATGAGATGGAAATGCCAGCGGGCATCAGATTAATATATTTGGCTTGTAAGAAATCTCAATCGTTAACTCCCAAACCCAAAGCTCTTAAAGGCCAATGGTCATGTAAATATGACGGACTTTTGGTACTTTCTATTTCTTACATTATGACAGCTGAAACTTGAGTGTACCGGTAAGGCACAATTCATCCATTGCAAATTGGCCTTGTGATATCACAGGGGGAAACCACAGAGCCAATGTGGAATATTCACTTTACTTTTGAAAAATTTGTACCAAACGAGCTATAGCTGGGATCCAAATGACAACCCAAAATCCATTCACAAAATATCGGAGAATAATCCCCTTCTTCTTCTTCATAAGTAATACCTTTTACCGTCTTTCTATTTTTCGTGATGCAAATTGCAGCATTTACTCTGTAGGTCCATGGGCGGCCTTTGCATTGTTCCTCGAAGTAAATTGAAAACATCTCATCAAGCAACATGCTGAGACCTCAGATTCAAGGTGTGGGGTGTTGATATTCAGGGTGTGGGGGGTTGATATTCAGGGTGTGGGGTGCTGATATTCAGGGTGTGGGGTGTTGATATTCAGGGTGTGGGGTGTGATATTCAGGGTGGGGTGGTGATATTCAGGGTGTGGGGTGTTGATATTCAGGGTGTGGGGTGTTGATATTCAGGGTTGTGGGGTGTTGATTATTCAGGGTGTGGGGTGTTGATATTCAGGGTGTGGGGTGTTGATATTCAGGGTGTGGGGTTGATATTCAGGGTGTGGGGTGTTGATATTCAGGGTGTGGGGTGTTGATATTCAGGGTGTGGGGTGTTGATATTCAGGTGTGGGGTGTTGATATTCAGGGTGTGGGGTGTTGATATTCAGGTGTGGGGTGTTGATATTCAGGGTGTGGGGTTTTGATGTCCTCTTTTAGATGTGCTAGTTTAGAGCAGATCTGTTATATGACCATTGGCCTTCACCCAACCCATTCTCATGGGCAGCAGTCTGCTCATACAGCCCGCTCTATTTGTTCAATCAGAGGTTTTTGAGTACAATGGTAACAAAAATAAACTTTTCATAATTCTTTGAGAAGGTTAGCAAAAAGATGCAAATAACCTTGAAATGCAAGAGAATACTGACTTCAATGACAGTAAAATGAGTTTTGGCACCTGTGCAGAGGGACCATTGTGGCATCAAACAAGGATTGTTTTACCAGAGGGGGGCATTCCAAATAGATTACTATGATACATGGCATGACCAGAACACGGCGTGACGTAAGAGTGCGAGGGGTTTCAAAGTTTGTTGCTTGCGCTAACCTGATTGCAGAGGAACCATACATAAAATGATGCACACTTGCACGTCTGTGTCTATAAAGCCAGGTTTTTGCACGCTTGTTAGGCGGGAATGTAAATAATAACTGCGCTAGCTGCCATTCAGTGCTGACAGAATATCACAACGGTTTGTTGGAATGTTGTGGAAATGGTCAGTATATTATAAGACTATGGGTCAATGAAACGCAGTACAAATCGATGAATCAAACTGATATTTTGGTTGTGTTTGAAACGGATAAAGGGAAATACAGAAACAGTCTGTGCATGTAAGAGAAATCCAGTTTGGGAAGCCAATGTGGTTTACAAATGATCAGTCATGCTTCTCCATGTCTCGAAGTACTAGGGTAAAGGTCGAGTGCGGTGACCAAGAGTAGACTGTGCAGGCCCATGTAGAGATCAGTCAAGTGGAGCTGAGGTGATCTTATAGCAGTGGTTGCTGATTGTTCCCACCATTGGATTCACGGGAGAGCGGCAAGGTGGGCTTTTCAGGAAACGCTGCTTATTCACTGAGAAGAAAGTCTCTTTTAGGCTTGTGTCAAACATGGAAACATGACTACATCTTTCTCTTTGTGCATTGAACAGGATTATTGACAGGTTATTTGGAACAGGAATATGTGGGATGGATGCCTAACATTTCCTAATCACATTTTTCACTCCTGTTGATTATAAAGTTGAATGTGTTAATGATAAGCTCCATATGATTTGGTTTTTTGTAAGTATGTTATAAAGAGTTGTTTGCCTATTAGAGTAGCTTTTGCATTGGAGAAACCATGATGTGATTGCTATTGTTCATACTAGATCAAACACAGCCATGTATGCTTCAAAACAGTCAGCGCTTGCCACTAGATAGTATCAGCCTCTCCAGGAATGTTAATGTGATCTTTGCCATTCTTTGAGCAGTTTACCTTTCGTTGATCCAGCGGCGTCTCTGGCCTGGGCTTCTCGACCCACCCTGACCTCTTCACCGCTCTCTCCCTCCTCCGATCAGCGGTCTATGTGGACAGAGGCCTTAGCAGGGTCAGTGCTCCCAGTCAGGTCCTGAGCTGCCTGAGGCGCTGACTTCTGTTCTTCGCGGAGCCGTGAGGCGTAATCTGTCATTAGGTCGAGAGGAGGATTGATGATTAATGCCAGGAAGCTCATCCCCACAATGATCCAGAGGTAGAAGACCCCATTGGAGACAGCACTGTATCCCTGTCGGGGGATGTTGCTTGTAGATGGGAAGGAGAGAAGAAAATTAGTCCCCACCAAGGCCAGATCTATAGATTAGATTTATGTTTCTCGCTTTTTGGATGAATAAGAATGATCATTAGCGTGGGGCACATGGAATGGAATCAAAAAAATTTCACATGGGGAAAGACAACAATTCGGGATATATCGATGTGATGTTTCTTCATTTCCAATGGGGCACATCGACTATTGAAAAATTCCCTTCGTGCATCCGGGGCATATCCACATTGATTCGTCGGGCTATCAAGTTGATGCACATCTATATGGCATATACAGGTCACTGGGAGGAAGAATTTTCTCATCAACTCTCTCGCGCAGCCTCAAAGTTGAAGATTGCTATACCATCTGAAAATATAGAAGTGCAGGGGGTAGGTAACCTGGCGACATGATAGAATATCTCCTCAGAAATAGCCTATGTGGACCTCAGTTAGAGGCCGCACATTAAACTATGTCTATCTGACCTCCAGTGACCTGAAAATGTTGTGGGGACATAACAGTCCATATTCACCAAGTTTTGTTCAAAATATGACCAAAGTTACGAAAATTATTATTCTTATTTTTTTGAACTCTCATGACATTGGGAATCATGTCAGTTTTTCAGTGACACAACTGAACACTGTCATGCAAACAAGACAAGGCAATCGAGGTGTTGCTTCTAGATGTTGGTATCTACAGGAAACAGAAACAGATTACTAATTAGAGACCAATTTAAAATTCATAAGGACTGATTATCGACCATGTCTACCAGAGGAGTATAATTCAAGGAATCCCACGAACTGAGAACGAACTTAACCTAAGCATATTTTATGTGCTGAAAATCTAATCATCTCTACCTATATTCTGCACCTATGTGCTAACTCGAGTTACCATAGCACCTACGGTTCATCATCCTGAAGTGATCTTGCTAACAAGACTGAACAATCAATTACAATAAAATAGACTAATTACCCTACTTAATTAGTGGACTTTTGCACTCAAAATCTAATCAGATCATATTCACCGAACCCTTATAAACTACCTACTAAATTTCAAATCCGGTCTTACCGTTTCGAGATATCCTGCTACGAGGAAAGTGGGACACATATACCCATCCAACATAAAATGATCGCTAAGTTTTAAGGTGAGACCAAAATTACTTTCACCGAATCACTCGAATTGTTTTCAGTTGCAGTGACGGGCGACGAGTCCCCGTGAGCTACTTACCAATTACAAATATCTCCCCAAGCCGATGGTGGTCAACGTGATGAAGCAAAAATACCAACGATTCACTAATCTTCCCTGTTCAACGTGCATAAATATGATGGACGGTATCGTGATGAAGACGATTGCACCGATTAGGAGAAGGATTATTATATAGGTCAGTCGGAGGAGCACGGGATGGCCACAGGTCACCCTGTCGTAGAATGTGCTCTCCACTCCAGTTTCTTTGCCAGGAAGCCGAGTTTTTCCCCCGATGCCTGTCAGGAGGAACACAGAGGGGACCGATCATTGCGTAGACTATGCAAAAGTTACGCCCTGTCTGCGTCTTTGGGGCATTGTTCCCCAAAGCCTGTGAAAAAGATATGAGAGAGACTAAATAACAACTAACAGTGATGTAATGTCCAGATATAGCACTGACTGAAGGCAAGTGGAGGGCAGGGGCAGTGCTTCAAATAGGGCTTCATCCATTGTCGCTTGGTAAGAGGGGAATGCATATATAGTTGAGATTGAATTTGCAACAGTCGTAGGAGGCCGAGGACTAGTGTTGAAAGGTTCTACCCAGGCGTTATTGGGGACCTCTGGGAGGTAACTTGCAATCACAAGTGCGCTGATTGACCGGGAAACTGTTGAGAAATGTCCCCTGGAATGGGGATGCAGAGAGTTTATAGCTTGAAGTGTGCACTATGGTGAATGCCGGACAAGTTACCATTGACCACTGACCAGGGGGTAATGGCCTTCCAGACTACTCCTACGGTTAGGCTGAAGGCACTTCCTAAGAACAGTACATTATTATTATATGAGTTTCCCCCCTGTTATGACATAAAAATTTCACGAGGGATGATACAAAGCTTCCAACCAATTTTATGGGAGATTAATCCTTTGAGTTGTATAAGCATGCTGTCACATAATGTCATCACAGTAAAGTACAGAGATTTCCCAGAATGACATCAACTGATTCATCTGGAGTGAACCCACGCTGAGCCTCACGTGAAACATAGTAACTGCCTTAATTCAGTCAAGCATCACTGAGCGACTAGCCCCAAATAGGACAAACCAGGAGGCCCCTTAAATTGGAGCCTCAGTTTTCCATTTGCTAAGATCCTCAAACCGTTGCATCCTTTTAGTTCCGTGTTTACGCATGACAAATAAAGAGGGTCGGTGAAAGCAGAGAGTGTACATAAGTGACTACATGGCATACGGTATCCATATTGAGTGGCGGACCAGTCTTGTTTATGTAATAATTTGGGCTGCTTCCTTAGTCAATGAGCTGTAAAGTGCCTCAATGTGGGTAAAGTAGTGGGACTCTGTCAATGTTTAATTGGGCACACTCGGAATAAACAGACCTTATCAGAGATGCATCTAGATTGCTACCACATGAACTATAGGCCTGATTGGTTCTGCCACGTCCGTTTGGTCACTCTGAGAAGTGAACATTTGTTGTAGACCAACCCTGAGAAATATGAGCGGGCAACATGGTGCAATATAGAGGGTTCGAATTCAGACCTGGTTATTTATTTCAAACCTACCACTGCATGGTCTCTCAACACTTTTTTGAGACAGAAATGAACCTAAAGTTTCATTTGAATCTAGAATGAACGAATGTTCTGAGAAGATTTTTAGCGCGTATGACACAACCATTCTAGTATCACCTCTCCTGACAAGTATCCAGCATCTGGGAAACCTATCCATCACCCTTATGCTTTACTAGGATGTAAACCAGCTGGGTGTCCAAATGCAGGGAAAGCATGCTTATCAGCGAGATCGGATTAGCTTGTCGTATAGCTTCAACTTGTTTGAGGATATCGGAAGATTGTGAGTTCGAACCGCCACAAACCGTCAGCTTTTCAGTGGTGTCCTTGGGCAATACGCTCCATCACATGCCTCTCCCACCACATGTGCTGAAAGGGGACCTGTGAGGGACTTGAGTACAATCGGGGCTGTGTTAGCTGTTACTCTCCAGGTTGTCGGAGTGCGTATCAGTTCCTATGACAGGTGATATCTAAAGCGCTTTGAGCACTACAGTGGGAAGGTGCTATATAAGTACTCGTAAATATTTTATCAGCACTTATTATCACGCTATCCTCACACCATACATTCATTCTGCATCCCGAGTTGAGGAGTGATTAGGCCAAGGAGGGAAAGTACTGAGACAGGAATTTGGAGTCGATGGTTCATAACTAAATGTGATGGACATGCATCCCTTCAGATCCGAAAGAACAATATAGTGATATGTGCACACCTCACAAAATGAAGTTTGTAACTCGATAGGAGGAATGTGATTCTACAGTTGAATACCAGTAACAGGGGCATTTCAGGATATCAAATGAAAACTACTAATTAAACCGATTTTTCTGGAGAATTCAAGGAGAACCATAAAATGATTAAATCACTAGCGACCATTTGTCACATTCCTGGCCATGCCTGGTAACGAGACCCCAGAGGATGACAATATTACTTATGATGCCTTTCCTCAATGCTCCTATGAAATCCGAATCATCACCTTGGAGGAG
Source organism: Sclerodactyla briareus (assembly GCA_026419785.1). NCBI lineage: Eukaryota > Metazoa > Echinodermata > Holothuroidea > Dendrochirotida > Sclerodactylidae > Sclerodactyla > Sclerodactyla briareus. The sequence continues at coordinate 2,883 of JAODTK010002887.1, read as the reverse complement.
GATTTGTAAAATATGAAACCACACTTTTAATACAAAAGTATAGTCCTACTGATTTCTTCGGCATTGAACAGTGTTGTAATTTCTTTTTTTCACGGCTTATCATTTTCCAGTAGGAATTTTATGGTTTGTAATTTAGATCTGGGTCCCACATAATTGCATTAAAAACAGGCGATCCCCCCCCAGTGTCTCGCCTGTTGCGCGATCGGTAGTTTCCATTACTAGCTCACCATGCAACAGTTACAAGGATTGAATGTGTTGTTTAAGATTTTGGTATACAATGACACCCCTAATCAGTGATCCATTTCAATTCCTAAGGACGGATTATGGGACTGTCTACTGAAGAGTGAGAAGTATAAGTTTTGTGGAAATGTTACGGAAGACGCCTAAATTATGCAAATAAGACCAAATCATTCACTTCCTATTCTGCTTTTGCTCATTTCACATAGCTCAGGACCACCTTGAATGGAACAATTTTTAAACACAACCTGCATAACGCCGGTGACTCTAGTCAATGTTATGTTAACCTTTTTGGGGGAATAAACAAGGTAGACCATACCAATCAAGCTTCAGGAAACTCAAACCAACTTTGAAATTGGAACCCATTCATGCAAAATAGACCCACTGAATGACCTCCAGTGGTCCTCACCCTATGTAATTCCAATTTTATATAGTTACTAATTTCCCAAGAGTGCTCTATTCACATAATTGAGTGGTGATGGAATGAAAAAAAATTCTGACAACTTGTGAATTTTGCATAACTTATGCAATGAGACCACTCATTACATATTGACGCTGAAAAAAAATTTCTAATCATCAGTACACTACTTCATATCCCCAATCTATGTGCCAAACCACGTCAACATATCACCTACGGTTTCTCTGTAATCTTGCTAACGAGCAAACACTAGATTACCAAAATACGCTAATTACCTTACTTAACTAGACACGGCCTGGCGGTAGAAAACCGCCACCTTTTTTTTTTAAATTTATATTTTCCCCACTTTGTTCTCAATTAACCGTTTCTATTTTTTTGCCCGTACTCCGCCTTAAATAAGACACATTTATTCAATACAAACCTTTAACCACAGACAACCGACGAGGTCAATTTAGTTCATAGGTCACACAATTGCAGTCAACAATTATATCACAATGGGTGAACCATCCAGCCTTCACAGATATTCATTCTTCGATTACGCCAGAAAACAATTTTTGAGACCCCTAAGAGTAACACATCATTTCTAACGGTCCTTTCGCCGCCGCTTGGCGACTCACCCCTTTTTAATGACTGTATAACCAAACGGACCCAAGAACCAATCACGATCAACATCACAGTCCAGTGCACACTTAATCCCCCATACCCTGCCTGCTGGTATAGCATGAAATTCATGAGAGAGTACCCACCTGACAATTATCTTACACAGATGCCCCCTAAAATAGCCTTGATATATAACAAAAGAGATTGGCTGCCTGGGAGGGCTTTGTCAACGAAAGATTATTGATTGATCACCAGCAGGAGTGTAGTCAATAACTAACCGGCGTGTATGTCTGTAGGTGAAGGTATGTAACAGATTGCATGGGCAATTATAGTGTGTGAACACAACTAACATAGCCTTGACCATTATACTGACACATTTTTCTTTTACTTCCGCAGCTACAGTCATCAGATTGAACTTGTACCTCAAGCCACAATTTTCACTTCAGCCGTTTGCCTTACGCACTACTTTCTTTCATGACCTCACCCCCTGGCAGTTTTCTCCCCTGCCAAATTTTTACTCTAACCAATTTCATCAGTCAACAAGTCTATAATACCATAGAGAATGCATATTTTTCGAAACATGATTCCTTATTAGTACTGTTATATCAAAAATTGTCAATCTTGGTTCACTTCCTAATCTCATTTTTGTTACTTTATTCATGCGTTTTACACATCGTTCAGAGTTGACTTATTTGCTTAACATTTGTCGAAGTTAAGAAAGCAAACACCTCATGAAAGTCCCTTGTCTTTTTTGTGCTCGACTTATTTTTATTTTTTTCATTGACATTCACACTGTCGCGAATTGTTGGAACTTTGCGTGTAGATCTCAATTGCCTTCATTCCCGCCTATTTCCCGCTAACTCCTAAGAGGAGCCTAACCACAAATGTCACGTTCACCTTACATTTACAGGGACTTTTAGGGGGATACCATGGTCCAGTGGTGTCGATAAATTTTGAGATAATAAACTGTCACTGTAAGTTAGCGCGTGCCTACCTAAAAAAAAAAAAAATAGCGTCTCGTAATAAAACTTGGATGAACGTACAGCATGTGATCGTAACATGTACGGTAGACGGCTTGTTAGCTCTACTTCGTGTGAGAGCATCGGGCTTTCTGTCAATAACGGGGAGAGTACATAGCAAGCGCGGATGTCGCGAATGTTAGGCTAGAATACTTCAACATACATGGTACTATAATTTCTATTGTCCTGCGACATGGAAGTACCTTTCACAATTTAAGCCTAATACTGTACCCGATTTTATTTTGACGTAAGTGGTAAAAATTAACAAGCATACAATATCAATCTGTATCACCATGTATCGACGCAACAAGTTTGGCACAGGGTTTTTGCTAAACATTTTGGACCAGGCTATATCTTTGTTGATCGTTTGTTTGCCGTTATTAAAAGTTCCCATTCAAGTATTTTTCGTTCCAGAGCATATAACCATGCTCAGTATGTTTTCCTATGATATCAGTGGCGTAGCCAGTAGAGGGAGATGGAAACGGGAAATAAAGTAGGGGGAGAGGAATGCAAGGAAAAGAAGTGGGAATAAGAATTAGAAGAGAGTAGTAGGGAATACACAGAAGACGCGAAATGAGGGATCCAGTCCATGACTCAGATTCCTACCCT